>QQOI01000072.1:0-418614 GCA_009729435.1 Phytophthora fragariae | reverse complement strand
GGAGGCGATACGAGCATCGCATGGTGTAATACGCAGCCTCTCCTCTCGTCTGCTCGTCGAGTCGAAGACACAATGCCGACGTCGAGCGCGTCGGTTGAGTGAAAGATGGCTGGCCGCTCGCCGCAGGGCCAGGACGCAGTCGAGCGAGGCATGGACGCGGTGGCTGGATGCCAGACACACTGGCGAGGCCAGGGGCACGCGAATCGGGCGCAGGAGGCAAACGAGAGTGCGCGGGAGGCATGGATAAAATCCGAGTGGCCGGAATCGAACCAGCGACCAATTGATTTCCGAGTATACTGAGACACAGTATAGAACACTACAGTCAATCGCTCTACCAACTGAGCTACACTCGGTCCTAATTTGGCAACCCACACAAAATCAAACAAAACGCTGCGCACAGCCCTACACCAACAACCACGCGCTCCACGCCGCCCTCACACACACGCCACGCCTACCCACATCTCCCTCTGCCCATCCGTCGCCCTACAAACCACTCAAACATCTCACACGGGCACTATTTCCAGCGCACACTTTCCGCGTCGTACACTGCCGATCCCACGTTAGTTTTGACAGCCACGGCGCGCCACGCCACGCACCATACGCGCTGGTAACCCCACAGACCGCTGCCGGCAGTGCAGCAACCACAAAGCGAAATCCCGAAATCGGCTTCCATGCGCTGACGACGTCCATGCCTGGTGTCGAGCTTCGCCGTCGTCACGACTTGCAGCGGTATCCACCTACAGCAAACAGTGCGACGAGCCCTTGGCGATACGAGCATCGCATGGTGTAATACGCAGCCTCTCCTCTCGTCTGCTCGTCGAGTCGAAGACACAATGCCGACGTCGAGCGCGTCGGTTGAGTGAAAGATGGCTGGCCGCTCGCCGCAGGGCCAGGACGCAGTCGAGCGAGGCATGGACGCGGTGGCTGGAT
Source organism: Phytophthora fragariae (assembly GCA_009729435.1). NCBI lineage: Eukaryota > Oomycota > Peronosporomycetes > Peronosporales > Peronosporaceae > Phytophthora > Phytophthora fragariae. The sequence continues at coordinate 417,684 of QQOI01000072.1, read as the reverse complement.
GCCAGACACACTGGCGAGGCCAGGGGCACGCGAATCGGGCGCAGGAGGCAAACGAGAGCGCGCGGGAGGCATGGATAAAATCCGAGTGGCCGGAATCGAACCAGCGACCAATTGATTTCCGAGTATACTGAGACACAGTATAGAACACTACAGTCAATCGCTCTACCAACTGAGCTACACTCGGTCCTAATTTGGCAACCCACACAAAATCAAACAAAACGCTGCGCACAGCCCTACACCAACAACCACGCGCTCCACGCCGCCCCTCACACACACGCCACGCCTACCCACATCTCCCTCTGCCCATCCGTCGCCCTACAAACCACTCAAACATCTCACACGGGCACTATTTCCAGCGCACACTTTCCGCGTCGTACACTGCCGATCCCACGTTAGTTTTGACAGCCACGGCGCGCCACGCCACGCACCATACGCGCTGGTAACCCCACAGACCGCTGCCGGCAGTGCAGCAACCACAAAGCGAAATCCCGAAATCGGCTTCCATGCGCTGACGAAGTCCATGCCTGGTGTCGAGCTTCGCCGTCGTCACGACTTGCAGCGGTATCCACCTACAGCAAACAGTGCGACGAGCCCTTGGCGATACGAGCATCGCATGGTGTAATACGCAGCCTCTCCTCTCGTCTGCTCGTCGAGTCGAAGACACAATGCCGACGTCGAGCGCGTCGGTTGAGTGAAAGATGGCTGGCCGCTCGCCGCAGGGCCAGGACGCAGTCGAGCGAGGCATGGACGCGGTGGCTGGATGCCAGACACACTGGCGAGGCCAGGGGCACGCGAATCGGGCGCAGGAGGCAAACGAGAGTGCGCGGGAGGCATGGATAAAATCCGAGTGGCCGGAATCGAACCAGCGACCAATTGATTTCCGAGTATACTGAGACACAGTATAGAACACTACAGTCAATCGCTCTACCAACTGAGCTACACTCGGTCCTAATTTGGCAACCCACACAAAATCAAACAAAACGCTGCGCACAGCCCTACACCAACAACCACGCGCTCCACGCCGCCCTCACACACACGCCACGCCTACCCACATCTCCCTCTGCCCATCCGTCGCCCTACAAACCACTCAAACATCTCACACGGGCACTATTTCCAGCGCACACTTTCCGCGTCGTACACTGCCGATCCCACGTTAGTTTTGACAGCCACGGCGCGCCACGCCACGCACCATACGCGCTGGTAACCCCACAGACCGCTGCCGGCAGTGCAGCAACCACAAAGCGAAATCCCGAAATCGGCTTCCATGCGCTGACGACGTCCATGCCTGGTGTCGAGCTTCGCCGTCGTCACGACTTGCAGCGGTATCCACCTACAGCAAACAGTGCGACGAGCCCTTGGCGATACGAGCATCGCATGGTGTAATACGCAGCCTCTCCTCTCGTCTGCTCGTCGAGTCGAAGACACAATGCCGACGTCGAGCGCGTCGGTTGAGTGAAAGATGGCTGGCCGCTCGCCGCAGGGCCAGGACGCAGTCGAGCGAGGCATGGACGCGGTGGCTGGATGCCAGACACACTGGCGAGGCCAGGGGCACGCGAATCGGGCGCAGGAGGCAAAACGAGAGTGCGCGGGAGGCATGGATAAAATCCGAGTGGCCGGAATCGAACCAGCGACCAATTGATTTCCGAGTATACTGAGACACAGTATAGAACACTACAGTCAATCGCTCTACCAACTGAGCTACACTCGGTCCTAATTTGGCAACCCACACAAAATCAAACAAAACGCTGCGCACAGCCCTACACCAACAACCACGCGCTCCACGCCGCCCTCACACACACGCCACGCCTACCCACATCTCCCTCTGCCCATCCGTCGCCCTACAAACCACTCAAACATCTCACACGGGCACTATTTCCAGCGCACACTTTCCGCGTCGTACACTGCCGATCCCACGTTAGTTTTGACAGCCACGGCGCGCCACGCCACGCACCATACGCGCTGGTAACCCCACAGACCGCTGCCGGCAGTGCAGCAACCACAAAGCGAAATCCCGAAATCGGCTTCCATGCGCTGACGACGTCCATGCCTGGTGTCGAGCTTCGCCGTCGTCACGACTTGCAGCGGTATCCACCTACAGCAAACAGTGCGACGAGCCCTTGGCGATACGAGCATCGCATGGTGTAATACGCAGCCTCTCCTCTCGTCTGCTCGTCGAGTCGAAGACACAATGCCGACGTCGAGCGCGTCGGTTGAGTGAAAGATGGCTGGCCGCTCGCCGCAGGGCCAGGACGCAGTCGAGCGAGGCATGGACGCGGTGGCTGGATGCCAGACACACTGGCGAGGCCAGGGGCACGCGAATCGGGCGCAGGAGGCAAAACGAGAGTGCGCGGGAGGCATGGATAAAATCCGAGTGGCCGGAATCGAACCAGCGACCAATTGATTTCCGAGTATACTGAGACACAGTATAGAACACTACAGTCAATCGCTCTACCAACTGAGCTACACTCGGTCCTAATTTGGCAACCCACACAAAATCAAACAAAACGCTGCGCACAGCCCTACACCAACAACCACGCGCTCCACGCCGCCCTCACACACACGCCACGCCTACCCACATCTCCCTCTGCCCATCCGTCGCCCTACAAACCACTCAAACATCTCACACGGGCACTATTTCCAGCGCACACTTTCCGCGTCGTACACTGCCGATCCCACGTTAGTTTTGACAGCCACGGCGCGCCACGCCACGCACCATACGCGCTGGTAACCCCACAGACCGCTGCCGGCAGTGCAGCAACCACAAAGCGAAATCCCGAAATCGGCTTCCATGCGCTGACGACGTCCATGCCTGGTGTCGAGCTTCGCCGTCGTCACGACTTGCAGCGGTATCCACCTACAGCAAACAGTGCGACGAGCCCTTGGCGATACGAGCATCGCATGGTGTAATACGCAGCCTCTCCTCTCGTCTGCTCGTCGAGTCGAAGACACAATGCCGACGTCGAGCGCGTCGGTTGAGTGAAAGATGGCTGGCCGCTCGCCGCAGGGCCAGGACGCAGTCGAGCGAGGCATGGACGCGGTGGCTGGATGCCAGACACACTGGCGAGGCCAGGGGCACGCGAATCGGGCGCAGGAGGCAAACGAGAGTGCGCGGGAGGCATGGATAAAATCCGAGTGGCCGGAATCGAACCAGCGACCAATTGATTTCCGAGTATACTGAGACACAGTATAGAACACTACAGTCAATCGCTCTACCAACTGAGCTACACTCGGTCCTAATTTGGCAACCCACACAAAATCAAACAAAACGCTGCGCACAGCCCTACACCAACAACCACGCGCTCCACGCCGCCCTCACACACACGCCACGCCTACCCACATCTCCCTCTGCCCATCCGTCGCCCTACAAACCACTCAAACATCTCACACGGGCACTATTTCCAGCGCACACTTTCCGCGTCGTACACTGCCGATCCCACGTTAGTTTTGACAGCCACGGCGCGCCACGCCACGCACCATACGCGCTGGTAACCCCACAGACCGCTGCCGGCAGTGCAGCAACCACAAAGCGAAATCCCGAAATCGGCTTCCATGCGCTGACGACGTCCATGCCTGGTGTCGAGCTTCGCCGTCGTCACGACTTGCAGCGGTATCCACCTACAGCAAACAGTGCGACGAGCCCTTGGCGATACGAGCATCGCATGGTGTAATACGCAGCCTCTCCTCTCGTCTGCTCGTCGAGTCGAAGACACAATGCCGACGTCGAGCGCGTCGGTTGAGTGAAAGATGGCTGGCCGCTCGCCGCAGGGCCAGGACGCAGTCGAGCGAGGCATGGACGCGGTGGCTGGATGCCAGACACACTGGCGAGGCCAGGGCACGCGAATCGGGCGCAGGAGGCAAAACGAGAGCGCGCGGGAGGCATGGATAAAATCCGAGTGGCCGGAATCGAACCAGCGACCAATTGATTTCCGAGTATACTGAGACACAGTATAGAACACTACAGTCAATCGCTCTACCAACTGAGCTACACTCGGTCCTAATTTGGCAACCCACACAAAATCAAACAAAACGCTGCGCACAGCCCTACACCAACAACCACGCGCTCCACGCCGCCCTCACACACACGCCACGCCTACCCACATCTCCCTCTGCCCATCCGTCGCCCTACAAACCACTCAAACATCTCACACGGGCACTATTTCCAGCGCACACTTTCCGCGTCGTACACTGCCGATCCCACGTTAGTTTTGACAGCCACGGCGCGCCACGCCACGCACCATACGCGCTGGTAACCCCACAGACCGCTGCCGGCAGTGCAGCAACCACAAAGCGAAATCCCGAAATCGGCTTCCATGCGCTGACGACGTCCATGCCTGGTGTCGAGCTTCGCCGTCGTCACGACTTGCAGCGGTATCCACCTACAGCAAACAGTGCGACGAGCCCTTGGCGATACGAGCATCGCATGGTGTAATACGCAGCCTCTCCTCTCGTCTGCTCGTCGAGTCGAAGACACAATGCCGACGTCGAGCGCGTCGGTTGAGTGAAAGATGGCTGGCCGCTCGCCGCAGGGCCAGGACGCAGTCGAGCGAGGCATGGACGCGGTGGCTGGATGCCAGACACACTGGCGAGGCCAGGGGCACGCGAATCGGGCGCAGGAGGCAAAACGAGAGCGCGCGGGAGGCATGGATAAAATCCGAGTGGCCGGAATCGAACCAGCGACCAATTGATTTCCGAGTATACTGAGACACAGTATAGAACACTACAGTCAATCGCTCTACCAACTGAGCTACACTCGGTCCTAATTTGGCAACCCACACAAAATCAAACAAAACGCTGCGCACAGCCCTACACCAACAACCACGCGCTCCACGCCGCCCTCACACACACGCCACGCCTACCCACATCTCCCTCTGCCCATCCGTCGCCCTACAAACCACTCAAACATCTCACACGGGCACTATTTCCAGCGCACACTTTCCGCGTCGTACACTGCCGATCCCACGTTAGTTTTGACAGCCACGGCGCGCCACGCCACGCACCATACGCGCTGGTAACCCCACAGACCGCTGCCGGCAGTGCAGCAACCACAAAGCGAAATCCCGAAATCGGCTTCCATGCGCTGACGACGTCCATGCCTGGTGTCGAGCTTCGCCGTCGTCACGACTTGCAGCGGTATCCACCTACAGCAAACAGTGCGACGAGCCCTTGGCGATACGAGCATCGCATGGTGTAATACGCAGCCTCTCCTCTCGTCTGCTCGTCGAGTCGAAGACACAATGCCGACGTCGAGCGCGTCGGTTGAGTGAAAGATGGCTGGCCGCTCGCCGCAGGGCCAGGACGCAGTCGAGCGAGGCATGGACGCGGTGGCTGGATGCCAGACACACTGGCGAGGCCAGGGGCACGCGAATCGGGCGCAGGAGGCAAACGAGAGTGCGCGGGAGGCATGGATAAAATCCGAGTGGCCGGAATCGAACCAGCGACCAATTGATTTCCGAGTATACTGAGACACAGTATAGAACACTACAGTCAATCGCTCTACCAACTGAGCTACACTCGGTCCTAATTTGGCAACCCACACAAAATCAAACAAAACGCTGCGCACAGCCCTACACCAACAACCACGCGCTCCACGCCGCCCTCACACACACGCCACGCCTACCCACATCTCCCTCTGCCCATCCGTCGCCCTACAAACCACTCAAACATCTCACACGGGCACTATTTCCAGCGCACACTTTCCGCGTCGTACACTGCCGATCCCACGTTAGTTTTGACAGCCACGGCGCGCCACGCCACGCACCATACGCGCTGGTAACCCCACAGACCGCTGCCGGCAGTGCAGCAACCACAAAGCGAAATCCCGAAATCGGCTTCCATGCGCTGACGACGTCCATGCCTGGTGTCGAGCTTCGCCGTCGTCACGACTTGCAGCGGTATCCACCTACAGCAAACAGTGCGACGAGCCCTTGGCGATACGAGCATCGCATGGTGTAATACGCAGCCTCTCCTCTCGTCTGCTCGTCGAGTCGAAGACACAATGCCGACGTCGAGCGCGTCGGTTGAGTGAAAGATGGCTGGCCGCTCGCCGCAGGGCCAGGACGCAGTCGAGCGAGGCATGGACGCGGTGGCTGGATGCCAGACACACTGGCGAGGCCAGGGGCACGCGAATCGGGCGCAGGAGGCAAACGAGAGCGCGCGGGAGGCATGGATAAAATCCGAGTGGCCGGAATCGAACCAGCGACCAATTGATTTCCGAGTATACTGAGACACAGTATAGAACACTACAGTCAATCGCTCTACCAACTGAGCTACACTCGGTCCTAATTTGGCAACCCACACAAAATCAAAACAAAACGCTGCGCACAGCCCTACACCAACAACCACGCGCTCCACGCCGCCTCACACACACGCCACGCCTACCCACATCTCCCTCTGCCCATCCGTCGCCCTACAAACCACTCAAACATCTCACACGGGCACTATTTCCAGCGCACACTTTCCGCGTCGTACACTGCCGATCCCACGTTAGTTTTGACAGCCACGGCGCGCCACGCCACGCACCATACGCGCTGGTAACCCCACAGACCGCTGCCGGCAGTGCAGCAACCACAAAGCGAAATCCCGAAATCGGCTTCCATGCGCTGACGACGTCCATGCCTGGTGTCGAGCTTCGCCGTCGTCACGACTTGCAGCGGTATCCACCTACAGCAAACAGTGCGACGAGCCCTTGGCGATACGAGCATCGCATGGTGTAATACGCAGCCTCTCCTCTCCTCTGCTCGTCGAGTCGAAGACACAATGCCGACGTCGAGCGCGTCGGTTGAGTGAAAGATGGCTGGCCGCTCGCCGCAGGGCCAGGACGCAGTCGAGCGAGGCATGGACGCGGTGGCTGGATGCCAGACACACTGGCGAGGCCAGGGGCACGCGAATCGGGCGCAGGAGGCAAACGAGAGCGCGCGGGAGGCATGGATAAAATCCGAGTGGCCGGAATCGAACCAGCGACCAATTGATTTCCGAGTATACTGAGACACAGTATAGAACACTACAGTCAATCGCTCTACCAACTGAGCTACACTCGGTCCTAATTTGGCAACCCACACAAAATCAAACAAAACGCTGCGCACAGCCCTACACCAACAACCACGCGCTCCACGCCGCCCTCACACACACGCCACGCCTACCCACATCTCCCTCTGCCCATCCGTCGCCCTACAAACCACTCAAACATCTCACACGGGCACTATTTCCAGCGCACACTTTCCGCGTCGTACACTGCCGATCCCACGTTAGTTTTGACAGCCACGGCGCGCCACGCCACGCACCATACGCGCTGGTAACCCCACAGACCGCTGCCGGCAGTGCAGCAACCACAAAGCGAAATCCCGAAATCGGCTTCCATGCGCTGACGACGTCCATGCCTGGTGTCGAGCTTCGCCGTCGTCACGACTTGCAGCGGTATCCACCTACAGCAAACAGTGCGACGAGCCCTTGGCGATACGAGCATCGCATGGTGTAATACGCAGCCTCTCCTCTCGTCTGCTCGTCGAGTCGAAGACACAATGCCGACGTCGAGCGCGTCGGTTGAGTGAAAGATGGCTGGCCGCTCGCCGCAGGGCCAGGACGCAGTCGAGCGAGGCATGGACGCGGTGGCTGGATGCCAGACACACTGGCGAGGCCAGGGGCACGCGAATCGGGCGCAGGAGGCAAAAGAGAGCGCGCGGGAGGCATGGATAAAATCCGAGTGGCCGGAATCGAACCAGCGACCAATTGATTTCCGAGTATACTGAGACACAGTATAGAACACTACAGTCAATCGCTCTACCAACTGAGCTACACTCGGTCCTAATTTGGCAACCCACACAAAATCAAACAAAACGCTGCGCACAGCCCTACACCAACAACCACGCGCTCCACGCCGCCCTCACACACACGCCACGCCTACCCACATCTCCCTCTGCCCATCCGTCGCCCTACAAACCACTCAAACATCTCACACGGGCACTATTTCCAGCGCACACTTTCCGCGTCGTACACTGCCGATCCCACGTTAGTTTTGACAGCCACGGCGCGCCACGCCACGCACCATACGCGCTGGTAACCCCACAGACCGCTGCCGGCAGTGCAGCAACCACAAAGCGAAATCCCGAAATCGGCTTCCATGCGCTGACGACGTCCATGCCTGGTGTCGAGCTTCGCCGTCGTCACGACTTGCAGCGGTATCCACCTACAGCAAACAGTGCGACGAGCCCTTGGCGATACGAGCATCGCATGGTGTAATACGCAGCCTCTCCTCTCCTCTGCTCGTCGAGTCGAAGACACAATGCCGACGTCGAGCGCGTCGGTTGAGTGAAAGATGGCTGGCCGCTCGCCGCAGGGCCAGGACGCAGTCGAGCGAGGCATGGACGCGGTGGCTGGATGCCAGACACACTGGCGAGGCCAGGGGCACGCGAATCGGGCGCAGGAGGCAAACGAGAGCGCGCGGGAGGCATGGATAAAATCCGAGTGGCCGGAATCGAACCAGCGACCAATTGATTTCCGAGTATACTGAGACACAGTATAGAACACTACAGTCAATCGCTCTACCAACTGAGCTACACTCGGTCCTAATTTGGCAACCCACACAAAATCAAACAAAACGCTGCGCACAGCCCTACACCAACAACCACGCGCTCCACGCCGCCCTCACACACACGCCACGCCTACCCACATCTCCCTCTGCCCATCCGTCGCCCTACAAACCACTCAAACATCTCACACGGGCACTATTTCCAGCGCACACTTTCCGCGTCGTACACTGCCGATCCCACGTTAGTTTTGACAGCCACGGCGCGCCACGCCACGCACCATACGCGCTGGTAACCCCACAGACCGCTGCCGGCAGTGCAGCAACCACAAAGCGAAATCCCGAAATCGGCTTCCATGCGCTGACGACGTCCATGCCTGGTGTCGAGCTTCGCCGTCGTCACGACTTGCAGCGGTATCCACCTACAGCAAACAGTGCGACGAGCCCTTGGCGATACGAGCATCGCATGGTGTAATACGCAGCCTCTCCTCTCCTCTGCTCGTCGAGTCGAAGACACAATGCCGACGTCGAGCGCGTCGGTTGAGTGAAAGATGGCTGGCCGCTCGCCGCAGGGCCAGGACGCAGTCGAGCGAGGCATGGACGCGGTGGCTGGATGCCAGACACACTGGCGAGGCCAGGGGCACGCGAATCGGGCGCAGGAGGCAAACGAGAGCGCGCGGGAGGCATGGATAAAATCCGAGTGGCCGGAATCGAACCAGCGACCAATTGATTTCCGAGTATACTGAGACACAGTATAGAACACTACAGTCAATCGCTCTACCAACTGAGCTACACTCGGTCCTAATTTGGCAACCCACACAAAATCAAACAAAACGCTGCGCACAGCCCTACACCAACAACCACGCGCTCCACGCCGCCCTCACACACACGCCACGCCTACCCACATCTCCCTCTGCCCATCCGTCGCCCTACAAACCACTCAAACATCTCACACGGGCACTATTTCCAGCGCACACTTTCCGCGTCGTACACTGCCGATCCCACGTTAGTTTTGACAGCCACGGCGCGCCACGCCACGCACCATACGCGCTGGTAACCCCACAGACCGCTGCCGGCAGTGCAGCAACCACAAAGCGAAATCCCGAAATCGGCTTCCATGCGCTGACGACGTCCATGCCTGGTGTCGAGCTTCGCCGTCGTCACGACTTGCAGCGGTATCCACCTACAGCAAACAGTGCGACGAGCCCTTGGCGATACGAGCATCGCATGGTGTAATACGCAGCCTCTCCTCTCCTCTGCTCGTCGAGTCGAAGACACAATGCCGACGTCGAGCGCGTCGGTTGAGTGAAAGATGGCTGGCCGCTCGCCGCAGGGCCAGGACGCAGTCGAGCGAGGCATGGACGCGGTGGCTGGATGCCAGACACACTGGCGAGGCCAGGGGCACGCGAATCGGGCGCAGGAGGCAAACGAGAGTGCGCGGGAGGCATGGATAAAATCCGAGTGGCCGGAATCGAACCAGCGACCAATTGATTTCCGAGTATACTGAGACACAGTATAGAACACTACAGTCAATCGCTCTACCAACTGAGCTACACTCGGTCCTAATTTGGCAACCCACACAAAATCAAACAAAACGCTGCGCACAGCCCTACACCAACAACCACGCGCTCCACGCCGCACTCACACACACGCCACGCCTACCCACATCTCCCTCTGCCCATCCGTCGCCCTACAAACCACTCAAACATCTCACACGGGCACTATTTCCAGCGCACACTTTCCGCGTCGTACACTGCCGATCCCACGTTAGTTTTGACAGCCACGGCGCGCCACGCCACGCACCATACGCGCTGGTAACCCCACAGACCGCTGCCGGCAGTGCAGCAACCACAAAGCGAAATCCCGAAATCGGCTTCCATGCGCTGACGACGTCCATGCCTGGTGTCGAGCTTCGCCGTCGTCACGACTTGCAGCGGTATCCACCTACAGCAAACAGTGCGACGAGCCCTTGGCGATACGAGCATCGCATGGTGTAATACGCAGCCTCTCCTCTCCTCTGCTCGTCGAGTCGAAGACACAATGCCGACGTCGAGCGCGTCGGTTGAGTGAAAGATGGCTGGCCGCTCGCCGCAGGGCCAGGACGCAGTCGAGCGAGGCATGGACGCGGTGGCTGGATGCCAGACACACTGGCGAGGCCAGGGGCACGCGAATCGGGCGCAGGAGGCAAAAGAGAGCGCGCGGGAGGCATGGATAAAATCCGAGTGGCCGGAATCGAACCAGCGACCAATTGATTTCCGAGTATACTGAGACACAGTATAGAACACTACAGTCAATCGCTCTACCAACTGAGCTACACTCGGTCCTAATTTGGCAACCCACACAAAATCAAACAAAACGCTGCGCACAGCCCTACACCAACAACCACGCGCTCCACGCCGCACTCACACACACGCCACGCCTACCCACATCTCCCTCTGCCCATCCGTCGCCCTACAAACCACTCAAACATCTCACACGGGCACTATTTCCAGCGCACACTTTCCGCGTCGTACACTGCCGATCCCACGTTAGTTTTGACAGCCACGGCGCGCCACGCCACGCACCATACGCGCTGGTAACCCCACAGACCGCTGCCGGCAGTGCAGCAACCACAAAGCGAAATCCCGAAATCGGCTTCCATGCGCTGACGACGTCCATGCCTGGTGTCGAGCTTCGCCGTCGTCACGACTTGCAGCGGTATCCACCTACAGCAAACAGTGCGACGAGCCCTTGGCGATACGAGCATCGCATGGTGTAATACGCAGCCTCTCCTCTCCTCTGCTCGTCGAGTCGAAGACACAATGCCGACGTCGAGCGCGTCGGTTGAGTGAAAGATGGCTGGCCGCTCGCCGCAGGGCCAGGACGCAGTCGAGCGAGGCATGGACGCGGTGGCTGGATGCCAGACACACTGGCGAGGCCAGGGGCACGCGAATCGGGCGCAGGAGGCAAAAGAGAGCGCGCGGGAGGCATGGATAAAATCCGAGTGGCCGGAATCGAACCAGCGACCAATTGATTTCCGAGTATACTGAGACACAGTATAGAACACTACAGTCAATCGCTCTACCAACTGAGCTACACTCGGTCCTAATTTGGCAACCCACACAAAATCAAACAAAACGCTGCGCACAGCCCTACACCAACAACCACGCGCTCCACGCCGCCCTCACACACACGCCACGCCTACCCACATCTCCCTCTGCCCATCCGTCGCCCTACAAACCACTCAAACATCTCACACGGGCACTATTTCCAGCGCACACTTTCCGCGTCGTACACTGCCGATCCCACGTTAGTTTTGACAGCCACGGCGCGCCACGCCACGCACCATACGCGCTGGTAACCCCACAGACCGCTGCCGGCAGTGCAGCAACCACAAAGCGAAATCCCGAAATCGGCTTCCATGCGCTGACGACGTCCATGCCTGGTGTCGAGCTTCGCCGTCGTCACGACTTGCAGCGGTATCCACCTACAGCAAACAGTGCGACGAGCCCTTGGCGATACGAGCATCGCATGGTGTAATACGCAGCCTCTCCTCTCGTCTGCTCGTCGAGTCGAAGACACAATGCCGACGTCGAGCGCGTCGGTTGAGTGAAAGATGGCTGGCCGCTCGCCGCAGGGCCAGGACGCAGTCGAGCGAGGCATGGACGCGGTGGCTGGATGCCAGACACACTGGCGAGGCCAGGGGCACGCGAATCGGGCGCAGGAGGCAAACGAGAGTGCGCGGGAGGCATGGATAAAATCCGAGTGGCCGGAATCGAACCAGCGACCAATTGATTTCCGAGTATACTGAGACACAGTATAGAACACTACAGTCAATCGCTCTACCAACTGAGCTACACTCGGTCCTAATTTGGCAACCCACACAAAATCAAACAAAACGCTGCGCACAGCCCTACACCAACAACCACGCGCTCCACGCCGCCCTCACACACACGCCACGCCTACCCACATCTCCCTCTGCCCATCCGTCGCCCTACAAACCACTCAAACATCTCACACGGGCACTATTTCCAGCGCACACTTTCCGCGTCGTACACTGCCGATCCCACGTCAGTTTTGACAGCCACGGCGCGCCACGCCACGCACCATACGCGCTGGTAACCCCACAGACCGCTGCCGGCAGTGCAGCAACCACAAAGCGAAATCCCGAAATCGGCTTCCATGCGCTGACGACGTCCATGCCTGGTGTCGAGCTTCGCCGTCGTCACGACTTGCAGCGGTATCCACCTACAGCAAACAGTGCGACGAGCCCTTGGCGATACGAGCATCGCATGGTGTAATACGCAGCCTCTCCTCTCGTCTGCTCGTCGAGTCGAAGACACAATGCCGACGTCGAGCGCGTCGGTTGAGTGAAAGATGGCTGGCCGCTCGCCGCAGGGCCAGGACGCAGTCGAGCGAGGCATGGACGCGGTGGCTGGATGCCAGACACACTGGCGAGGCCAGGGGCACGCGAATCGGGCGCAGGAGGCAAACGAGAGCGCGCGGGAGGCATGGATAAAATCCGAGTGGCCGGAATCGAACCAGCGACCAATTGATTTCCGAGTATACTGAGACACAGTATAGAACACTACAGTCAATCGCTCTACCAACTGAGCTACACTCGGTCCTAATTTGGCAACCCACACAAAATCAAACAAAACGCTGCGCACAGCCCTACACCAACAACCACGCGCTCCACGCCGCACTCACACACACGCCACGCCTACCCACATCTCCCTCTGCCCATCCGTCGCCCTACAAACCACTCAAACATCTCACACGGGCACTATTTCCAGCGCACACTTTCCGCGTCGTACACTGCCGATCCCACGTCAGTTTTGACAGCCACGGCGCGCCACGCCACGCACCATACGCGCTGGTAACCCCACAGACCGCTGCCGGCAGTGCAGCAACCACAAAGCGAAATCCCGAAATCGGCTTCCATGCGCTGACGACGTCCATGCCTGGTGTCGAGCTTCGCCGTCGTCACGACTTGCAGCGGTATCCACCTACAGCAAACAGTGCGACGAGCCCTTGGCGATACGAGCATCGCATGGTGTAATACGCAGCCTCTCCTCTCCTCTGCTCGTCGAGTCGAAGACACAATGCCGACGTCGAGCGCGTCGGTTGAGTGAAAGATGGCTGGCCGCTCGCCGCAGGGCCAGGACGCAGTCGAGCGAGGCATGGACGCGGTGGCTGGATGCCAGACACACTGGCGAGGCCAGGGGCACGCGAATCGGGCGCAGGAGGCAAAAGAGAGCGCGCGGGAGGCATGGATAAAATCCGAGTGGCCGGAATCGAACCAGCGACCAATTGATTTCCGAGTATACTGAGACACAGTATAGAACACTACAGTCAATCGCTCTACCAACTGAGCTACACTCGGTCCTAATTTGGCAACCCACACAAAATCAAACAAAACGCTGCGCACAGCCCTACACCAACAACCACGCGCTCCACGCCGCACTCACACACACGCCACGCCTACCCACATCTCCCTCTGCCCATCCGTCGCCCTACAAACCACTCAAACATCTCACACGGGCACTATTTCCAGCGCACACTTTCCGCGTCGTACACTGCCGATCCCACGTTAGTTTTGACAGCCACGGCGCGCCACGCCACGCACCATACGCGCTGGTAACCCCACAGACCGCTGCCGGCAGTGCAGCAACCACAAAGCGAAATCCCGAAATCGGCTTCCATGCGCTGACGACGTCCATGCCTGGTGTCGAGCTTCGCCGTCGTCACGACTTGCAGCGGTATCCACCTACAGCAAACAGTGCGACGAGCCCTTGGCGATACGAGCATCGCATGGTGTAATACGCAGCCCTAGGTGGATACCGCTGCAAGTCGTGACGACGGCGAAGCTCGACACCAGGCATGGACGTCGTCAGCGCATGGAAGCCGATTTCGGGATTTCGCTTTGTGGTTGCTGCACTGCCGGCAGCGGTCTGTGGGGTTACCAGCGCGTATGGTGCGTGGCGTGGCGCGCCGTGGCTGTCAAAACTAACGTGGGATCGGCAGTGTACGACGCGGAAAGTGTGCGCTGGAAATAGTGCCCGTGTGAGATGTTTGAGTGGTTTGTAGGGCGACGGATGGGCAGAGGGAGATGTGGGTAGGCGTGGCGTGTGTGTGAGGGCGGCGTGGAGCGCGTGGTTGTTGGTGTAGGGCTGTGCGCAGCGTTTTGTTTGATTTTGTGTGGGTTGCCAAATTAGGACCGAGTGTAGCTCAGTTGGTAGAGCGATTGACTGTAGTGTTCTATACTGTGTCTCAGTATACTCGGAAATCAATTGGTCGCTGGTTCGATTCCGGCCACTCGGATTTTATCCATGCCTCCCGCGCGCTCTCTTTTGCCTCCTGCGCCCGATTCGCGTGCCCCTGGCCTCGCCAGTGTGTCTGGCATCCAGCCACCGCGTCCATGCCTCGCTCGACTGCGTCCTGGCCCTGCGGCGAGCGGCCAGCCATCTTTCACTCAACCGACGCGCTCGACGTCGGCATTGTGTCTTCGACTCGACGAGCAGACGAGAGGAGAGGCTGCGTATTACACCATGCGATGCTCGTATCGCCAAGGGCTCGTCGCACTGTTTGCTGTAGGTGGATACCGCTGCAAGTCGTGACGACGGCGAAGCTCGACACCAGGCATGGACGTCGTCAGCGCATGGAAGCCGATTTCGGGATTTCGCTTTGTGGTTGCTGCACTGCCGGCAGCGGTCTGTGGGGTTACCAGCGCGTATGGTGCGTGGCGTGGCGCGCCGTGGCTGTCAAAACTGACGTGGGATCGGCAGTGTACGACGCGGAAAGTGTGCGCTGGAAATAGTGCCCGTGTGAGATGTTTGAGTGGTTTGTAGGGCGACGGATGGGCAGAGGGAGATGTGGGTAGGCGTGGCGTGTGTGTGAGTGCGGCGTGGAGCGCGTGGTTGTTGGTGTAGGGCTGTGCGCAGCGTTTTGTTTGATTTTGTGTGGGTTGCCAAATTAGGACCGAGTGTAGCTCAGTTGGTAGAGCGATTGACTGTAGTGTTCTATACTGTGTCTCAGTATACTCGGAAATCAATTGGTCGCTGGTTCGATTCCGGCCACTCGGATTTTATCCATGCCTCCCGCGCGCTCTCTTTTGCCTCCTGCGCCCGATTCGCGTGCCCCTGGCCTCGCCAGTGTGTCTGGCATCCAGCCACCGCGTCCATGCCTCGCTCGACTGCGTCCTGGCCCTGCGGCGAGCGGCCAGCCATCTTTCACTCAACCGACGCGCTCGACGTCGGCATTGTGTCTTCGACTCGACGAGCAGAGGAGAGGAGAGGCTGCGTATTACACCATGCGATGCTCGTATCGCCAAGGGCTCGTCGCACTGTTTGCTGTAGGTGGATACCGCTGCAAGTCGTGACGACGGCGAAGCTCGACACCAGGCATGGACGTCGTCAGCGCATGGAAGCCGATTTCGGGATTTCGCTTTGTGGTTGCTGCACTGCCGGCAGCGGTCTGTGGGGTTACCAGCGCGTATGGTGCGTGGCGTGGCGCGCCGTGGCTGTCAAAACTAACGTGGGATCGGCAGTGTACGACGCGGAAAGTGTGCGCTGGAAATAGTGCCCGTGTGAGATGTTTGAGTGGTTTGTAGGGCGACGGATGGGCAGAGGGAGATGTGGGTAGGCGTGGCGTGTGTGTGAGGGCGGCGTGGAGCGCGTGGTTGTTGGTGTAGGGCTGTGCGCAGCGTTTTGTTTGATTTTGTGTGGGTTGCCAAATTAGGACCGAGTGTAGCTCAGTTGGTAGAGCGATTGACTGTAGTGTTCTATACTGTGTCTCAGTATACTCGGAAATCAATTGGTCGCTGGTTCGATTCTGGCCACTCGGATTTTATCCATGCCTCCCGCGCGCTCTCTTTTGCCTCCTGCGCCCGATTCGCGTGCCCCTGGCCTCGCCAGTGTGTCTGGCATCCAGCCACCGCGTCCATGCCTCGCTCGACTGCGTCCTGGCCCTGCGGCGAGCGGCCAGCCATCTTTCACTCAACCGACGCGCTCGACGTCGGCATTGTGTCTTCGACTCGACGAGCAGAGGAGAGGAGAGGCTGCGTATTACACCATGCGATGCTCGTATCGCCAAGGGCTCGTCGCACTGTTTGCTGTAGGTGGATACCGCTGCAAGTCGTGACGACGGCGAAGCTCGACACCAGGCATGGACGTCGTCAGCGCATGGAAGCCGATTTCGGGATTTCGCTTTGTGGTTGCTGCGCTGCCGGCAGCGGTCTGTGGGGTTGCCAGCGCGTATGGTGCGTGGCATGGCGCGCCGCGGCTTTCAAAACTAATGCGGGATCGGCAGTGTACGGCGCGGAAAGATACGCGACGGCCGCTGCGATGGTGACTTCCGATGGCCAACCTCCCGGTGGCGATATTTAGAGCCATGATCTCTCGCCGTCGTTCACTGGATAAAACAAAATGTTTTGCTGCTGAGCGTAGTGACGTCGGTCTTCATTGGATAATACTAGCCTGCAGCCAAGTGGAGCGAAGGCAATTTCGCAGAAGGCATCGTGTTTGCCCACCCCTTTCTCCCAGTGCATGCCCAACAGCTGTATTACTATTCTAGCACGGCGAGTGGGCGAACAGAGCGACTCCAACCAAGCAAAGATTTGCCACCAAGAAGCGGCGGCACCTGGCTAGTGTCGAGTCAAGTTCGGTTGGCTTAGCTCAGGTTAGTATTTCACAAATGTGCGTGAGGGCGATTCACAATATATAAGGTAAATAGTATTATGGGGGAATTTAACATACCGCAAAGCTAATTTCATTCGCATCAATCTTTCGCCTTTTACTAAAGATTGCCGTGGAATAGGCTTATCAATTGCGGCTTCCCAATTTTTTTGGATCCCTCCTTGTGAGGGGAAATTGCTTATATAAATTTACAACTGAACGATGTATATTCCCAACCGCCATACCGGCTCGATGGTGCTTGATTGGCTGTGGTTGTCTGCGGCACTACCGAGCCAGGATGTGGTCTACACCCACTTTGCCAAATCATTTGCGTACACGGCACGCCCTTCGCGACTAATACCTACGTGAATGTACGCCTGAATCGCCGACGCAACCGCCACACGCGGCCATTTCAAAATCGCTTCTTTTGCGACTGCTAACCCTCGCTTCAAGGCTCACAGCGGCAACCCACGCGCGACCTGACCCTAAGACAGTACAACAGGGGGCGTTAGCGAAGATGTCGAAGGTGCAGCGGCTTTGAGCGCGAAACGACGTAGAACAGGTGTTCGGTACTCGGTACCTTAGACGACAGTGAAAGCTAGGCTGTTAGCATACAGAGAAGCAGAGACGCTGTGCGTCTGCTCGAGTTAGCGTGTTACGCTTCCTCTAAGCTACGTTGCGTGGCACGTGTTGGCCGTCACTTTACCCAAAATACTGATTCACTGCGGCCGCGATATGAACACCGAGTTCCTGTGGCTGTATGCGTCAGGTCCTGTTGACGAGAAAGTATTTCAAGCTGGCAAGCTTCTCTCCAACAGTGGCAATTACTACCCTAGTCACGAGCGGATGTCTAAACGTGAAATCGCCAAAATCGACCGTTACTTCTTTAACTCAGACTATTATCTCATTCACGATGGAAATTTCTACGGACAAAAAGTTACACATGGTAGGACATCGCTCTACGCCAAGTCACTGGAGGGGGTTCTTAAAAAAAGACGAGGTCGTGAACAGCATCCAGTTAGCTTACCAGCCCCTGTATGCTGTGGATTTTCTGACGCGTAAGTCGATCGAGCACGACTGAGCTTCCCCCATTTGGACAATTAAAGAGGTAAGTGTTTATGTCTGTGTGCAGTGGTTTATGACAGTGTAATTAATCGTTTGCATGCGTGTACCTGCATACGATGACACAGATATGAAGCAAATTCAAATGCGACTGTAAGGTGTTCTACCAAATGGGATGGCTATGTGGACACGTGATGGCATGCTTGAAGCTCATCGATGGCTTGGACTTTTCACTGATGTTACGAGGCCTGCTGGTGAGACGACCTTCAGGTCGACCAAGAAAGAAGAAGCAGTGTCTGGAGCGTGAAGGGCCCTCGAGCACGTCGAAGCGGTTTGTATGGACACACGAGATGATTGCGGCATGGTCTTCAACGAGGCGGGTGTCACGCTATCGAGTTGTTGTTCCTGTCCTAAAACAAAGTATACCTAGCTCATACCGAACGGATGGTTGTATCAGTGTAGCCTGTCATAAGTACGTGTGCGTGCCTGTCAGGAAACGACATCG
Source organism: Phytophthora fragariae (assembly GCA_009729435.1). Lineage (NCBI taxonomy): Eukaryota > Oomycota > Peronosporomycetes > Peronosporales > Peronosporaceae > Phytophthora > Phytophthora fragariae. The sequence goes on along the minus strand of QQOI01000072.1, from coordinate 398,942 downwards.
TAAATTGCATGTGGTATGCATTCCAACCGGTTGGAATGCAATTCATTCCGGCTGGAATGCAATTCCTCTCACTGGAATGCTATTCATCCCACTGGCATGCAAAACCGCCAAAAGTGGCAGGCAAAACATCTTCTCCGAAACCTGCGGTTCGTTGGAAACCGGTCTGGACGTACTCACTCCAACTGAGTTATGGTCATCACAATTGCTTCTTTTGTCATTTGTAGTTAACACCGCCAAAACTTGGTTAACGTACGCAGCAGCACCAGCCTTCGACATCCCCATCAAAGCAGCTGCGAAATCGATCGTTCCATTAACCGAAAGATAACCATGATCACAACTACACGCTTCGTAATGTCAAACTTTGTATTGTGATGAAGTTGGCCAACCCAATTCAGCCTGACTAGCGCTACCCCGTTTGTCACAGCGCATCTTGTGAAACCGCTTCGTTATCTTGCTCGCCATCGCCATTTCTGATGCTGTAGATGGAAATGTGTTGACGTGTGCTTGGGTAATCCACCGAGTCACCGGCGGTTGCAACAGAGGGTAGAAACAGTGACACAAAGCACTACAAGACGCAGAGAACAGTAACCTTGGCCTTGGCTTACATAGCGCACAGAGTGGACGATTGGCTTGATCAGAAATCGAAAAGTGTGCTCCGGTTGGCTAGGGACAAGGATCAACACTAGATCATCTGGTACAATCAACAATTCGTCCCCACCTCGGAATAGGTCGCGGAGGTATTTAGGGGCCCATACAACAGTGCAATCACTGAAACGCGCTCCGAGTGCTACACCTTTTTTAGCCAATGACGCGATATTTTCCGACACGATTTTCGGAATTTCTATATGTACTTAGACCAGGGTCTGGTAGACTATTTCCTGGGTCGTATACCGGTCGGCTTGGCTGTTTGGGTCGGCGTTTCGGGTAGAATGATACTGCGTGAGCTCCTCGTTTGCTCCGCCAATTTCGCTTCGCTCATGGCGGGCAAGGCGTCGGTAGTAAGATATAACCTCCCTGTGGGGCACCTACTCCGGCCCACGCGCCGACCATTGCAGACCTTCGCTTTGCTTCGGTTGCAAACGGTCTCTCTGAGGCCTCTGAGGACGCAAATATACACTTGAGATTTGTATTGGAATCGCCGACCCAAAAAGCCGAGCAGACCGGTATACGACCCAGGAAATAATCTACCCAGGGCCTTAGGACCCACCGAGGATTTCGTCACTAATGTCACTCTACCGAGGTGATTGTGGTTGGGCTACCGCCGTAGGGCAACTTCCGTCTCAGATAGACCCGGCCGAGGCTCATTTCTCGGTCAGATCTCCACGCCACTACGGTCTCCTACTTCAAGTTCACGGAAAACTTATCTACAGCGACCTACAAGTGATAATACAACACGTGTCTCCTACATTGAAGCTGTAAAAATGGTTCTTCGTAAGCAAGACCCCCTAGTAGGGTGGTATGCTCATGGCGACAACTATCCGTCCATGAAACAGCTAGCTTGAAAATGGCCAGAATGTATCGCCACTTTAGTGTCCTCCGATTGAGCATTCCCCACAGCAGGTAACATGAAAGCAAAGCGCTGCCAGTCTAGTGCACGATATAGTGTTCATGTCAGAGAATACAGAACATAAAACAAAACAAAAAACATCCAGTATTTCATTACCATTGTACTTTGCTACCAAACTATCGAGTTTGCCGTGGCTGTGGTTGTACTCAAACGAGACATGCGCAGCACCGCCTTGCCGTTCGTGGGAACTTGTACACTTGTAGGTTAGAGTAAACTGACTGACTCATAATGTTTCTACCTACTGCTTTCTATCTGTATTCTGAATCTCTATCTAAATGGCGATTTTCGTGAGCGGTCGGCTCTGATGAACCCTTATCGTTAGGTACGAGTCGTACCGTACGACTGAAACCCAACTAAGAAGATCACCTATGGGACGTCTGTGAAGAATATTCCATCGAAGAGGGCCACCCGATGTGGAGTAGATCACACCAGGGACTGACCGTAAGTCTAAAGCTGCCATTCTCCGTTTCCTTGACAAGGACTGCAGCCACTATTGGTTCCATTACACATACGTTTGGTCGAGCTATCGACGCTTATTTTGCTAGAAATATCCATTTTTATATGGCTACTTCAGGGAAGCTCTTCCTGCATATTTGCATGATCAAGACTTCTGCAGTTCAAAGTATTTCGATTAACAAGTCGGCAACCCACTGGGAGCAGTGCATGCTACATGGTCTAGGTGTGGTGTCCGTTGGTACCTCAGAACCTTCCAGCTACGTATTCTTGCTCGTAACTCATGCGGCTGCGTCAGATTTGCAGCGGGAAAAAACCTACAGCCAAGTGGAAGCTATTTTGTATTGGGTGTACAGGGATGACCAAATTTATCCAATTACATTGAAGACATTATCACGGCGACCTCCGAGCGTTTGGTCGCTGCCTCCAACAGTCCCGCTTCCCCCAACTCTGACCGCAGGTCTCAGAAGCTACTCCTTGCGTTGCGGCTCGACAGCGTATGCCAATATGTCGTTCGAACTGGCCATCAAGTAGCGTCAGAAAAATCTTGGCCGGCTACAGGTCCCCGCACCTGCCTTGCACCACACCCACGGTCACAACGCTGAAAGATCTCCTCCCTGGCCTAGAGTATGCCCAGCTGTTAATGCTCCGTGAGCAGCTATTTCGAGAACGTCAGTGGCATCACGGACACCACCCTTAACGTCGCTGCCGCGATCTTGGATGCTACGCTAGCCCCCCCCTGATCCACCCCGGCAAAGTCGCCGCTGTCGTTCAGCAAGGGAAAGTGTCGATACTCAAGCCCCTCGCCATACAGGAGGACCAGTCACTCGGCAACGCTAGCCCGGCAGTGTGCAACTGCGCGACAACTGCTCCAGTGGTCTAGTCAAGCCGTGACGTCATTGTCGAAGCCCACTCGCCAGCTGGTTACTTCTATAACTGGTACACGCTGGAGGTCTGGCATACAGCAACATAATTGAAAGAACAGTTTGCTTGCGCTAACCTCAAGGCAAGTATCAACATCACGATTATCGCAGCAGGCCAGGAACTAGACGTACCTTTAGCGCCGCTGGATCACGATGGCGTCGCCTATTGACTGTGGAAGCAGGCTGTGTGGACACTAGCGGAGGACTTGGGCTGGAAGGCTAATGCGGTGCTCGTAATATCGACAAAAAGGCCGGTCGCGAACCGCAGGGGATGGAGAAAGCTGCTGGTCAACCAACGCCCTGCTACGACGCTCTCTGCTCGGCATTCATCATGCTCAAAGAAAGCGGGGAAATCAGATACAAATGGAAGCAAAAATAATTGGTTAGAATCGTAGATTCCATTTACGCTTTAGTGCATGCATATTCGTACAAAATGGACAATTAAACTCGAGGTGCTAATGCGTTTGGCATTGAGATCCAATCAAGCACACGTACAACGCGTAAGAATAAGCGCATACACAAAGACGCCAACGTACCATCAGCAGCCACAACAACAACTCGGACCTGCGCGCTATCTCGCCCGTGACGGTCACCTGACGGTTTCAAACAGTCTCGTACCCAAAACCTGGCAGCACCACGCCTGCACTACTGGATATAAGAGCCGCTGTCAAAACGTCGTCGCCCAGAAGCGTGCGGCGTGTCGTCCTGAACGTCGCGGGGATTTGGGCCTCAGCAGGGCGAGCGCGGCGCGGCACGCGGGGAGCAAGACATCGATTCGAAGGGAGAACGAGAACTGAGAAGACCGCATAGCCGGCTAAAAATAAACCTCGAGGGGTTTACAAGGTTTTGGGACCAATTATTCTTCCCATATTTGCTCAAGTTATTTGGAATCTCTTCCATGATTGGCTCACTTCTTTGGGAACCCAGATTGGGACCTCGTCGATTATTGGAGAACATTCGTTGGATCTCAAGAATCGGTATCGTATTCTGCTCGGGAAACGTCAGCCAAAAAAACACCATCGAATATCACCGTAGTGATCATCAGTTGTTTCGTTTTACACAACTTAATGATTGAGCCCACGGACTCTGAACCCGTTACAGGAAATGATCTGGATCCTTTGACCCCGTCCATTCTTTATCGTTTGGCGTTAAAAAAAATCTGTCAATGACATTCGAATTTGTTTTGTGTATTGGAATGGACTCTAGTTATTTCATGTAATGTAAAACGCGTCAATATAAAAGAGGACCGGGTGGGTTTCTTTAATCTATGGAAGACAACTTAGTCACGAGATGTTCCAGCAAGACTATCTGGCGCACTTGTAGCCCACAAGATGCTTCCTGTGAAGCTTGCAGATTTTTGATCCCATCTACAAGTTATCGTCGGATCCCATGGGTGTAGCGATTGCAGTCATGCCGACCTTCATAGCCTCAACAAAGCTTTTGGCGGGTGTGGCCGCTTTGTCGCAGTTCTCAGGAGTGGAATACAACAACTCCTCCCCTGCGGAGTCCGAGTCATCGTCAGCATCAGCCAACGTCGTTCATTCTATACATGTGCGCCCTCAGAATGCACTGTTCAAGATGCTCCACAATACACTGTCATCGGCACGGCCGCCATTTCCGGACTGATCTCTGTACATGCATTTTAGCTTCTTGTATTTGTTGGAAACATGTACAACATTTGTAAGAGCATACCTGTAAGATCAACGCAATAAAAGCTTACTTGCTCGCTGGTCAGCACCATATGCAGCTTGCGTTTTCCGAGAGACTCGCAACAAACTACCATGCTAATGCTTTCTTTTGGTTCGTGTCAGCTTTCTCGATGGAATTCTCATGAACCAGGTGTACCAATGGCATGTTGTCGCATCCAAGATTTAAGCCTAGCACAACGAAACTTTTATTCGATCTGCAATTAGCGATGCGGTCCCAACTACGACGAGAGTGCGCCAAGTTCAATGTTGTATTCAAGCGCATGCGAACGTCGTACGAAAATGCCGTTGTTCTCATGAACGAATTACACCGTGCGGTTTCGACTCAAGATGCTGAAATTCGAGGCTAACGGCTGGCACTATCTGCGCAACATGACCAAGTCGAGTCTGATCAACCCCAACCCTACGATGCATCAATCGAAGAGCTCTTCGGGGATACGACTAGCGAGAGCAGTGAATACCCTGACGCGACCGAGAGGGAGGAAAATGATGACATCGACCGTGGTGAAGATAGCGAGGCTGAGGCGACGGACGTTTTTTAAGCGGGGGCAATCACCAGTGATGAAGAAGAGGGCGATACTGACGACGACAGCGATTTTGCGTGGAGCGATGACGACAGTGCCGGTTATGCTAGTAATGGTGAAACAGATGCCCATGATTACGACACACTCGACCGGCACAGCTGGCTGACGCACGGCGTCGAAGAAGATGACGCCTACGATCCCGCTGAGGATTATTTCGCGGACGGTACAGTCGACTTTCAGTTTGATTTGATTCTACCTTAGTGACTAAAACTTTTACATAGCGTAGGAGTTACAATCACGTTTCAAAACATTTTTTTCGTTTTCTGTAGCTTGATTTAAACGTTATATACGTATGCAACTGATCAAACAGGCCATATTTACACGCAATTTCTGGCATAGCTTCGAAGGTGGTTACATACCTAATCCATGTAGCCCGGGGTAGCACCAATGGCATGAGACCAACCTCGCGCCGCGTTCTGTCGACCGCAGATGGCCTATGGCTAAACGTCGCTCATTTCTCCATTTGCTTCGCAACATCAAGAACAACTAGAAATCCCCCTTCATCTCCAATCGCCCTGAGAACAACTCAACTTCAAGCTCCGCACATCACTTTGGCTGGGTCTTTGTGGGGCACCTTGGCTAGTCATCGATAGGTGGGGCGGAAGCGGCGAGCATGGACCAAAACGCGGTCGACGTATCCTCGAGTGAGAGTTATGACTTGAGCGGAGACATTATCCCGATCCGACACGAAAACAATGCTGCGTCTACATCAACGGGCCCATGCACCTGCCCATTTCCAGGAACCAGAACGACCCACCGTAGTAGGGCCCCGAATTAGCACGACAAAAGAGGGATCACGCTTTGCAATGCACGTCAAGACCTTCAGGTCTACAGCGCTCTCCGGTACTTGCAGTCGCGTGAGAATACCGCGTTCCGAGAACGTTCGCAGTTTCGTCGCACTACTGCACTGGACTGTGCGACCAATGTAGATTGCGAAGCCCATGCCAGAGTAACTGAGCGGGGTGACAATACATGCACGCTGTCTACCAGTGGATATCACACTCGGCACCTTGTTCCGAGTACGCTGGATTCATCCGACAACGGTCAACATTGCTTCAGTTTCAGTGAATTCGAGTCCAACTCTTCAGAAGCCGACAACTATGTCGATATCTGTGAATCCGAGGTCGATCCTGTCGTTGTCGACCCCGACATTGAGGATGAAAATGGCACCGACGATATCGATTCGGACGAGGTGGTTATGCGCAATTTTGGGATCTCCAGTTGTAGCAACGATGAATTTGATATTGGCGACTCGAGTTTCGGGTTCGCTGCTGAAGAGTCTAGCGATGACAGTGATGAAGATGCCGACACCTGCACTACGGCAGCTCAGATGAACGACGTCAATAAAGATGGAGTTCGTGTTCTTGGTCCATTCAATACGCGAGAACTAGCCCATATCGCCATTGATGGATTCACGAATATCCGGTACGAACGCCACAACAACAACAGAGACACGGTATGGTATAAATGCTCTTCTCACACGAACTGTTCCGCGACGGCTATGATCAAACTCACCGCTTCAAACAAAATGTAAACTGCCACTTTGATTGGAATTCACAATGACGTCGAAGCCCCCCCTCCCTCAGTAACCAAAGTATTCACAACCCCCTTGAAGTAGAGGTGAACAACCTTTGCTTGGGGGGCAAGGACCGGCAAGGTGTTTGACAACGCTTGAAATGAAGTACCGCAATGATAAAAACATGCTGCGACTGCTACTTACCCAGCTCAAGAATCGATCACAGCTACTGCATTCTCGAGGGGGCTACGGTATCTCGTCAATGGCAGATATATTGAAATGGGCAGCCCCAAAAATGTGCAAGTCAAAGGAGGTATTTTTCAAAGAAGAAAACTCTTACCGAGTTGAAGGTGATCCTAAGACCTTTGCCAAAACACCCTTCAACTATCGCCACAAACTACTGGTTCTTGACATCTTCACTGAGCCAGTTGGACCAAAAGATGTTTAGTTTGGAATTATCTTCACGACGAGGAAACTTTTTTCGAAACGCTGCTCTTGTTCTGGGTCAACGTGAAGGTGTATTGGCAGTGACCGACGGTACAAGATTGACTTCAACAACTGGACGTTGATATTATTTGGTACTTGTGGCATGCGTTACACGGCGAAGAAGCAATACCAGCACAAGTTTTACCCAATAGATTTTCTGTTCGTGCGTGCTGAACCAACTCTAGCATATAGGAAGCTATTCACTGTTGTGAAGAACTTCACGAGCGACTTTTCGGTGGAGACCTGAATGTCAAGTTTGAGTCAATGGATCACTCGGCAGCTATTGCAAGTGCATTCCGAAATATATGGCCAGATATTGAGCTGCTGGATTGTTGGCCACACTTGGATCGAAAGTCAAGAGATAAAAAGGCTTGTTATCGGATGCACAAGTCTACAAGGACATTATCTTACCGCAGCTCGATCAACTCGAAACTGTGCGTTCCCATGAGCAGTTTTTTTTTGCGCTGTCTGATTTAGTGTCTCAAAACTGGAGGGAGCAAAGGCAAGGTGCCTATGCGAATTGGTTTGATGAGCAATATCTCACGGACCCATGAGATTTGTGGTTCATTACTCCAGCAACGTCGCCGGAATAGTCACAAATCAAAATCCAATTGAAGCGCATCACAGCCCTATCAAAACAGTAGCAGCAGGTCATTGCGAGCTGCGATATCTGACCCCCGTCACATATTAGATTTAAAACAATAGCACCATGCAAGCTCTTCTAATCCGACCCAACTCCTTTGATCGCAGTTTCCTACACCATGACTCACGAGTCACCGAGCGTGCATCCTGGAGCTTCTCCCGTCTGCACCCCGGCTAGCAATGTCGCTCATCAATGGCTGAGCCGATTTTGTTTACGCAAGTCTTGCTGCCCCAAAAGTTCTTCGCACAGCGCTCGCAGAGAAGATTCACTACTCAGGACTTATATTCCACAGCGGCGGCCTTAGCAAGACGACTTCCTCGAGCACTTGGCTTAGTTTGCAGGAAAATTGAAAAATGCAGTTAGCAACGAGTAGAAGTTTTGACTAGGCAGGACCACAGGAACAGAAAACGATTTAGCAATGCGAGCGATAGAGCTCTCATTCGTGTTACGCAGAGCTAGGAATTCAGTAAACGCTACATGACTGCTGTCTCCTGTCCTGCCGTGCCTTGCGGGATGTCAATCCCTCTTGCCGCTCGCTGCATCTATACAAATTCTGCCGCCAACGATACAATCAAAACACGTGTTGGGACTATGGTATCAAGTATGTGTGCTGTGATATTTATACTTGTGGTTTGTATCGGACGTTATTTTATAATAGGCTTGACTTAGCAAGATAATTGGGAAATTGTTGGGACTCTCGAGTAGGTGGGTATGATTGGCTAAATATGGAATAAAATTGCGATGATTGGATGTATTTCACGTCGGATAATCGCCCCAAATATCAAGTTGTAACCTACCATTATGTGTTTGTGATAGCTTGAAGTTGTAGCACTTCTTCTTGGAATCTTGGTAGAATTCTTTTTTGTCGAACGGAGTTAAAAGATGCCAAAATCTTTTTGTACACATCACCCAGTATGTGCATATCCTTAGGAATAGAAAATATATTCCGTAGGACATACTTATCCCACAACGCCGGGTCATTTATTGACCCTGCACGAATGCAATTGGATCAAAAGCGGGTTTGATGGTCTACGACTGCTTGCATTTCCACAGCCGGAATTATTATTGTGGCGACACCAGCATTCATGCTCGGATGACTGACTAATCCAAATCAATGACCCATCGATTGCGCCTATGATTTCAGGGAAACATGCGGATGGCGGATTTTTTTCCATGCAAAAAAGCGATTTCCCATGCCAAAAATCAAAAGCGGTTTTAAATGCCACCGGATTAATTGCATGCCATATTTAATTCAAATGAATGTGCATTAGACTGGTTGATGTGTAGCAAGTCCCTAGTTCGCAGCGCCCGAAGCCCTCACTACATCTAGCCTCATTACATGCAACCTTGTCCTAAAAATGAAAACGCCTCGAAGGTACACATGGGAACTGTTCCGCGGCCATGGTCACCGTTTCATTTCGCTTCTCGAAATATACGCCCCAGTAGCGAGCTCCACCCTTCATGAACGGGGGCTCTACTATCCCAACAAAATCTCGATCTTCGGTTTCACCGTCTCTGTTGTTTGTTGGCCACGTATTAAGTACACTCTAGTTGATAACACTCGCTGGGGTTTTGATCACCCGGGAAATTAGCGCGTCTACACTGTACTGACCAGGAGAAAAAAAGTGTCAAAGTCCGACGACTTTGACACTTTTTTTTGCCTTTTCCTGTTTTACTGGGCTTTTCTGTTGCTTTGCGTTTCCAATTTGCGTCACCGACACCAGGCAAAAAACGTTTGACTGAAAGCGGAGAAGCGGTGCATGCTGGTTCTAGTGGGGACACCGGGGTGCTTGCCGCCGGGTAGTTCTCCTGGTTTCTGTCTCCAATAAAGCACCGGAGACCACGAGCGACGGTAGGACAGGAAGTTGGACGATGCCGTCAAAGCTCGGGGATTGAACAGAGTTTGAGAAGCTAGAGGCTCGCTGATACATAGACGTTGGATCGAAAAGCTTAAATGAAAATGAGGTTGCCTTAAGCGGAGATATGAGCGCCGCATCCATCGCATCCTTACGCTGATGTCAACACTGAGAACTTGTTCTGACCAGGCTGTTTGGTCAGAACCAATTCTACTTGGACCACAAACTCATTCTGGTCCAACCCAATCCATTGCGAAAACCCTAGCACAGTTTTACTTAGGCCAGGGTCTAATAAACATCCGGCCGAGGCTAAATAGGCCTGACTTGGGTGTAACCGAAGCCTCGGTCGGACTTAAGGTGCAATGGCCTCGATCGTCATGGATGAATGTACGAGAGTAGTCACGCCGAGATTCGTTTATAATAGATATGTGGATGTAGGAATAGGATTTGCAATATGATGATCCAGTGATGGCAACGACGCCTTTTGGAAATGGCACCCGTATCGTCTGCCGTCCAATTCCCGGTACATTTAGTGGAAAAAAGTGGGCCGAATGGGACCTGCTTGGAGTTTGAAAAACTGGTCAAATACCGTCTACTAATCAGTTTGAAATCTCTGACTTCAACCAAGAAATCTTGGCATGACGAGCGTGCTCAAAGCGAGTCGATCGATGTGAGCTTCATTTCCGGAAAGGAAGCATATGTACGAGAACTTGACACCGTCTGTGAAGTGGTCAGTCCAACATGACCTCTTACCGCTACGACGAAGACTTCGTCAGATTTGAAAAGACACCAAAGAAAAAGCGCTACAAAGTCCAATGCCGACACTGCATCAAGTCCGGGGAGACAACTTAGGCATTTACAGGGAGGTAAAAATTACGAGAGACACCTCCGAAAATGTCGATTTTACCAAGCAACGCTTCCTCAGCCCGCCACGCCAACCCCTCCAACACCACCAAGGCAATGGACCAGAGAAGCTATCGCCATGTTTGAGAGTCTCCTAGCATCGATTGCGACTTTCCGACTCTTTCATCAAGTGCGACAAAACTGTTATATTCCTTGAGTTCCTGTGTCCTGGAATCAGCGTTTGGCTTCAGAAGCCAATACAGCTAGGTGGACGTATCTTACGAGAATAAGCGGGACGATACCAGCTATTATCTGAAACCGATTTGATGAAGACGTGCTCGATTCGAGCGGGCGAGTAAACCTGATGTCTGATGTCTGAGAGAACGTAATTAAGCAGCATTTTCTGTGGTCGCAGCTTTTGCTGTTTGGGTGTGTCATGACCTTCACTCTTGAACAAGGTGGAGCCGAGCACCATGAATCGCTATTGCAATGGATCTCGAAGTTCTAATTGAGAAGGCGATTACGAATGGGTGGACGATTGGAGCAGTGGTCACTGATGATACTGGACAATGTAGCAGAGCAAGACGAATTCTGACTCTGCGTTGGCCACGTATTGCTTTTTTGCGTTGTTTTGCCCGCGATGTGAAGAATCTGGTTAAGCAAGTTTTGAATTCGATCTTTCGCACCACTGCTCGCCCATGTGCACGTCGTATAGCGCAGCATTGCAAAACAAAAACCAGATCCAGTGCAAGATCTTTAAGAACCATTAGAAATTCTTCTGTTCTTGTTGACTCTGTCGGTTTACGTTATCGATTATCCCCTAAAACAGGTAGCCTTGCACCTGATACTCTTTGACTCGCGAGTGAGAATGGCAGTTAATACAACAAAGGAGTAGTACAAGCAAAACAATGGGTATTTGTTGTGGCTTATCGATTTTGTTTTCTTGGAGTCAACGATATTGATACACACATGGGGCCAAGCGTGCTACAACATGAATCAGTACTATCGACTTCTCTATCTGCCCTGGTGCTTGCGCGTGACGTCGTGTGAGAAATCTGAGGGCATGTAGTAGCATTCATCAATATATCGTTGTTAATTAAAATCCTTGCGTTATTCAAGTATTACGCCTACGGACGTCTTCATTTCAAAATGACATGTCGTTTTGGTACTGTACAACTATCTAGGATTTGGTACAACACATACAACTTCTGTACAACTTTCGGTTTTCAGTATTTAGACATTGGATTCCTCGTAAACTATGTCGCCTCACGACAAACCCCTTGAAAACGATGTCAGCTTGTAATGTATCTCTGGTTCTTGTATCACAACCATGTTTTGCGTTTTGAAGTGAGGTACATTAATGTCAATTAGAAGTCTAACGCCACCTAATGCCCGACCCGCTTGACGCCAGTACTGCAGTCAGCGAGATTGTGGTTGGTTCATGCACTAGACACAGGGTGCCATCCAACCCCCCCCATTCAATTACACTGGGCCCTATGAGCCCTCTGATGAGGACGACGTCTCCCGCGCCGCAATTCACTGCGCCACGTCCTCCTGCAGTCTGTCTGCAATGTAAGCCCACTTCATAGTGGACTGATGGGGAGTAGCCGCAGACCACTCCATTAAATATCACAACCATGTGGTGATTATGATAGGGTTAGGAACTGCACACTAATCGTTTTTTTGTCTGGTGGATGCATCACCGTCCCGTTCGCACCTGCGCACGAAAAACACCGTCGCCAACCTCCGATAGCAGCGCGTTCAAATTCGAAGGACATTCCATGGGGCGGGTCGTGTGATTTGTACGAGCACCAGTTCGTTGAGAGTTAAAAGTCCTTGCATGCGTGCAAGCCCACGATCTGGTGTTGAAGCCAAGAGATTCATTTGGCTGAGATCCTCGTTTTGCAGCTTGTTGAATTCGACTTCTGTTGCGGTCTTTAATGGTGTTAGATGTTCGGAGCATATATATCTGAAACGTCTCCTGTTGGTAACTTTAGGAGACCGCAAAACGTTTGTTAGGAATTTCTCTGAATATAACGCCGCATAAGAACCATACCTTTCAAATGCCGCCTCCATCGAGTCACATACTCCACCAAATTGTGGGCAGATCACGCTAACCTCTGGAACAGCATCAGCGACGGATTCGTTTTTTTCTTTTACAGATGAACAAGCGCTGGTAGCCTTCGGCCTTTTCAAAGGGCTATCGGAACTTCCGCTATCATGTCGTCCAGCTTTGCCCTGAGTAGAGTTACCCCGATCGAACGAGGATTCGCCGGCGGTGTCAGAGCTATCGTCAATCTTCGGTGCGTGTGCGCCTTTGACATGCTTCCTCGCTGCTGGCCGCGCCATCGCAAGGAGGGGGGGCTGGAATGAACGGACAGGGGCGCGTCCGTTTTTTTCTATTTCTGAATTTCGAAATTATGAGTGAAAAGAAAAAAACGGTATTAAAATTGGACTTTTTGTGATCAAATAGTTGGTCCAAGTAGACACTTCCATTTATAAATGCAATATTATTTGAAAATTCATTTTACAAGCAAACTCAATTTTGCCCCGTATTTCATTTTAGGACATTCAATTATGTAGGAAAAACGTAGGACTGCTCGCGGACAACCTAGGTTCTATTTCTATTGGACGATGCACTAAACTTTCTCCAATCAGGCGCACTTTGAGAACGCTTAGAAGGTGCTTGACGAGCAAGCCGGAGCGTAGTTCCGAGACAGTTCGGATACTCGGCTTGCGAGTCGAAGCTCGGAGATACAAGTTCTCCATCCTTACACTGATTTTTTTGACGGACTCCTTTGGCGATGCCGACTTAAGCTTTGAAGCTTTAATCCTGAAAAGAATATAGCCTTTCCCTTTTCGTAGCCTGACACAAGAGGAATTTCTCGACACCTACAAGAAGAATTTCTCGACACCTATAGAGATCCTTAATTGTGCTACGATACCCACTTACATATAGCGACCCAACACTGACATTTTCCCACTTCACCAACAGGAAAGCCTCAAAATCGTTCAAAGTAAACTGCTTGAGGTCAAGCTGACAGGCACAGGTCAGCTCGACCTCACGCTATTTACGTCGAGCGATTTTGAGCTTTAAAACACTTCGGCACCTTTCGTCGCCTTAACTTGATCGAATCCATCATGATATAGCTGCCAAACTACCTCGGTATGCGCGTTGCGTTTTGGATGACACGCGCGCATCACGTACATCTTGCACGGTCACTTCTCTTGCTGCAATATCATTTTGTGCAGAAACAAGGCGGCGATGATTGGGGGAATATAAGACGCCGATGCTCCTCCGTTTCGCAATAGGAAAAACCACCTTATGCAGAATTCCCTCACCGCAGGTGACTTCTACACTCCGCGCCAAGTTAATACGAAGACCTACGTTTTGCCCTCTACTTCAGCCAGTTTTACGAGTTGTGCCACGCTGTTTAGATATGTTGTTTGTGCCGTTACAACACAAATGAGACTGGGTTTAACGTCCCCAATAGTGAAGTTTAAGGCGGGGCTACCATACAAGTAACCATTTTGGTCACTGCGACAAATATATGAACACCCCACCGCATATACAAAAACCAAATGAAAAAGAATGATGGTGAACGGATGGCTACATTAGTAGTGGGTCTTGTTACCGTGCTTCTTGATGCACTCCTTGCAGCGGCGAGGAATGGACTTGATCAGCGACTGAAGTACCGACACGTCAAAAGCATACCAGGCTTCATAGAGCGCCGCCGTCAACTCGCTGACGCTGCTGAACCGCCTGCCGTTGGCGTACACGTGGCGGCTCATGATCGACCAGAGGTTTTTCGATCGGATTAAGGTCAGGCAAGCGAGTCGACCACGGCAGCACCCGAACCTATGCTCCGCGAAGAACTCCTGCGTGCGCGGTGAATCGATACGCCGTCCTGCTAAAATGTGAAGTCCGTTCCGTAGTGCTTCTGGGCGTATGGCAACATAAACTCGGATATGGTGTAGACGTAGTCGTCCGAGTACTGCTTGCCGTGCAGCACTGCCAGCTCCGTCTTGCCAGCGGCGCTGAAGCCAGGTCAAGCCATGCCAGATCGTCCCCCCGCTTGACGCCGCTTCGTTTACCTGAAAGGACGGCATAGATTGTGCCAGTAGGTCTGGAACCCGTCAGGGCCGTCAAGATTCCATTTCTTCTCATCGGAGAAGATGATGCTGTCCCAGGACCTGACGGGATCCTTGTTCATCAGCATCTCCCAAGCCCAGGCTTCTCTCGCGCGCTTGTCCTCTGCCGACAGGGGCAGCGTGTTGTCTATCTTGGTATACACAAGCCAGTCGACACCGGCGAGCACTCGCTGGATTGTGCGCACCGATGTCGACAGCTTTAGCTCCTCCTTGAGCTGCTTGGCCGACAGCTGCCCCTTCGCTGCAGTGAGGACGAGGTAGCGCGTCTCGCGCTCCGAAAGCGAGGTCGCAGGGCCCGGTGTCTTGTGCTCCGTCGGGATCACGAACGGCACGCGGTTGGCGGCGCCCACCGAGCGCTTGACTTGGCGCGCAATCTGCCGTAGGCCTAGCCCGGCCTCGTGGAGCCCTTGGATCCTCCCTAGCTCGATGTCCGTCAGTGGCGCGCCCCTTCCTATCAGATGTACAGTCAGACCAGCTCGCCGAGAGCGGCGGTGTGTGCTTGGTGGGATCATTGGTTGCAGCGAGTCGCCTCCGCGCCATGAAGTAGTGGCTGATATAAATGTAGCCATCCGTTCACCATCATTCTTTTTCACTTGGTTTTTGTATATGCGGTGGGGTGTTCATATATTTGTCGCAGTGACCAAAACGGTCACTTGTATGGTAGCCCCGCCTTAAACTTCACTATTGGGGACGTTAAACCCAGTCTCATTTGTGTTGTAACGACACAAACAACATGTCTAAACAGCGTGGCACAACTCGTAAAACTGGCTGAACTAGAGGGCAAAACGTAGGTGTTCATATTAACTTGGCGCGGAGTGTACATGAATGTACGTTACAATTTTAGCCGGATGGGAGTGTTCCGCTCATGATGGCAAAGTTTTGGGCGACGGCTTTGTGACGTGGGTTTCATCAAATTGATGGAACTCATTTCTGGGCTATGCTAGTTATAGTCTAACCATGGATACATTAACTCCTTATTAACCCTTTCGCGATAGAAGGGCACACTTGTCGCCTGTAGGGTGTTTGCTAAACAGGGTGTGAAAGCACTACATAGAAGGGCGCATTGAGTGCAGTTCAACCGTGAATGCACCATATTTTATGAAACATCACAAACAGTGCAATCAGTAATCATCAAGCTATAGAAAAATTAAGTAGGATGCAGGTGGTCATGTGCATCTGCAGTTCACTGCAGGTCCTATGTTACAAGAGACATGGAAAACGAGCACCGTGATTTTCTTAAAGGGCGAATCCTGTGCCCTTTAGAAGCAAATTACTTAGGCTGTATAGTATACTTAAGGCAAGAGGCTCGTAAATAGGTTAATATGTTCGAAAGAATGACAATCAGGAAATTTGAAACCTCAAACAATGCAAGAGCTATATAATTTGCGTCATTCGGCGTTGTGCAATTTTATTGGGAGGACATTCGGTGTGGTGAAACATTTTTTCCCACTATTAATGGCCATACTTTCGTATCCATACGACAGAGAAGTGAATTTTGCGATTGCTGCGGCGGTTGTGCTACATTTTATTCGCTTCGTGCGGGAACCTCGCTGTCCTTTGGGCTAGCCTGACCATGTGGTATCACTGCATCAGTGCTCAAGTAGAAGATGTCAGTATTGAGATAGTGACTGCAACTGCAACAATGATGGGGGGGGGTCGGATTGCACGACAGATGTGTGAATATTACCAAGTGTATATTGTAGGAAGAGATAACAGCATTGTCATCTGGTAGTATACTGGTTAGTGAGATCGACACAATGTCATTGTTATACTGGCAAAGTAGGCTTTCTTCGTATCTGTGTCAAGCACGTTGAAAGCCTCTGCTACCCGAGGATCTCCAACAAAGTAGTTGATGTAGTGGACTCCTCAGAAGCCCTCAGACCAGCGCCGTAACCGTAATTGCCACCACTTGTTCAGTATTTTCAACGATCCGGCGTTTCCCCCGGGATAATTTAAGCTGTTCAGTATACGCGTCCATGTATGCTTCTTGAATCCAGCTTCAACCCTCCCAGGCTGCGAGCTTCTGACAACATGACTTGAACAAATCTAGTACCAGCTCAGTCATTTCAATCACCAACCATTGTAGAATAAGGAAATAAGTTTGTGAATGAGCGCTCTCCAAACGAAGAGATGTCATCACAAGAGTGGAGGAAGTGCATATAATGTCGGAAGTGTATTCAAGACGGATGGTTCATACGATTTTGAAGACTATGAGCTCACAATGCAGAACAAAACACGATTTGAATCACAAACACACCATTTGTACAAAGAAAATGCGGGATATTGCAAATTGTGTGCTGCCGAACGCACCCTAGAATTCCCCTCTTAAACCACAAGAGTCCAGTCCGTTTACGGCAAGTCTAGCGAGCTTAGCTGTAGCGCCCGAATACACTTGGTCGACGTGAGTTATGGCCACCGGTGAGCTTAAGGTGCATTGACTAAGAGTTCATCTTGGTAAGGCCATGAGTGAGAGGTGACCGAGCGTTGAGAGATATTAGAGAGCTCACTGTACGTATCTGGGAGAGTGGCACATCCCCTCAGCGTATTTGACGCCTGACCGTGGGTTTACTTCGGTACCCCTGTAAAAGGCCTTGGGCCCTTCTTTCTGAGGGACCACACGGGGCAAGCACGAAAGCGCATCTGTGGAAACACCTTAGAATCAGCTCGTGGCTTCGGGTGTATTTACAGACCACGACAGCATCGAGAGTTTTTTTTGCTATAACCTTGCGAGTTTTTATCCGATTTTACTCAAATTTGCTGAGCCACTTTTTATCGTCCCGTATATTATATGCTGAAAATAGGGCGACAACAACTTATCGTTTGATGAATCTGCAAGTGAGTGATTGTTGGGGCCTAGCCCTTCCGATATTTTATCCAATCATATAAGCATATTTCAACTGTTTGAAAAGATACCCTGTCAATGTCGATATGGAGTGGACTAATATGTGACAAGACAAATCAGGGTTTCAGCCGGCTAAAAATGGGTTGGGTAGTCCACACAATTCGTACTTCACGCAAACACGCCGGTATCAGGACAACCAAGACCAACGCAATCCCATCCCGCTCCATGGCGGACCCGGAGCTCTCCGCGCTGCGCCGCTCGGAGCGCAGCGTCAACAGCGACGCCAACTCGTCCGCCGCGTCGTCGCGCTCCAAATGGGGCTGGCGGTCATCTCGTACGAGACTTTGATGGTCTCAAAGGTGGACGAGCCCTACGTGACGGTGACAGAGGCCGTGCCAACAGCTAACTTCTACTTGTACACGATGACATTGGCATCGGTGGAGTCCAGCGACGAGGCATCCGGGGGCAGCTTCGCTCGTGGGCGCGAGTGTGTAGATGCCGTGGAATCCGTAGCGGTAGTCCTCGATACGAGTGTGTTCCGAGTTCATGTAGAACGAAAGCTCGTTGGAGACGCCGAGCTTAAGAAGGGGTCGCCGATGGACGTCTCGTAGCCGTGCTCCAAGTTGACCAAGCACAGTGCTGTCTACGCCGTGGACATCGTCGATGATCGGTATGCGAACTCTGACAGCGACGAAAGCAGTGGCCGCAATGATGACTTCAGCTAAATAGAGATGACCATCACATATTCTGAATTGTGATTTTGAAAAATTCCGATCCGATACATTGGCAGCTCTTTACGTCGTTGTTGAGCGTATCGGTTTATTCTGAAGGTTCGCTTGCATCCGATCAAAGTATCGTTTCTCTACGTCACCACCAGAGGAGCTATGCAACCATCTTCTTATTGGAGGAAATAAAGTCAAATGCGATATTGTGATTGGTTGTAACTATAGTCAGGTTTATGATTGTAGCCCGCATTAAGGTGTCGGAAATGGATAAATCGGGGAAATCCGGACTGCTGTTTCTGAAGAAACGATGCCGTGCCAAACAGCGAGAACCTCGTTTTCGTGCTCAGGAGAGCAAGACGGTTCTAATGATACCAACATATGTAGGGAAAAATTATCAGTCCCCGACACGATCGAGAAAAACACTCTCGATCGTGTCGGGGACTGATAATTTTGAGGAAATACCTGCCTGACCCAACGGCGCACAGAGGCACATTCCAGCCCGGTGTAAGGGATCGGATCTGGTCTCCCGCTTTATCCCAACGATATATCGCCGACCTTTAAGGGAAAGCTTGTGTTGTTGGTAGGGCTCGTTCTCCTTACCTAGGAAGGAGGCACGACGACTCGTAAAATCGGATTTCTCTGCACGACAACACAGAGACGGGCTCAGCCTCTGGTGAACGGGAGCGGGGCGTAATGTAGATGCGGTTTTATTTTTTGAAACGTACAGATGAATCCGCCTGGAAGTTATGGCGTTTAAAACGTCGACTACTTCGTCCATTGTCGATGATGTTCGTGAGGTCGAGTTCTACAGCTAGAAACATCAGGTTTGACACCCACTAGTCTCCCATTGGTTTGTCTTGGTACGCTTCGTTGCAGAAAATGGTCTTTCACCATTGACCCTCGAGACTGGAAGATCACATACTAGACGAACAAAGCGATGCAGAGTAGGGAACAACTCACTCGTGCCGCTTCGAACAATCACTGAGCACAGTTCCTGTCTAGTCTTCAGTCTTTCAAATCTTTTGTCGATAGTAGCTAATCCAGAAATCTACCTTTATCTCCAAGTTCTCAAGGTCACCAGTGAAGTCTTCAGGGTAGAATTCAATAGTAAGCATTACAATGCTGCTCGTATTCCAGTTGCAAAATCCTTCAAAACCCAGTTAATTACAGAAGGCTAAGAACGGCCCCATTAAACTGCAAGTTGAGCTCAGAAAATATGTCGTTCACGATGTCGAATACACTTCGTCTCGATAATGTTCTTCGTGGGTATAAACTCTATCCCCTTTCTAGTCATCTGCGCTAGGAACGCCGGGTTTTCCGCATCCACGACTTCGAATCCTGCGTCTTACCCAAGGACCAGTCTTGCAGGGAACACCAGGTTGGCCGTCGACTTGATTTTCCCCCCAAAAGCTTAGCGAAATACTTCATATCGATAAAAAACTAACAGGGTTTGCACTTTTCTTGACTGGTATCGCTCGTTTTAACAAGCTCCTCCTAAATTTGCTTCACAATGTTGAAGGCTTATACAATATCAACATCACCCTTTTGTAGATACTGAGATAATCGGTTGGTCTTTGCTAGAAGAGCTATAGACTTACATTCATCTCATTTTCGGGATGTGGAGTGTTGGTCGAGACGAAGTAAAAATAATACTGAGCTCAGCGGAGCCGCCTTTCTCGCTTCTACCTATTTTGAATAGCTTCGTCCGTTCGCGCTCAACTTCTCGCGATCAGGAAAAGAAAGTTTTCCTCTCTTGGCTGGCAACGACCGTGCTGTTCCAGAGCTTGGAAATGAGACCCTGGCAAACATTTTGATTCTTCTGCACCTTTTAGAGTTATCGAGATATCAGCCTCCAAAGTTGGTTGTTCAAAAACCGAACATAAAGTACGCTTTTCAGGAGGGCCAGTTTTATTTCGTGGTGTGGTTTACACAAGTGTATCGACTGGAGCCAAACCGGACCGGGAGGCAAGGAGCCCGCGCGCGTCAATCTCCGCGTGGAGGAGGCCAGCAAAGCTGCAGAGGGCACCCCAAGAGCGGCAGTATGAGGAGCGGAGAGAGGGAATCGGGAGGCGTTTCCGCAGAAGACTTGGCGGCTGTCGTCTTGCCTCAATACCATTATTATTGGTATCGAGGCAAGACGACAGCCGATTGGTAAAATAATATTTTACCAATCAATTTGGTTCTTTTGGGTTTTCGGCGACTACACTACTGAAAATAAAAACGGGATGTTCAACCCAAAATCAGAAAGGGAATCAGCCCGAATTAGCGCGTGGGAGTGGGCGCGATCGAATCCTTAGGCGGAGACGATTCAATCGACCCAAAAATATTTTGTTTTGATCCTATGTTAGTTTGGGGAGATATTTTTTTCGGGAGGTGGTCAGCCCGTCAATATGCAATGCTATGAGGGCTGGGGCACCTCAATCGAAAGAGCAGACGCTCCTCTTTACGATGGTGTGCTCAAATCGCGAAACGTACTTAGGTTCGGTAGAATCAGAGTGTTTGACGGGGCCTCAAATTTGAAACCGCTCCGCCAAAATATGGGGGAGGGGACGCAATAGCCTGTCAACTCGCATACTGGTAACACGCGACAAGACCCGTGGTGTGATTTTTTTTGATTTTGTAAGAGGGACGGGTCAGGTAGCAGCGGTGACGAGACGCCAAACCGTAGCTCGACGGAAACATGTCCGATTTACAGGAGAATCTGTGGTCAACCAGGACAGAGAAACGCAAGGCACAGACCAGACATACGATCAGCCGGAAGGAGTTCCAGACTCGCAAGGGTCATCGAGACCTGATGCAGCGAGCACCCACGAAACCTCGGTGGACAGTATCGTCCCCCTGCCCGTGCAGAGAGAGCGGTGCGCTCGTATCAGCAAAGCGCACGATGAAGAGCACCATCGGTTTAACCTTAAAGCGGTACTGAGGGAGAAGAAGCGCAGCTCGGTTACAGAGCCGCACGAGAAGTCTGAAAGGTGGCGGACAAGTTCGTACTCAGCGAAAATGGAATAATGTACTTCCTTGGGGAAAACACTCGGTGGGGAAGAGATCGAGCTGAGCTGACCATGCTGCGTCTCTTGGTACCACAACGGTGGTTTAGGAAATACTGCAGAACTGCCATGACTCGTTGGAAGGAGGTCACCAATCCATCGTTCGAACTAGCGTCGTTACGTGCAAGACCCTGCTTAATTCCACTAAACAATATAGTATCCGTATCATACACGAAACCCGGCTAGAATCCTGCACGGAACTTTCACGAAGTATTCTCGATCAAAACAAATATACAAATAACAGAAATAGTATCTATGTAGCCGTATCGAAAATGGCATTCACTCTTGCAATTCCACGCACCAAGTTGTAGTTCCTCCTGCTCGATGTGCGCTGCCCAAGCTGATGCCCTTCTTACGGGCGACGACACTCCAAGTGGCTGTCATTGCGGCTTCGTGTGTTGCCATCTTCACAGCCCATCTGTCACACCTACACAAGCACCAGTGCCGCCGCGGTGTACCCAAGCCGAACTCTCTACGCGCCGAAGTTGTCGCTGGGCTTCCTGGTCGTCCAAAGTGAGGTATCGCGACCCTAACACATGTACGAGTTCATGTGGAGTGAGAAGGCTGCCATTATACTAACAGTGGTGTATAATTGCAGCTCTATCCATCAAATGGAGTCGAGAAGCTTACAAGATTCAAGATCGCCCGAGCCGGCAAGCTCGGCGTAGAGAGCGGGGCGGCCAAGATCAGAGCTCTGGGAAAACGTGCAGCAGGATCAATCGTGGATCAGGACCGACTTCACATACACGAACATACCAATGACAGAGAAAGAAGTTTATTTGTCGGGCACCGAAGAGATTGACAGCAATCAACGCAAGCAAAATACGATGCGAATGGTTCCACCTGCTGGTGTTCACGAGACCGTGGGCGAGTCCCACAGCGTCGACATCGAGAACGACTGCGAGTTCACGATTCGTCTGGACGGGCCAATTGACAAGGGCGTCGAGGAAGAGTACAAGCGCGTGATAGCGAGGGCGTTTTACGCTACAGGATGGTCATTCCATTCTGTCGACAAGACGGAAGGGAAGGATATACTTCAGTTCTTTGCAAATAACGCCAGCCTACCGAATCTGCATAACCTTGCCGATCCTCATCTCACGCGCGAGTATATTCACCTCAAGGTCCACGTGATCCAGTTCATCAAAGTCAACATCCCGTACATTGTCATCGCCGGACAAACCCGAATCATCAATCCGTGATAAAAAATATTTGACAGGACCGAAGACGCGCCATGTGTACTGGAGTTTGGTGGCACTAGATGAAGAGCAGAAGACAGGTGAATCTCTCGCTGAATTGCTGATCAATGTGAAGGCGGGTGTGAAGGAAGCGCTCTGGAATGATCGCGTTTGTGATGTAGTTAGGGACAACGCACCCAACATACTCCTCGCGGCGGACATAACGGAAGCTTCTCTCGAAGGCTTCTTTGCGCCAGGTTGTACCACGCACATTATGAATCTGGCGCTCAAAGAGAGATTTGGTTTCAATATCCTGGAGGTTGCACGAGTACCGAAAAGTCACACGCAATATCAGAATTTATACGAGAGCTTCTTCTGTCTTCTCCCGATCAAAACGACGCAGATGGGGTCTACGGAGACGCGCAGACGCGCTGTGAATTTCTACTGTCCATCGCGCTGGTTTAGCAGCCAAAACTGTGCGCAGATTGTTATCGACAACATGGATACCATTTGTGCCGTATTTGCTATTGCTACATTGATGACACGCTTCAAAGAAAGTGCCAAGATTCCAGTCATCTTGGCGTATGTGAACGGCATCGAATGTTAGAGAAAAGGGTTCAGAGAGCGACCAAAGACTCGGCTGGCTTCGGATAATACGGAAGAAACGAGACTTGATTTCGATGAAGAGCTGCCCGAGGACAGCTGGGAGTCAGACCGACTTGCTGGTGAATATGAGGTTGAAGCGATCTTGAATGGCATCAATCCCTCCTCCTAACAGCACAGAGCCAGCAGTCAGATAATTCTCGGTGAAGTGGGTCAGCTACGACCAATCTACGTGGGAGCCTGCAACTAACATATCATGTGGGGCTGATGTTTGATTACTTTGCTGAAACACGAGCGAGATACTGCACTCGTCCCTTTCAAAAAGTGTGGGTACAGCTTTTACCCGGTTGTGCATGTGTCCCGCTTGAAAGCAGTGAGCGATCGGGCAGGTTCAATTCGAACGCGTACTCGTCCACCTTCATCTTGATCCCGTGCCATCGGTGTGCTAGCTTCTTTGTCAATCCTGGTTTTACCCGCTCCATGTACAACTGCGCTCTGTCTCCAGGCTGGAACAATGGCTGTGTGCTCGCGTCGGGCGAGCTCTCATCTGGTTTGTCAGGTTCGTCGGTCGCCGCTGAGCTCTCATTTCTCGCGGATTCGGGCAAGGCAGCTCGCTCGGCTCGGCTTAAGGACTCGTTGTGTTTCTGGGCCCTGCGAGCCTTCTCCGTGGCTTCGTAATCCTTAGTCGAGCTTGTACGAGTACTACACTGCTGTACGCTGTCGACCGGCCTCGGCAAGAAAAGGAAGACCTATCCGCGGTGGACATGTTAATGGTCAGGACGTATTGATGGTCAGCGCCCTGTATACAAATTTAGGTCAATAAGGAAAACGGGTACTCACCTACAGTGCTGTACAGCTTCCGTAATACTGCTCACTGCAAGGCCTAGCGCACATGGTTAGAAAGACGGGACCCTCCCCTGCATTGTGAGCCCATTCACAACCGCGAGCGACTTATTTTGCACAAGCGCCAGCTCTCCGAAGTCATTCCATAGAACCCTGTTTGAGCGCTGAGGCCTCTATTACACAAAAGCGGGACATTGTAGCAAAAAGCATAGTTAAATCAAGTGTTTTTCAGGTGACCATCAATCTGTCCACTAAATCTCGTCTGTGACGTGTGAGTACTTGGATGAAGGCAGGGGTCTTTACGTGACCACTTACACGTCCAGCGCGGATACCAGCGTAAGTACGGCAGCAGCCCATGCCTGCTTGGTCTTGGTTGCTCTGGCAATTAACAAGACCTTTTGCAAACGCAAAAGCCGCAGATCTGGTACGAAATGCACGCCTCTTGTTGGCTGCATTCGACCTGACCCCACTAAACGACGCTTAGGACTACGATTATACGGTACATGTATTATTGTGTGTGGTGCACATTAGTCTCACGCCACGTACGCAACAGCCCAAAGCAGATCGCAGGTCAGACTCTGCGCAGGACGCGAACGACCGTCGTCATTCGCAGCGTCGCGCTCCGTGGTCCATTGGACCTCCACCCCAAACCACCCACTCAGTACAGTACAGCACTGCAGCACACAGCTCAAGAAGATCGCAACGTAAGCATCCGCAGATCCCGCAGCAATGGTGAACACCTCTGCACGTCCCAGTGACGTGGGCATCCTGGCCATGGAGGTGCATTTCCCCTCGGACTACGTGGACCAGCGCGAGATGGAGGCGTTCGACGGCGTCAGCAGCGGCAAGTACACGCTGGGCCTGGGCCAGCTGGGCATGGCGGTGCCCGGCGACCGGGAGGACGTGAACGCGCTGGCGCTGACCGCCGTGTCAAAGCTTCTGAGCAAGTTCCACGTGTCCCCAGAGCAAGTCGGACGTCTAGAGGTGGGCACGGAGACGCTGGTGGACAAGAGCAAGTCCACCAAGACCGTCCTCATGCAGCTGTTCAAGGACAACGCTGACGTGGACGGAGCCACCGTCATCAACGCCTGCTACGGCGGCACTGCGGCGCTGCTGAACGCGGTGGCCTGGGTCGACAGCTCCTTCTGGGACGGAAGATACGCCATTGTGGTGGCTACAGACATTGCAGTGTACGCGAAGGGCCCGGCGCGTCCCAGTGGAGGATGCGGAGCTGTGGCGATGCTCATTGGACCGGACGCGCCGATGGTGCTGGACTGCAGGACCAAGGCGACTCATGCGACCAATGTATGGGACTTCTACAAACCCAATGTGAGCAGCGAGTACCCGACGGTGGACGGCAAGCTGTCCAACTCGTGCTATTTGCACGCGCTGGATGAGTGCTACCAGCTCTTTTGCAAGAAGAGTGGGAAGGCGGATGGAAAGAGGTCTGGCGTTGACTCGGTCGACTTCGCAGTGTTCCACTCGCCATACAACAAACTGGTGCAGAAATCTTTCGCCCGTCTATTGTTTTTGGACGTGAGACGTGTGCTGAGCGAGAATGACGACGTTGCCAAGGAGAAGTTCGCTTCGCTGAGCAAGTGGGCGAACGCGCCGCTGGAAGACACGCTGAACGACCGAGAGCTGGATCTGGCGGCTCGTGGTGTTGCGAAGGAAGACTTCAAGGCCAAGGTGGAGCCGAGCTGCACCACCTCACAGCAACTGGGTAACTGCTACACGGCGGCAGTGTACATGAACTTGGCGACTCTAGTGCACGCTCGTGCCCAGGATCTGTCCCTCGGGGCGCGTGTGCTCATGTTCTCATACGGCTCAGGCAGTCTCGCGACCATGTTTGTGCTTCACACGCGTGAGCCGACGGAGTCGTCGAAGGGCAAGTTCTCTCTGGAAAAGATTTCCAAGGCGTTGGATCTCACTGCTCGTCTGCAAAGCCGCAACAAGAAGACCCCGGAGGAATACACAGCTCGCATGAAGCTTCGTCAGAAAACTTATGGCGCCAAGAACGGCGTGAAGCTCACCCAGCCGATTGCGTCCATTCCTGAAGGTGATTTCTACCTTGACCGGATTGATGACATGGGCCGCCGCTTCTACGCTCGCTCAAAGCCGCAAGTGACTTCGGAGGGCGACAAGCAGGAGCAGCAGCACGTCACTAAGACTACGCAGGAGCTTGCTGGAGCTGTGTACGTGACGGGTACGAGTGTTGGACTTCCGGGTCAGACGAAGGCTTTTGAGGGTGAGCTGTCTGTTAAGAAGCTGCTGGCAGGGGAAAACTGCATCAATGAACTCACCGATGGGGCTAAGGTCAAGATGGTAGCACGGAACATTGTGCAGGTCCACAAGGACAAAATCACCGGCGAAATGACACGCACCCCGGTGTCAACCCGCGAGAAGTGCATCCAAGTCTCTGCAGTTGTGAATCACGTGGATCTGGAAAAGGACTACGGCATTGCTGCGACCATCGCCCGTTCAATGGACGAACCCACGCAGTTGGCTGTGGCTGCTGGTCTGGAAGCTGTTCGTAACGCTGGTCTTGTGGACGGAGTCGACGCCAACTGGCGTTTGCCGGAGAACATGCGCGACTCCACGGGTGTCATCTACGCCACGTCATTCCCTACGATGAACGCCGCAGTATCGGAAACTTCTCGTTTTTACGAAGAGAACAAGGAGAGTGAAGATGCCTATGAGATGGATCGCAAGATTCTTTTCCGGCTGCTGGTGCTCGCAAACGCACAGGTGGCTCAGCTCACTGGTGCTCGCGGACCCAACACGCAGATTAACGCGGCGTGCGCTGGTGCCACTCAAGCTATTGGCATCGCCCAGGACTGGATTAGTTCTGGTAAGTGCCAGCGTGTGATTGTCGTATCCAGCGACACTGCTAGTTCGGAGACTATGATGCCCCTAATCGGTGGTGGTTTCCGAGCTCTTGGTGCTGCATGCATTGCTCCGACGGTGGATGCAGCGGCTCGTCCGTTTGACGCAAAGCGTAGTGGTATGATTGTCGGCAGTGGAGCGATCGGTGTGGTGCTGGAATCACCGCTGGCTTACGCGGAGCGCTCGGTGACTATCAGTAAGAAGCCCGTGCGCTTGCTTGCTACCCAGTACAGCAACTCGGCATATCACGGAGCTGCATTGGAGCCGAACCACGTTGGACAGGAACTAGTACGCTTCCTGCAACGCGTAGAGACCGACTTCGGTATCACTCGCGAGGAGATCGCTCGCAATGGTGTGTACTACAGCCACGAAACGGGTACCAACGCGTCGGCAAAGTCGTCGTGTGCTTACACGGAAGTGACAGCGTTGCGCACGGCATTCGGCTCGGAGCTGCTTGGTGAGCTGATGATCGCGAACACCAAGGGCTTCACGGGCCACCCCATGGCAGTGGCCTTCGAGGACGTAGCAGCTATCGAGGGCCTTCATCGCGGCTGCGTGCCGCCTGTGGTGCATTTTGAAACCCACGACCCGAACCTGGGCGAGACTCCTCTGAACCTCGCGCCGGGCGGTGCCTACACACACAAGTACGCACTTCGCTTCGCTGCAGGTTTCGGCTCGCAGCTTGCGTTTTCCCTCTACACGCTCGAAAATTGAGCAGCTAGCTACCGTAGTAAAGTCTTCCTTCCTGCCCGATCGAAATGGTAGGTAGATGAATGTAGATACTTTCGTAAGACATGAATCTCCTCAACTCAAGAACAAATAGAGCCCTCAAATGACACGGATCACCGAAAAGAACTCGTCTAGCGTTGACTGCCAAGTGCGTGATACCTTAGACAAAACACGCACTATACCTTCAAGCGGAGTAACATACCTGCAGTCTAAAACTCCACGGATGCGTTGCTCGCCGTGCGCTTTTGACGGAAGCTGCTCGCCTCGTTACCCCAGACGTCGTGGCTGTCGTCCGGGCTGGGGCCACCGCTGAACTCGAACGGGGTCTGCTCGCTCGAAATGGAGCTTGCCATGACACCCGTGCCGCCCAAAATGCTGTCAGTGCGGCGAATCTCGTTCTCGGCATCAATATCGATCGAGGACGGGCTGCCATAGCTGGCAGGCACCACCACAGTCGCCCCTGCGTCAGCAGCGTACTGCGTCGACGTGGTGCTGGCGTAGTTGCTGCTGTAGCCACTGTCGCCGTAGTTGCTGTTATAGTTGCTGTAGTTGTTGTTGTCATAGTTGTTGTTGCCATAGTTGTTGTTGCCATAGTCGTTGTCATTGTAGTTGGACTGAGCTGCGTACGCCGTCGTCGCCGATGACGCAGACGGCGGGACGGTCATGGCACGGGCTGTGGCCGGCTTATTGGGCGAGAAAGCGGCGCCCTCGTCGTCCGAGTCCTCATCGTCCTGCTTCTTCTTCCAGACGACAAAGCCCGCTACGGCGACCAACGCAACCGCGCCTCCGACGATGCCGAGAATCAAGCCCGTGCTGGTTCCGCCCGAGTTGGTATCGGCGCTCGACGTGTTCGACGTCTTCGAGCCGTTGTCGGTAGCTGAGTCCGCCGTAGCGGATTTCGTCGTTGTCGTCGAAGTCGTCGTCGGACTGCTCACGCTGTTCGCGTTAGGGTGGAGGTTCTTCGATGCAGCGCTCTCGACGGAGCTTTGCTGTGTAGAGTTCGATCCTCCCGACGCAGAGGAAGATGCCGATGCAGACGCGGACGCTGACGAGCTCGAAGACTCGTCACTATACGCATCTCCAGCTGAGTCATCGCTACTGGATGAGGACGGCGGCTTCGTAGTCGGCTTCGCCGTCTTTTTCGTGGGAGGCTTGGTCGTCTTGGGTGTGGCGGAGCTGCTGGACGAGTCACTCGATGATGAGGAGGTCGTGGTCGTCTTCTTCTTCTTGGTGGAGCTACTGGTGCTCGTAGACTCAGACGAGCCGCTGCTGGAGGACGAAGACGCTTTCTTCTTGGTAGAGCTCGACGTCGACTTGGACTTGGACTTGGAGCTCTCGTCGGAGCTTCCCGCCTCTGCGGAGCCCGTGCTGCTTTCTTGGGCATTGCTGGACGTCGTGAGCACTGCACCACCAACAGCAAAAAAACACTCAGTCAATCAAATTCCACACAGAAGCTTCTGCTCGCACGTACTGGCAGGACACTCGGTCGTGCCGCTCGGACACTCTCCATCGTCTTCGTAGGCGTAGCAACTGTACTCGGTCCAGGCCCCGATCATCGACCAGACCGAGTTGCTGTCGCTCTCCGCCAGACAGCGGTTGCACTTCTTCTCCGAGCGGTTGCAGACCTTGGACGACGACCCGTTCACGTAGCACTCGTCGGCCTTGCTGCAGATGGAGGACGAGGCCGCCACCGCCGAGTGCACCGCCGTTACCTGCACGGCGACTATTCCAAGTGCAAGTACAGTAACCACAAACGAGTCAGTCGCCCCCCGAGTTCGTCATTAGCAACAACGAAATGCCCACGCACCGGCGATCAAGGCAGCGAGGCAAACGTTGCGTCCCAACATGCTGCCGAGTAGGGAATACGTCGCTGGTCACAACGTGGAAGCTACCGATCGATAACTAGATTAGTCGCTGCAAAGGGGGGAGGACTCTACGGTCTCAGCAACTGTCGAAATAAGCAGCAGGGGGCACTGTGACTAAGGTACAGTATCACCTGTTCCCAGGAAGTGCGAGCGGGTTTGCTAATGGAAGGAAGAGGAGAGGCCCCGCCAAGAGAGACTCGCCCAGCGACCAAACTGGCTGTTTCGGCAACAGCTGTGCCGATATGTCTGGTCCGCTGTTCAGGCGTTGAGGCGCATAATGGAGCCAAGTCTCCGCATGCGAACGCCGTGGCGGCGGTGAACCCATGGTGCATCGGGAATATTCCCCTTAGCCTGATGGCGAGGCCACGACAAGACCACCGAACTTCAAGGTCATCTGCTACGGGGTCTTTCGTGACGTTTGACGCGCTAAACAATACTCGTGCGAGCTTCTGGCAAGCCTACAGCGCAGTCAATGCTGTACATGTACATGTATCTTTGGGTATCTTTGGATATCGTTAATCACAGCACGATTAATGCGAGGAGACACGCGACGAAAGATCCGACGGTCGTCAATGACAGCCTATTTGCTGCACTGCTGTCGCCACTGGTGCTGCCTCCCAGCGACCCGGGTTTCAGGTCCGCGTTAGCGCTGACGCCAAACGCCGCGTCCAGCACGTTCTTGGCGGCTTGGTGTCCGATGTACATGACGAACGCGTACGGATTGACCGTCCCCTCCTTCATCAGGCTGGCGTCGCTGATGTAGACGTTCTGGGTGCCAATGACTCGGAACGATGCATCCGTGCAGCGTGAGGCATCGTCCGCATCGTCCGCCGCTGTGTAGCAGCTTCCCCCGAAGTGGTGGCTCACACTGCCAGCGTTATCGCTGACCCAGCTCGAGATGTCCACGTCGCCATTACCAGAGGCGTCGCCGAGGAAAACAGATCCGGCGTCTTTCATGGTAGAGATCATCTTTGCGGCATACGTCTCCATGGCCTCGACGTCGCCCGAAGTCGACAAATACCAAGATCCGTTGGTCGCCACGTTGAACGCATTTCCATCCACGCTGATGTAGTCCCGAGACTCCGGATTGTTGACCAGCAACGCGAGCGTGTACGCTTCCTCCGCCTCGTAAGAGTCTCCGAATCCATGAGGAAGCACAGTCGTCTGGAGCTCGTACACTCGACCGCTGATCTCCATGGTCTCGTAGGCCGTCAATACCGGGCCAGGGATTGCCCATGGCCCAGTCTGGTTCTTTACGAACAGCGCGATGGCGTCTTCCGGTCGCTTGGTATTCAGGAACGGCACCATCCCAGCCTTAGTGAAGGAAGCGTACACCACCGCAGCATCGAACACGGACTTGCCCACGGCCTCATTGACTACCCACGTATCCTGATCGCTAACCCCATCAAATGAACCCGCTGCAGCGAGCGCCTCAAGCTGATCCTGTGGCCCGATTTCACTCTGCATCAGGAGCTGCGGCGTGGCCAACGCCCCAGCTGCAACGACCACGACACCCCTTTCGGTCAACGACACCTCGACCGTGTCTCCTGCCTCGTTCTGGTACACGACACCTGTGGCATTGCCTTGCGTCTGCTGAATGTACAGTGCCTTCGAGTTCACGAGCAGCTTGAAGTTACCACGACTCTCCATCTCCGAGTAGAACGTCTTTGCCGGAGAGTTCCTCAATCCGCCCTTGATGGTGTACGGTGGGTGGCCGTAAGTGTTGTTCTTGCTGTTGCGGGCCTCTTCGTCGTTCAGCGTCTTGAACGCGTACCCAGCACCTTCCAGCGCTGAGCTGACGATGTCAAAGGCCTCCAATAGGTAAAATTCACCGTCAGCAGACGGCGTCTCTGTGTATGGAGACAACTCCTCGATCGCATCGAAGCCGCTATTCACCACATCAGCACTAAATGGCCACGTCGCCTTGGTCAAGTAGGAATCTGGCGTATGGAAGTACTGCACGGCATTGATAGATGAACAGCCACCGAGCAGCTTGCCGAGCCACACAGACGGCAGGTTGATCCAGTCGGCACGGTACTCCTCGTTCTCGGAGTTGTAGATGGTGTTGTCGAACTCTCCCGGGATGTCGAACTTGGTCCAGCCCTCAGACGCTGAGTACGAGAGCACGTGCCCCCAGTGTTCTGCAGCGACACATTGCCAGCCTCGAGTAGAAGCACCGAGATGTCCGACTGTCGAGTCAGGTACCCCGCCGCCACCAATCCGCCAGGCCCAGACCCCACCACGATCGCGTCAAACGCATCGCTGCCAAGCACACCGCCAACCAGACCCACCGTCCAGATCAATAACAACAGGAAGACCATCCCAGTACCTGCGCTTGACTCCTCCAAGTCTAAAGCGAAACTGATCCCAAATACACCCACGGACAGTGGCCAGCCCCTCCGAACTCATGCGGCGACTGGCTGGCATCAAATGGATACTTTTGCTAGTTGAAGTGCCACGTACTTGAACATCAGGCAGACAATGGCTACACAATTCGTACGAGCGGAATTCCTACATTACACAACTAATCTATTCACTATTATCGCATAAGCTTACGAGTCAAGGCACCGGCGAGGACATTTGGTCCCGCAGCTGCCGCTTGCCCATGGACATGGCTCGCCGCCGCGCGTGCCGCTCCACATTGAATGGGATGTCGATGGGGGCGTACTCCGACAGGTTCGTGTACGTCTGGGCTTGTGAGCCGGGCTTCTCCTGGATGAAGTTCATGAGCAGCCTCGCCACGTCGCTGGACTTGTCGCTCATAACTGCTGCCAGAATGTGGTTGAACTGCTCGATGCGGTAGTCGATGAGCGCGTGGCGTGTGCTGAACATGGTGAGCACGCCGCCACTCGGCATCGGAGGCAGCCACGGACGTCCTGCGAGGTTGAACTTGACTGCATCCAGCGGCAGCACCGCGTTGCTGTCGTAGCTCGACACACCCGCATTCGGCCTGAACTCTTCCGTCAGAGCAGTGGGCGCGCTGCTCCTTGTGTCGCTCTCCTCCACTTGTTGCATGTCGTCTTCGCTTATCCAGGACCCCCTCCTCTGGTCCGATCCATTGGCCGCACGTCTGTCATCCGCCCTCACAGGCGACCAAAGCTCGGGCGTCGTCCTCGTCAGAGGGTTGCACAGCAGTGCCGAGTAGTAGAGACCGGAACTGGTGCTGCTTCGGGGCCGCTGCGAGGGCATCCACTGAGCCAGCTCGTCGTGGAACTTGCGGAAGTCGTTGTAGCGACGCCGCACCACGTAGCCCTCGAGCGGCATCTCCCACGACCGCACCTCCAGCAGGTAGTACACGACGTTGTCCGAGCCGTACATGTGGCCGACGACCACGACGCTCTCATAGACGGTGCCGGACGTGCTGCACACGCTGAGCCGCGGCTCCATAGCCGCCCAGTCGGAGCGATAGCGCGCCAAGGCGGGCATCGCACCCAGCGATCGCTGTCGCAGGGGCAGCCCCGGAGGCCCCGTGACGTCCGCCAATGCAGCTCGGTCCGGACTGGAGATGAAGTTCTTGGAGAGATCTGCAGACCACGCGAGTCCACGATGCATCACGCCCACGTCGCCCATTGGAGACTGAGCAATTGAGTGGGTAGGAGGAGGAGGATGCAATTGACACAAGCAAGACGCGGAATTTCTGATACGCGAACGAACGGATTGCGCGCGTCTGGCGGAGGCTGGCGACCTGATTACAGCAGACCTGTGTACAGTACAGTAGAGTGCAATACTACGTAGTAGTACGCAGTGGTGTCTTCTCTCTCTCTCTCTCGTCTTGCTGCAAATGGCCGAGTGAGGGGAAGCGCGTGGAGCGCCTTGGCCTCCTCTGGTAACGGCGGCCGGCGGGACTCGTTTCTGCATGCACGCTGCGAGCGCTTGGCGCATACTGAAAGCAAGTGAGCGCGTACCCATTGCTGGTAAAGAAGAGGAGGCGAGAAGATTCGGGAAGGCTTTGGCCCTGGCCGCGCCGCTGCTGAGTTGCGATACTTTTCGCGCCGTCCCGGGCCTCGGGGCCCGCTGCTGTCGCTTGCTCGCTCTGCGGATTGCACGTGTTTCCATGCAGGCGCGGCGGCCGTCGTCTCAGGGCATTGGCCTGACCACACACACGCCAAGCTGCAAATCCGAGTCGCAGCGTGTTGAAGTGCCCGGCAGAGCATCTGCTGTCAGCCGCGCTGGAAAAATTATCCTGCATGGAGTTAGCTCGCGGTACTGTACGGACTGCAACGGAACAGCAACTCAGTTTTGCTGATCGAATCGATGACTGCTCTTCAAATATGACGCTGTGTCAGCCAACGGCAACGCTCTCTCTCTGGATCGAGCGGGGCCTCCGCTGTCGACCAAGCAGCACTACCGGGAGTTTAGTAGAAGAACGTGTCACGTGTGGCGTGGCGCTCGAGTCCGCGGAAGCGCTCCTCCTTGCCCACGCGCCACAGGTAGAAGTCCAGCTCCAGAGTGCCGACGCGGACCTTGCTCGCCTCTACGATCTGGTCGCAGGCCACCAACGCGGCGGCGCGCAGCTCGCACTCCTGCCGACCGGCCGGCAGCTCGTCACCGCGGTTGATACGGCCCTCCAGCTCTGCGTCATACTGTTACAGCAGATCGAGGGGGTTGTGTTAGTTAGACTACAAGCAAAGTATCATCTTCCAGCATGTAGTTCGTACCTCCAGAACACCCAGTGCATGCAGCACACACGGCAATACCTGCGCAGAGAGAGAGAGACCCACAAGGACACACGTTAGCAACGATATACTATCCCCCTCTACATGTAGACTAGATAACGCATCGTACATTGTCACTGAAAGCCGTAAGCTCGTTGATGTCAGCGAACGTCAGCTTTGGTTCCGAGTCCTATCAAACAACATCGAGTGCAAGGTATTAGGGGGCGTCAACGTAACACTTGTCATAATGCACACCGCTGGCTTACCTTGAACCGACGGTGGATGCACGCGACGGCCAGTTGCGCGCGCTTGAGAAGGTATACTTCCTCGCCATCGAATTCGTAGTGGTCGTCAAAACCCGGGAACGTCGCCACAAACCGGTCAACGAGGTACGTGGCGTTGGCGTTGGGACTAGCAGCCTCCTTCTCCTCCAAGTCGCCGCCACTTTTCGGTGCTAGATTCGCCAAGACGAACGCACCGAAATCGTTCATCTTCAGGTCAAGCAGCTTCTGACCGCACTCGTTCAGAACCTACAGACGACGGCAAAGAAACATGAGATCTCCATCGCTAGCATTCTTGCCAGTCACCGGGCATCGCTCACCTGTTGGATCATCACAGCCAGTGGCTTCAACGGTCCCTAGATCGGTACGCAGCAGTGACAACCAAACGCATCACCAGCAGCAACATCAGCACACAAAGCAGCAGCCTCCCAGTCTCTTAACTTGAACTCGTACCGGCTTGGCCATGTAAATACCCGGCGAGATCTCCTCGTCCTTCTCCAAGGGGATGCTGAAGTACGACGCCACCAGGTCAATGCTCAGGTTTTTCATGAACTGCGCATCCAGCTTGGGCACCGAAATGTACATGCCGATGAGCCCAAACACCTGCACAGACAAGAAAGACAGCAATGCCACCCAAACTGAGTGAGTTCTCCTCACTGCAATTGCCCCAGTGCCACCACAGATCCACTCACAATGGTGTCGTGAGCTCCGCGATCCGCGTACTTGTGCAGGTCCTTCCGGAATCCGCTGCCAAAGTTCAGCAGCCCATACAACGCTAACAGCACCACCAACAACAACAACATTCACCAGCAATCCCCCCACCAATTGCATTGAAGCTGCTGTCTCCCCAACGCACTGAGGAAGTTCAGTTCGTCCTGCTGCGAGTGGAAGTTGAGCGGGAAGTTCATGGGCTCCGCGAGCTGCTCGAACTCCTCGACGTCCAGCTCCTCCACGAACGCGCGCACTTTGTCCGCGTTCACGCGCACACACGAGCACTCGCGCGCCACCAGCGCGGCGCACGACGGCCGCACGCGTGCCAGCAGAGAGGAGGACGCAGCCATCGTTCGTGTGTGTCAACGCGGTCGGAAATGATTGTGCCACTTTGACGGAGATACGTTACGTTCGCCTTAAGTTCGCACTGTCCGCCTCCTCCCATTACAAGCCCCCGCACCAAAGCACGCAAGCCAAAGCACTAAGAGAGAAGCCTCCGCGTCCACGTCCCCCGTCCCCCTCGTCCCCCGCCGCCGATGCTCGAGATCCGAGAGCTGCGGCCGCTTCTGGCCATCCTCAATGTGCGTCCTCGTCCACCAGCCAGCGGACGCCGCTCCCCCGCGTCCGCTCCGCTGCATATCCTGCCAGCTATGGGAGCGTTCCCGATAGAAACGAGCGTTAGAAACGGTTTCTAACGGAGACTTGACGCTCTATATGTCTGTGTATGTTGCTGCAGGAGGACGACAAGCCGCTGGAGCAGGTGGCCAGCATGTTCCTGCGCACCTTCACCAAGAACGACCACTTCAAAGTGGGCTGCACCATCTGCATCCTGCTGCAGGACAACCTGCTCACGAGCTCCCAGGTGCGGCGGAGGTTATGTTGCTGCAACAATAATGTTGCATTGTTGACCAAGACGCTGACGTTGCTGTGTCATGACGTGTCCTGTGTATCTTCAGCGCATCGTGGGCTTCTCGATCTTGAGCGATCTGTACCGCAATGAAGGCGCCACGACCAACCCGTTCCTGCCCGTGTTCCTGGACGCGCTGGAGAAGGGCAGCGACCTGTGCGAGAAGAAGTCCATCGTGCACTTGCTGTCGGCTACCGGCGCCACGCGCGATGTACGTGCAGTTGAAATTGTTTTTTACTACATGTATTATTTAGGGAGAACTTATAGTTTTTTTTGGTGATTTTTTTCGTAGTCGAGCAAGAAGACGGCCAAGCAGTTGATGGCGGAGTTTCGAGCCAATCCGTCGCAGCCAGTTCAGTTCGATGTGGAGACGCTGCGAAGCAGCTACTTGGAGCGCACCCCGTCAGTCCCGCAGTTCCGTGCAGCAGGCATTCGCAATGTGGTGACAGACACGGAGTTCGATCTGCAGGAGCACGTGAACAATGGCGCAAACTTGCAGGTACCTCCCAACGAAGTCAGCTCGCTCAACCTCCCGTGCTTCGAAGCGCTCTCGCTGGAGGAGATGAGCTTGCTTAGCGACGCGGAGGCCTCGTCCAGTACGCCAGCTGCAACGTCCAGTTCTGCTGCTAGCGCGTCGTCCACGGGATCGCTGTCGTTGTTGAGTTTTGAACCGACGTTCATGCGCCTCCCCCCAGCGATTCTAGAGCCAGATATGACCGAGTTAATTTGGTTGAACCCGGACTACTGCCCCACGGTGTTGTGGGACTCGACGATGCTGGACTCGACACACGGCATTGCTTTGCGCGAGCTCATGCTGCGTGCATTTCAGAAACCACTAGTGCCGTCACTGCAGCAGAAGGTGCTCGCGGAGCTTGAAGCAGATCCGAAGCTCGTGTATCACTGCTCACTAACGCCACAGCGGTTGCCCGATCTAGTGGAAAACAACCCCATGCTGGCCATCGACTGCCTGCTGAAGCTCATGTCGTCCAACCAGATCACAGAATACCTGTCCGCACTGGTGAACATGGATATGTCTCTACACTCGATGGAGGTCGTGAATCGCTTGACTACGGCAGTCGACTTGCCCACGGAGTTCATCCACCTGTACAT
Source organism: Phytophthora fragariae (assembly GCA_009729435.1). Lineage (NCBI taxonomy): Eukaryota > Oomycota > Peronosporomycetes > Peronosporales > Peronosporaceae > Phytophthora > Phytophthora fragariae. The sequence continues at coordinate 361,834 of QQOI01000072.1, read as the reverse complement.
TTCCAACTGCATTTCCTCGTGCGAGAACATCAAGGACAAGTACATGCAGAACCGCCTTGTGCGCCTCGTGTGCGTGTTCCTGCAGTCGCTGATCCGTAACAAGATCATTAACGTGCAGGTACGTTCTCCAACGTGCCATGGCCGTCTTCCGCTACCTGTGGTCGCTTACTCTTATCTTGTTTTGGCTTTTGCTTTGTTCAGGACTTGATCATTGAGGTTCAGGCTTTTTGTATCGAGTTTAGTCGTATTCGCGAAGCAGCTGGGCTGTTCCGCTTACTGAAGACGCTGGAGTAATAGGCTCAGGTGCCAGCAAAAACAGAAAGCAAGGCTCGTGCAGTCCAACACGACAAAAAAATCAACAGGATGGAGAAATGCCTGGTGCGTGGGCACTCGTAAAGTAGAACGGCTTCACTCAAGCTTGGTATTGTCTACGGTAGCGTAAATTTGGTGTTTAGCTGTCTCGTGGTAGGTTTGGAGGTGCCATCGGCGTCGGCGCCTTCGGTAAGTGGTCTAAAAGAGCGGAATTCCCGCGCAGAAGCGCATCAAGTCGCGGGTGAGGAGTCCTTCGATGTCATGTGAGTCGGTCTAACCAAATAGTCACTGGTAAGTACATGCATCAACACTACGCAACACACTCTAGCTGGAGGACAGCCTCACCTCGTCCTCCCATCTCTTGGTCATCGCATTCCACTGGTACGTGCGCAACCCCGACACCTGCAAATACGGCGAACGGGTCGTTGTGAATAGTGGCACCCCAGCAGCGCATGTAGTAGTAAGCCCACAAGTTCTCTCACCGGAGACGAGAACTCGATCTGCTGCTTTGGAGACAGCACCTTGATCACGAACTCCTTGTCGTTGCTGCGGATGACAAGTTCGGCGCCTATTCCGGCGGTCAGACACAGACACCAAACTCAACGTTAGCACAAAGCCACCCCAAGAAGACGAAGCAGGGTGATTAAAGCAGAGCACGCACTGCCGTCACGTTCAAGCTGGAACTCCTCGTTGACCGGCGGGTGGAGCGGCTCCATCGCACTCTGCACGCGGTCCAGGAACTCCGTCGACAGCGCCGTGAACCTGTTCCAGCACGTAGGTCACTACTATCAGAGCTCTTATCGCTGCATCTGTAGCTTTGCAAGCACTTGTGTGCCTCCATCCGGCAACTCACTTGTCCTTGGGCAGCTTGGGCTTCAGTCGACGACGTCGCACTGCGCCGCCCGCCGTCGGAACCGTGAATTTCTCTCGCGTCTGCACCGCCGCCAAGCGGCACATGCTGCAGAATCACACAGCGACATCCAAGTCAGCAGATTATTGAGTCTCAGCTCACTCTTCGCTCGCAGGAGCCGTCAGCAGCGCGTCCGTACCGAGGGCCGCACGTCGCCACGAGAGCTCTTCGCAGCATTATTGCTCGACTGAATGCTAAGTACGGCTTAGGTGCGGATGGTGATACCATGGTCTCACTTCAATTAATTATCAGGTTGGATGGTCTGGGCAGCTCGGCACGATAGACTAAGAGCCTGGAGTAAATAAATTCGTTCTCACTGGGTGGGAATTGTCACGCTTCTAGCATTGCAGCGGTGAAATGGCCTCGTAGCCTCCGGCGTACGGGGTGAAGTGGTCTTGCTTCTCTTCCTGTCTCGACTTGGCGGCTGATGGAACCTCCTGCGCCTTGCGTTGCTTGGATACTGCAGTGGGTGTTGCAGTGGTTGCATTGCTGCTGCTGTCTCGTATCATCTTGCGTGCCTGGCGGAGCAGGTATCCCTTGCGGTTGTGCTCCTTCTTCTCCGTGTTCGGCGCCGGGTATCCCTTCGGATAAGCTACAAGCACAGCATAGTCAGTTAGAGAAGTGAACAGGCAAGTACGAGCAAGCGTAGACGTTCACCGGGTTGTTTGCGATCGGGAGCTGGCGCGGTCGTCGCGGTATTGGTGTTTCTGGGAGTGACCATCGACCAGTCCATCGAGGCTTGTACTCGCCCCATCTCGCCAGTCTGAAGCTGCTGGTAGCTGCGTGGAACATCAATCTCGGGCGTGTGGAAATGCTCGTCGAGTCGGCGAAGTGGGGGTCTTGGGGCAGTCTGACGCTTGTTCTCCGTGTCGTCACGTCCGAGAATGGTCACCGGGTATGGAGGCAAGAACGGCGAGCCACTCCGCGATTCTTCCCATGTCGGCGGCAGCGTTCTCGGCCCTGAAGACTTGATCGCCGGGTTGCCAGGTCCTGCAGCTCCAGGCTGCTCAGCAAAGCCTCGGCCATCTGTAGCGCCCCCAACGTTGGTGAGAGGGAAGCGGTTGTACCCGCACCACATCTCCGTGGCGCCTTGGCTCTCCGACCCCGGCCCAGGGTGCATCTGCATCAACCCGGAGGGCAGCATGACCACGTGCGGGTAGTAGGGGCTCCAGATGTCTGGGTTCACGACGCTGGGGTCTGTTCCGACACCAGTTCCAGCATGTGCAGGCAGCGGCTTGAGTCCATGCATGACGAAGCCTACCGTCTCCGGGCGAGGCCACCGCACTTCCCCCGTGTAGCTGTGCAGGTAGTAGAGCAAGTTGCGCTGCCGATCGTGGAACAATTGCCACCCGAAGGTGTCGTCTTGGTCGGATCTGCCACGGCCACATGTATCAAGTTACGACGAGAGATATCGGAGCCCACAGACGTCGGAGGAAACTCGGAGCAACGCGGTTGCAATGCGCGGGATCTCCTCAACACATCTGCAATCTCCCTCCATGCGCTGCTACGTACCCAGCTCGAGAGCGTGCCGGCTTCAGACTCGCCATCTCCGCTTTTGTTGTTTGTTGGCCTTTTCTGTTGGTGCTTGGGTTTCTTATTTGCTTTTGACAGGCAACTCGGGCGATGGCGTATCAACAACTCCAGCAAGTTGAAGTGCAGCTGAGCCCCATAGATAGAGAGTAGGTTTGCCTCGAAAGGACGGACACAGTTCAAAGGCAACATGTCGACGTCCTCCGTGGCAACGGAAGCGGTCGCTTCCGTTCGAAGTAGACCAGGGTCGAGTGTGGCTAACGTTAGTCGTGGTAGTACAGCCACCACCGGGGAGGCTGATCCTCCTAAAGCTCAAGAGCTGATTCCGACCGTGACAGTGGGGACGGTGACGCTGGCCGATCGGTCGACCTACTGTGGGGAGGTCAATGGCGGTGCGTTCTTGCTTGCCACGGGGTGATCTAGACGGCGAGCTAATGTATCTACTACAGACGGCGTTGCTGATGGTATGGGCGTCCTTGTCTCGGTCTTTGGGACCACGTATTCCGGTGCTATGAAGGATGGCAAGAAGCACGGGGCGGGTGTGGAGCTGCAGACCAATGGGGCGACATACTCCGGGGAATTCCGTGACGGTGTCGCGAGTGGCTATGGCATTTACGTGGGCACGCTCGGAGACAAGTACATTGGCCAGTGGCAAGATGGCGCGCGGCATGGGGTGGGTCTACGCATGGATGCGGAGGCTGTCGTGACGCCCGCGCACTTCAACATGGACGAAGCGGAGCTGTCGAACAGCGAGAACGGCAACTCAATTCTGTCATGGGAAGAAGACGTGCAGCATCACGTCCTCCGCGCTGTCCTCGCCGAGAGAGCAGCGATATGCAACCAAGAAATGGCACGACAGCGTCACATCGACGCGGTGCTCCAGGAAATGACCGCCATCGGTAAGCTGCACGTCTTGTTGTGTGCTGGTTGCAGATCCTGTTCGACTCTCTCTCATCGAAGTTTCTTTCGCGATGTCCTCAGGATCGGAGACGCTCGACACGCCCGAGGCCATCGAAGCGTTCGAGACCAAACAAGAGCTGGAGACGGCGGAATTCATCCGCGAGCAAAGCGACCAAATGCACGCAGTGAACGCCGTCGCTGGGGAGCTCAAGTTCACGGAGGCACAGCTGACCCAGCGGCAAAAGGAGCTGCGAGCTGAAATCACCGCCAAGCGACAGGAATTGTCCTTCGTGGCCAAGTATTGCGCGCTCGCCGAGACACGCGAAGCTCAAGTCCGAGAGGCCCAGCGCACACTGGCCACATTGCAGCGGCAACTGGATGTGCTAGTCCCCGTTGACGCTGCAGGTGAGACCGAGTGCCACGTGCGTGGCGAGTCCGGTGAGGAGTTTTAGCCAATCCTGGAATTTAAAACGACCGTTCGACCAATACGAAGCTACAAACTGGATGCGCGTAACGGCCGAACCTGGTGCTGCAGAAACGTCATCAGTCTTCAATTCGTCGACAGTCGCAGGGATCTGATCGAATCTCCACGCGTACAGGGCTCCAGCGCGTGAATCTCTCCTCGTTTCTGCTGATTTCATTGACTTGAGAGCCATGGCGAAGGTGCAGGAGCGTCTCGCCGTGCTCAGCATGAACGTACGTGCGTGTAGCGCTGCTTGAAGTCTCAGTCTCTGCAGTATATCTGACGGGACGTGTTGATACATCTTGAGCAGATTTTCTGTCGCCCCGAGGGCATCCACAGCGGGCAGTGGTTCAAGTCTGGAGACTACAAAGACCTGCGAGTGGCGCTGCTGCTCCGGAAGATCGCCAAGTTCGATGTGGTGATCCTCCAGGAGATGTTCGAGGCAGGCCCGAGGCAGAAGAGATTCGTGCGCGAGGCCTACGCCATGGGCTTCCGGTACCACTGCGGCTCAGTGTGGCCGAGGCTTCTGGACTCCCGCCTCATTGACGGCGGACTGCTGATCCTCAGCCGCTTCCCCATCGTCGAACGCGACCAAATCGCGTACTCGCAGGGCTCCGGCAGTGACAGGATCTGCGCCAAGGGCGTGCTCTACGCCCGCATCCAGCTATCGCCGGACCTGTCGGACTCACTCCACGTCTTCACCACTCACACTCAAGCGGGTGACAACCGCAAGGAGTACAGCATTCGTCTTGCCCAGCTGGAGGAGATGCACCGCTTTATCGCCAGAACCATCCGAGACGACCCGGGGGTCCCCGTCCTCATCACGGGCGATTTCAACCTGGATGCACGACATAACCTCGTGCATGACGCGCAGTCTGGTGTGGCGATATCGACGCGGTGTCGGGAGAGTAGCGTGTACCAGCAACTTGTGGCAGACTTTGAGCGGGTGGTGCGCGAGGCGAGGCTGAACGTTGCGCGAGAGGCAGGAGCGACCGTCGACGCCGACAACAAAGGGAGTCCCTTGATCATCGACCTCATGAAGCGTTGTGACACCACCAAACTGGGCGATGAACTTCACCCGATCACCAATGGTGATGGCCACTCCTCGCTTGTGCACACGACGGATCCGCTTTCGCCGGAGAAGGACGGCAAGTGCATCGACTACATGTTCTTCTTCCCTGGTGTCAATGACCAGGCGCCAGTCGCCATTGCCACACCTCCGAGCACAACTACTAGCACCAATGTAGACGAAGAAGACCGCCCAAGCTTGGAGTCCGTAGTCGCTCCACGCTTCCGCCTCATTATTGTGGATAAGGAAACGACAGTGGATCATGGCACAGTGGACGAGCTCACAGAGGACAGCGAAGACTTAAGGGACGAAAGCGACCACTCCCAGCGCCATCTTCGTCGCCGTCGGCCGCAATTGCCGATCACACACCTGTCTGATCACTACGGACTACGAGCTCAGTTTCTGCTTGAGACCACGAGCGTGGAGCGACCGGATGGCCGCCCGGTAGGAAGAAACGAGTCTCTGGCGTCGGTGCTGCAGCTCTACTTCCCGCAGCAGACCTTCGCGCAACAGCCACGACGACTTTGGAAGTGGAAACTTGCGTTCGCGCTGCTGGCGATTGTTGCTGCTGCAGGCGGCGTCACGCTCGTTCTGGTCCGCACTGTGCTGAGCATTGTGTTGAAGTCGTAAGTGTTAATACACCATCACCGATAGAGTGTGAAGCTCGCTAATAGAGCACCAGACAATTGCAAACGTCCTCCAAAGCACCAGCAAAACAAACAAAGCGCGTCTTTATAAAATGATCACGAGCTTGACGATCAGCTGCACGCACTTCAACATGCGGTTCGCCACGTGCGCTGACTCAGCTTCTCTCCTCCTTCTATTGCATCACCACTGGTGGCGGTGCAGTTCCGACCATCACAGTCTAGGTGAAGGACTTCTCGAAGTGCGCGATCAGGTGCTGTGCCACAGCGAACGAGAACACGAGCTTGGGGCCGACCACCGACAGCTTGGGGATCAGACCCTTGAACAGAGCGCCAGGGCCCTCGGTCTTCAGCAGGTTGCGCACGACCGACATGCCGCTCTCGGGCGAGTCGAACGGACGCGACTGGATGCGCGTCTTGATCACATCAAGCGGCTGCGCCACTGCACATTCACACAGCATTCCCACAATGTCAGCAAATACCCCACACAGACACACTATGGCATCACAGTACGAAGGACGACGTACCGATGATACTGGCGGAGGCGCCCGAGATGGAGGCCACAAAGTTCTGGAAGAAAGACGCGCTATTGTAGTCCTCCAGCTGGAAGATGTACTCCTTGGCCAGGGCCGAGCCGCCGAACAGCGCGAACGAGCCAGGTGCGTTACGCGCAGCCGTCCAGGCCCCGCCACGGTACAGCGCGAAGCCCTCCGTCTTGAAGATGTGGGCCACGCCCTTGCCGGCGATTGCAGCGGGGTTGGTCTGCGCGCGGATCTTGAGCACGTCCAGAGGCAGCAGGGCGATCTCGCCGATGCCGATGAGGCTGCCGGCCGTGGCGTGCATCATGGTCTTGGCGTTGCGCTCGCCGAACGTGTGCTCGAAGTAGGACGCGTGGTTCTTGGTCATGTAGTCCTTGACCACGGGCTGGCCGCCGAACTTGTAGATGCGCTGCGACACCTTGTAGCCGGCCGCGAAGCCCAGACCGGGGAACAGCGAGCGGTAGCGCGCGAACACGGGCTTCTCGTACGCGTCGCGGAAGATGACCTTGTTCATGCCCGTCATGCCGTGCATCTGCAGAGAGAGAGAGAGAGAGGAAGCGTTAGTGAGACTATTGTACAGACGCTACAGTGAGTAGAGTGATGGGGTTGCGCACGGGCTCCTTGTTGGTCATGAGGCGCTTGGCGATGGTGTCGACGGGGTGGAAGATCATGAGCTCACACAGACCCGAGCACGTGGAGCCGAGCAGGCGCGCGGCCACGACGCCGCCGGTGCTGGTCTTCTTGTCGTTGGCGATGGCCACCATTGCTGTCTCTAGGGGGCTGGGGGTCTCTGCTGCAGGAGGGAAGAGTGAGAATGGCGAGTGCAATGGACAGCGGACGTGCGGGGTCCAGTTACAGTAGCTCTTCGAGGTTCGAGTGAAAGATTTGGAGCGTTGACACGCCGACGTACGTGCACACAGTTCGTACACAGGTTGAAGAATAACGCACTGCTGCACCCGTATTTTTCGTAAACCTCCACCGTTTGTTTGTATGGGGGTGTTCTACCGACGGGTACATTACATGTAGTGACGCTATATTACCCGTACACTCGGTCGCAGCAGCGGGCTGAAACAGACAAATCCGCTGAATTGCAATTTGCACATCATTCGGGGCAGACTTGCTTGGCTGGCCCGGCAAGGCAAAGCGTGGGGCACAACGCTGGGAGCCCAACTGCAACCGGATCCGATGCCAGCCACAATGGCCGCCGCATCCAAACCCCGTGCTAATAATACACTGTATGTGACGTGGTGCAAGGACGTGTGAGCGTTATTAGCATCGTGAGTGGCACTCGCGTCAAGCAGAGCTTGACCCTCCAGTGCCGATTGAGTCGGAAAGCAACTTGAAGACGGAAGCCTGTCGAGTGCAAGCGCATACAGTCCTGGAGCGCAAATCACCGCAACGCTTCGTTTCGGGGTGAACACTATCACTATAATACTGTAAGCTTAGCCGCAGTGCACGGCATTGGCTGCATGAACGCCTTTCGTGGCAGCCTTTTGCAGATCCGACGCGATTCGAGCGGCTAGCATTCGTGTCTTTTGCTCCGCGTGGCATAACGCTCTTTGGCGGGGTTGAAGTTGCCTTGCACGTGGTCTGCTTGGGCACTTCAGTGTGGCCCAGACACGCAGCGAATTGTCGGCACCTCGGTATGCAGCCGAGATCTGCTGTTTCTGCTTCGAGGCTCGAATCGAGCTGCGTCTCTTCAGCCCAAGCAGCCTGCGGTTCCAGTTTGCTGCAGCCCTGAGTTTGCAGCCGCCGTCTTTGAGATTACATGTACCTTATTCTCACACGAACCGATCTGAGCAACACAACAAAAGGAGGGGCGACGTCTAACACAAAAAGACATAAAATGGACCAACTGAGGCGAGCGGTTGCGAGGCGGGCCCAGCGCCGAGCATTCCAGCGAGCCGAGCACTGCACGCGCCAGTAGGTTCTATCTTTATAGCCCGAGCGAAGCGAGGCGCGGGGGCGCCGAATGGGCGCCCAGCCAAGCGTAGCGCGGCTGGTCACTCACTGAGAGTGGTATAACGCCCGTCTGTGCAAGTACCACGAGAGGTATGCCCTCCCATACAAATTAGAATGTAAGTGATGCGCACCATATGTTGTATTGAGTTTTTCACTGGTACTCCCGTCTTTGATGCGCCGAGTATCTATGCTGCTTTTCAAATCGTGCGTGCAGTCTACATAACCAGATTGATATCTTCGTCTGACGTTGAAAAGACACAACCAACGCGCGTGCGTTTGCTGCTTGAGAGCGCAAATCTTGCGTTTACTTCCGGCCAAGATCGAATACGGCAAGCAAGCCACTGGGACATCATGCTCCTACAATCGCTAACCTCGATGGCGTCTATTATGCTGCGCCAACAACCTGATCAATCTGTCTGCGAGCCTCGCAGTAGCAACATTTGGTAAGCCTGTTACTTGTTCGTTTTGCGAGCTGCCTCCCTCTGCCTCTGCTCGTACTGCTTCATTCGTGCCATGGTCTTCTCGTGCAACTGTTGCTGCATCTCTTCAATCTCCGACGTCTCCGACCGCTTCGAAAGTGCCTCTGCAAGCTCTCGCTGTCTCTCGCGCTTGTACGCCTCCGGCTCCTGACAGTCATAAGAAGGCATAGAGGAGAACCTCTCCTTGGACTGCTCAGCCAACAACACGACATCTTCACCGTCGATCTCCACTCGAAGTTCATCCAGGCCCTGCAACCCAGAAAATCAGATAGGTACCGGTAAGTGCTTCAACTCTACAGTATCAACCGCCTGTGTCGCACAATCTCTCACCCGCAGAGCTTTACGCGAGGAAATGGGGCCCTGCAGACAGATGCCTGTGCTGGGGTCAAAGAATGCGGCGTGGGCTTTGCAGTGGATGAAGCCTTCGCAGAAGAAGTCGCTGTCGTCAAAGTCCAGCTCCAGTAGCGCGTGCGGGCACCTGTTCGAGGCCCCAGAGCGTCAAAACACGCTCAACCAGACATTGATCCATGTTAACTAAGCACCTGTTCACGAATGCTCGAGGCTGCTGCGTCTTTTCATTGAAAAACACGAAGCCAGTGGCCGTCAGGTCTCGACGGCGACGTGTCGCCTTCGCGTCAGTCTTCGTCTGCGCTTCCTGCGGCTCTGCTGGGTGCAGAGGGAACTTGAGTCCTTTGCCGTTGAGGTCTTGCAGCTGTTGCAGCGAGCACAGCACGCGGCGGCCTGCGGAGGCGGTCGAGAACGCGCGCGCAGACTGTCGCAGCAACATGGTCGCCGTCGAGCGCATCGTAACGGCTGAAGTGACGAGCGGCTGACAACGGACTGATGTGATTGGTTGATTTTGGTAATTGCAGTTCGACCACCGAAATGCAACTTCATTGTTAGTGAGCGAACAGGTATTAAATTAATACCACCAAGGTAAAACTTGGTGATAAACAGGAGGAAGAACTGTGCTTCGTGATCAATACGGCTGAGTACTGCGCGGAAACACTGCCTTCTCTTGAAGAAGTCATTCGCGCCAAGATTGATAAGGCGTTCAGTAAGGCAATTGAGCTGTCACAAGAAATTGATACATTCCACGATGTGGGTGCTGCAGCGATGAAGTGCATCGTGGCTGGATTGGATTTAATGGATATTAAATATCCAAAGTTGATGTGTGGTTGATAATGATATAAGCTTACTTGTTTGCATTGCTTGGACATTAGAGGTCCTCAGTTCTGGCAGCAGCAAGATAGCGCAAAACCAAATGGCACTGGGTTTCATCCAATCAGAGTCTTGGCCATTCTCACTCTCACTGAGAACCCCTTTTGCATGCACGCTACGCAGCAACTTGGGGCACTGCTCGTGTTGCCATATCCATTTTGGACCTCCATCTATTTCACTAAAGCCGATTCGGCTTCTCTTTTCCGTGGCTTCTCCGCCGTGAGTCTGACTAGAGAGCTGCACACTAAGCGGTCTCATAGTTGCATTAGGTCCATCGCTGTCGCCCAGCATGCGTTGGTAGTCTAGGCCTTCTTCCACGTCGAGGACAGGTGCCGCGAGGGTGCGAGCTCTGAAAGGGGGGGAGGTGCTTGTGCTACAGCATATTCGTTTTGATGGTGAACATCCTTGTTGCTGCTGCCGTGCTGTGCTGCACCAAAATCGAGGCAGGATAGAAAGTGGTCGGCAGCAAGACCGCGACCGTATTTTTACCAATCACCGCTCGATTTGATTGTGCGCTATCTTGCTGCTGCCAGAACTGAGAACCACTATTGCACATGTGGATCTATCCTAAACTATGTTCAGGCTAGTACTGCAGCTTGTCGAGGACGGTCAGCAGCGGCAGGGGAAGGGGCGTCCTCTCCGTTTTTGACAGAGAAGACGGGGGTGGTGACGCGCTGGTGCATTGATATCTGCTGCGCGTAGGCGAAGTATGTCTTCACGTGGGTCTTGTACTCGGTGACAGAGCGCTGGACAATAGTCCACGGCACTGCATCGACCCAGGACGTTGCGTGCCGAGCGCGCGGCCGACGCTTCGTCATTTGAGTGTAGCGTGTCACAATCTGCTGAAGCGGGACGTCAAACGCATCCCAGCTCGCGGAGCCACCGGAGCGCACAAGTCCTGGGATTTCGAACAGCCGAGACGCTTCAGCGCCCATGAGGGCTTCGTCCGACCGGGCGCCTAGTACCAGGCGGTTGCCAGGGTATGTCAAGTACAGCAGGATGTGGTAGAAACAGTAGCGAACGTCGCGGTTCCAGTGCAGAAAGAGTCGCTTGAGGTGCGTTGCAAGCAGATCCGTGAGCTGCAGCTGCAGCGAGACCGAAAGTCCCATAAAGTTCTTGAGCAGGAACAGCTCCGTCGCCTTGAGGATCTCGAAGTGCTCCGACTCCAGCAAGCACGAGAACACGTAGCGAAGCGTGTCCACATCTGCACACGAATGCTCCTGCTGCGGCTGATTGCGAGGGTTAGCCGTATCCATGGTCGACAGTGCCAGGAAGTCTTGCGCCGGCGCTTCATTCGCGAAGAAAGCGGGGAACTCTAGCATCAGCTTCTCCATGTACTGCAAGCAAAGAATGACGTGGTGAGGCACCATGTAGTTGGTAGCTCGTAGGATCGTCATCAAGTACTCGTGGATGAATCCGACATTCTCGTGCATCATTGATGTCACTTGAACAGCGAAGTATGCGGTCGGGGTGTCGATTTCTTCCAGGCTCCCATCCATCAGCGAAAAGGAATCGCGGAACGGCTGAGGCTCCTTCTCACTAGCAGACGCAGTGTCGTTGCCAACCTTTTCCTCGACGGAGTCTTGCCACTTGGGCTCGCGCTGCTGCAGCTCCGTTTGGAACAAACTCTTGGTGATCTCCAGGGTCGCGTCCTTGAGAATGTCCGCACCAGGGATGTTCTTCCAGTCCGTGCGTCCCAGAACTTGCTGACCCGTGAGTTGTTTGAAGATCTGCGCGAGAACCAGCATACGGCCGTCCGTGTCACTCATCAGCTGGTGCAGCATTTGCACCGAGGAAGCCCAACGGTCCTCACGGTTCACGGTTGTCAGCAAGTTCTGACACTGAGGGTACATGCTGAGATGCCAGTTGTACGGCGTCAGACGCAGTTTGTCATCGAGAAACGATTTGCCGCGCGTACGAGAGCTCAGGAACGTGAGCGACACCGACCTCGAGCTGGTGAATGACGAGGCCGGCGTCAGGTTACTCAGGCTGTCGAGCATATGGCTCCGCAGTCGCGGCACACGCACGTAGCTCGTCGCTACCAGTGCTGACAGCAACTGCTGGTGCGGGTCGAACGAGCTGAATTCCGCATTACTGTCACTGGCATCAATAGACCCATGCACCGTCTCAAAAGCATAATGCAGAGTGGACTGGTGCAGCTCCAAAAACCGGTGGACCAAGTCGCAGAGTCGAGAGTTGCGGTCTTGTCCAGCACGCTTCCCTTTCTTCGACTGACGTGTCGGTTTTGCAGACAGCGACGAACGATTTCCGCTGTTGGCAGTCGTGGAAACACTGCGCGACCGGCGTGAGGTGCGGGACAACCGTTTTGACAACCGACCCTTGCCGAGCCTCGCTTCGTCCGCGGGCTTGTGGCTCTTGCAGCCGCCGTGGCCAACCGCCACCAGCAACGCGTCAAACTCCTGCCTCCTGATGACAAGGGCCAGCAGTGTCAAAGCCGCTTGTTCCAGCTGGCGCCGCTTTTCCGCCGCCGCAGCAATCGCGAGGTCCCGCGAGTGGGCGACCGTGTGCCTCAACGACGGTTCAGGCACCGCGCCGTCCGCCAGCACGTCCAGGATCTGCATGCAGTCCGTCCACAGCTGGAGCATGGCCTTGGCCACAGTATCCAGCGGAACCGGCTTGGCCGATCGTCTCCCGATGGAACTAGCGAAGCCGTCGGTGTCGTCTTCCGTGAGGATAATGAGCAGCTTGTCCAGCGTCTTGGTGCTGAAGTCGCCTCTCCATCGGAGGGTGGAGAGCGACGGCTCGAACCCCTTGTGGCTCGCGCGTAGCTGCTCGCCGGAGCTCAGCGCCGCCGCCTGCTCCGTGAGCGCGCGCAGCTGCCGGACCAACGCGGGCGGCATCATGACCGTGTGCGGGATGCCGTCGCCGTCGGTCTTGAACGTGAAGGCGCGCGCGCCCGACGACCCGCGGAAGCCGCCGGCGCTGCTGCGTGAGGACGTCGTGGAGCACGTGGACGACATCGTCGTGGACGTCATGGAGCCGCGCTGGCGCTTGGTCGGCGCCTCGTCGTCCTTGCTCTGGTGGCGGTGGAACGGACGCAGCAGTCGCGCCACCGCGCGCGAGACCCTGCCGTGCGTCATGTTGCTATTGTGTGTCTGGAATGGCTGTGCGCAGCTGCTGCTTTGCTGTGTTTGTTTCGCTCTGACCACGCGACTTGTGGCGTAGCGTGCAGATTCGGTAGTGACAGGGTGTCGCCGGGTGTTGAGGCAGTAACAGGTGGAGAGTTGCACGAGGGACCGTCACTCTCGCCCGACTTCAACCGAGCCCCACCGCGTCGCATCGCGACTTGATTTCAGTATGCCCGCAACTTGCAGCAAAGACACCCCAACCGCCAGCAGACAATCGGCCTCGCACCAGGGCGAGATGACGCCCCCTGGCCGCCGAGAATAGCGCAGGACGAGAGCCAAATGAGCTGCTGCACCATGCTGCGAAGGCGCCCGCCCCTTTGCGGCGCCTTCTCCTCCACTTATCCTGACGGCGATCGCTCCAGAAAACACGTGGCGTTTCAGAGCGCATTGCGGAAATTGCCCTACCCGAATCTCACATGTGAGTCAAGCAGCGCTGAAGTTACCGTGCAAAGCGTAAGCCAGCGATGCGCATCACTCTTGCCCGCCTTTGCTTTGCCTCCCGTCGTGCGCCGCGGAGCGCCCATACTATTATAATAGAGCGAGGCGGCGTTAGCTGCAACCGTTGTGCAGAAAACTCCAAAAAGCGCATACTACGAGTTTATTTTTTCAAAAGACGCATACCGCTTCAAAAGACGCATACCAGTTTCTGATTCCATACTTCGCATCGAACACTTCCAATACCAACCAATGATGCTGAACGAGAAGTAGAGCAGTGCCTGAAATCATCATCACGAGCTTCCACCCAGAAGACCGCGAACTGGAACGGCCCAGGGATAGCATACTTGCTCTTGTGGACGGTATCAGGTAGCGCGCAGATCGTCACGGCCGGCACCACCTTCGCAGCGCTCGAGTCACTGCAAATGGGGCTAGAGACGGTCAACCTCAAGCTAAACAACAAAATCTTCCTCGTGTGTAGTAGGCAGGCTTTAGCATGAAGACCATGGCCACCGTCACTACCTCAAAACCCACACGAAGGCTTATCTATAGGCTAGAATCAGAAACTGGTATGCGTCTTTTGAAGCGGTATGCGTCTTTTGAAAAAAATAACTCGTAGTATGCGCTTTTTGGAGTTTTCTCACCGTTGTGACGTGGCGCAAACTTCACTCGCAAAGCTGAGGATCCAGAAGCTGAAGTTGGAGCTGGATTACGCTCGGCTCGAAGCGGCAGCTTTCGAAGCCTTTGGCTTCACCGCAGCGTTCTCTGCAAGGAAAATCCGCTCGGCGTGAGATACCAGTCCCAGTAGATGATGAACAGGCCGCGTCCAAGCATATCATGCGTTCCCTTTGCGGAACGCTGCAAGACTAGATACACGTTCGCACGTTTTTGGTGGAGCGATGGCTGCGCTTGAGCGCAGTGATCCACGGCAATCCTCTGGGCGTGTGCAAGGCTCAAATTTTGGCTGCACCTCCACCTGTCGATCTCGAAACGGGGCCAGCGCGCCCGCAACCCTCCCTGCGATTTTGATGAGCCAGCTTGTCGTGTCCAGAACGGACTGTTTCGCCGCAGCCGCCGTGTGTGTGGCGCGGCAGCATCGAGTCGACAACGCGCAGGCTGCGTGACGCAGCACTCCGATCTATCTTGGTCACACCGCGAGCTGCTCACTTAACTCACTTAACTGTCCAGCGTGGTGGCCAGCGGCCGAGCGGACAACGTGCGAAGCACCGCACCAACGATCGACACGTCGAGTGAGTGCGGCCCTGCGAACTGATATAATATTTTATACAGTGGGGACTGTGTCGTGCAGGTAGCGTCGGTAGCGCCACGCCGCGAGCGAGCTAATGCGGTCTAATGCCGCGAGGAACGATAGAGCTCACATCTTCGCCGGCTGGATTGGCAGGAAATAGGCGTGGTCCAAGCTGAACACGGCGGCGATCCGATTGGCCAAAACCCGTTTATTACGGGTATCAGCGCTTCCTGCGCAATCGTCGTCGACGCCGGCATGTCGGCGGTGGTGGACGCCGTGTTCGGCTCGTACGACGTCAAGAACTCCAAGCAGTGGCGGGACGAGGACCTTTTGCACCGCGAGCAGCAGCAGCAGTGGCGCGAGGACGCCTTCCGCCGCGACAGCGAGTGGCGGCGCGCCGACCTGCAGCGCGAGCGGCGCGTGACCAAGCTCGAATCCGAGAAGCGGCTGATCGACGCGCGCCACCAGCAGCTGCAGACCGTGTCCCAGCTGTCGTCCATGCTGGCCTTCTTCGCCATCATGTTCGTGCAGGAGATCAAGTCGCTGCAGAGCGACACGAGCCAGGCGCTGCTCGTCGTGTACGGGACGGTCGGCTGCCTCGAGTTCCTGTGCATGCTGCTGTGCACCTTGACGTGCATGCTGCTGCTGCTGGCGCTGACGCGGTTCGTGACGCACACGCTGGACGGTGAGGTGCGGCGGCTCTCGGACCTCGAGCTGGACTCGGTGTCGCCGTTCTCGGACTGGTGGGTCGGCAAGTGCGAGCAGGAGTGGCTGCTGGCGTACCAGCTCTTCGTGCCGGCGCGGCGTTCTTCCTGGTGGAGATTGCGCTCGTGAGCTGGATCGTGTTCGTCAGGTCCACGGTCGCGGCCGTGATAATCTCGGTGCTCTGTGCGGGCGGACTGCTGTACATTAACCTGCGGATCGCCAGTCGCTGGCGGTACTTGGTTAAGCCTTCGAAGAGTGGCAGACGGATGAGCGTGCCGTTGCCGTAGCTGCTGCGGAGTCAGTATTTATCGAGGAAGCATCGTGTGCTCTTCTTCATGATTAGGCATAGAGTGCTGGTGTTTTGTAGGGAATGACAGGCATGAGGTTGGTGAACATGGCACTCCTTGACGTTTATGTGTTCTCTATGTACTAACGCTCATGTGCATACCAGTTGGGGGATCTAGCCTCGTCATGCAGCTCTCGCTTACTTGCTTAGTGAGGGCTTGGACGGCTTGTGGCCACAGTTGTGGGCGCGTGCACCGCAATTCCGTGCCAGGAAGAGCGTGCTGCCGAAAAGCGAGCCCGCCGTGATCGAGCAGTCTGCAATGGGACCCGTGACCACCACGGGGTGCAGCGAATGCCGCAGCGTGTAGAAGGCAAAGCCACCCTGGCGGCCCTTGAGCGACGCAAAGGAGTGCGTAGGCGCCAGAGCCTCCACTCGCACAGAGATCTTGCCAGTGATCGCGTCGATGTAGCTCATCTGGCGCAGGCGCAGGGCCTGCTTCGGGTCCGCCGCCGCCTTGGCGATCTGCTGCTTCAACGGTTCGCTCGCCTTCACCAGGTGCTCCAGCAAAAAGTCGTAGCTCCAAGCACCAACCTCGTCCTGGCTCCCAGCCACCGTAGCGCTTGGGTCCCACGGGCTCTCGATGTCAGCGTCCTTCATATCGATGTCAAAGCCCATCTCACGTGCAATCATGATGGCCTTCTTGGCGCTACGCACGCCCATGACGTCGTCCACGATGTCACGCACACTGAACTCGTTCTTGTACTCCTCCATGAGGCCCTTCATGATGGCTCCCAGGTCAGCCTTGGCAGGTTCAGGAAGAGCAAACACCGCGTCGAAGACGGCATGCAGGAAGCGGCTACCCGAGTACTCTACCCGCTGAATGTCGTCACCGGTCTGGATGAAGTTCTGAATCGTGTTGAAAATGGGCACACCGATGGCAAGTGTAGCCTCCGGGTCGTACGTGAGCTCGTTGTCGATCGCCAACTGCTGCATAGCGTTGTGCTGCTCCGTCGATGCCGACGAGACGTTAATATTGGACGTCATGACGTGCACCTTGCGGGCTAGCCACTGCGGGTACAAGTCCTTGACGTGGTGTGAGCTGTTCGAGACATCGATGATGAGCCAGTGCGGAAGGTGGTCAGCGCACACGTGGTTGAGGAACTGATCCCGGTCGAAGGGCACGAACTCGTCCTTGCGCGCCTTCAGGGCCTCCTCCGTAATGTCGCCTTCGAAGTCGAGCAGCATCTTCGAGGTGATATGAGTGCCAATAGCGCGCACTCGAATGTCGACGTTGAAACGCTGCTTCAGGAACTCGCGCTGCTGGTGGTACTGCTTCAGCAGAGCAACACCGATGCTGTTGGTCTCGTCCTCACCGAACTCAAGGCCCATCAGGCCGATGGAAAGGGTCTGGTCCGACAGGAAGAAAGACGAGTGTACGGCACGAAGTGCAGCCGCCGAGTCCTCGTAGCGCACCACAGCGGAAATGTTTCGCTCCGACGATCCCTGAGAGATGGCCAGCACATTGATCTTCGCACGGCCCAGAGCGCCGAAGAAGCGGGCGCACACACCAGGGGTCTGGTTCATTTGATCACCGACAGCTGCAATGATACTGATCGGCGCGATGTACTCGGCCTTGTCGATGTGTCCGACGTGGATCTCCTTGAAGAACGTCTCGTTAATCACGTCCTTGGCGATCTCAGCACAGTCCATGGGCACAGCGAAACAGATCGAATGCTCCGAGCTGGCCTGGGCAATGAGGACAACGTTCACCTTGACGCGGTCCAGCGCGCTGAATAGCCGCGAAGACGTGCCGTGCACACCGACCATGCCGCTGCCTTCAATGTTGAACAGCGCGAGGTCGTCAACAGTAGAGAAACCGCTGACAATGTTGCGCGCCGTGGGGGCACCGTTCGACAACGTGCGCTTGAGCTCCACCTTCTTGCGGTGCGAAATCTTCGTGCCCGGGTGCTCCGGCTCAAAAGTGTTGCGAATGTAGATCGGGATGTCCTCCATAATTGCAGGTGCCATGGTCTTCGGATGGATCACCTTCGCACCAAAGTACGCCAGCTCCATGGCCTCTTGGTAGGAAATCTCCGGCAGGATCTGCGACTCAGGCACGCGGCGCGGGTCAGCGCTGAGCACACCGCTCACGTCCGTCCAAATCGTCACACTGCTGGCGTGCAGCACACGACCACAGATAGAGGCAGTGAAGTCGCTGCCGTCGCGCTTGAGCGTGGTCATGACGCCCTCGGTCGTGCTGCAGATGAAGCCCGTGACGACCAGGTGCGTGAGCTCCCCGTCCTCGCCGCTCTTGAGGATCTCCTCCATCTTCTGCGTGGACAGATCGTACTGCACCACCGGTCCGTGCTCGTTGTCGGGCTCAACCGTCAAGAAATCGCGGGCGTCCACGAAGCGGAAGCGGTGCTTCTTGCCGTCGCTCTGCACCTTCTCGCTCAGCACAGCCGTGAGGATCTTGGCCGACCAGACCTCGCCGTGGCCGGAGATGAACTCCACCACGTTCTCGTTGTAGGCCTGCATGATGGAGATGGAGTGCAGCAGCTCCGAGACGGACTGCAGGTCGCGCTCGATGGCCTTCTCAATGGGCTCGCCCACCTCAGCAGGCAGCAGCGTGCTCACCACGTCGTGGTGCTTCTTGCGCAGCATGGCCAGGATCTCGTCGCACTCGTCGGTGCGGCGTTGCTTGGCCAGCTCCAGCAGCGAGATGAGCAGGTCCGTGACCTTGGGCTTGCCACCGATGGCCGACACCACCACGGCCACGCGCGGAGCCTCCAGCGCCGACACGATGTCCGCCACCTTGGCGAAGCAGTCGGCGCTGCCCACGGACGTGCCGCCGAACTTGTGTACCACGAACTTGTCTGCCATCGTCGCGAGATAAATCCACCTGCGGCTCGCGGGGCTTTTTGCTTAATGACTGGGCCGCCGCTTTCACCACCGGCTGACATGAAGCGATGACGTGCGCTGTATTAGGTTATACAGGTAGTACAGAGACCGAGTACTCTTGGCGTTTGTATGGACACATGTACCTGTAAGAACGCCTACTTCAGATTGTGTTTGGGTACACACCACAAGAAAATGTGGTGGGCACCAGACGCCGCAGAGGCGGGACGCCACGCATGCAAGATTCCCCCACCACAGATTGACATCCGCTTGCTTGTGTCTGCTTGGGTCTTTGCTTCGAAATAGACGTGTTTATGGAGTTAGAGAATGCAGCGGTGGAGCTGGCGGCGACGCGTTGGTCGGCCTCCTTGATGTTGGCGACCCTGGCGCCTGCTGCTCCGGAAACCGTACGAGGTATCTCCACCGACTGGCGACGCGCAGCTCTAAGTAGGCGAGCGCGAGCACGCACAGCGCCGTCATGCAGGAGGCAGCGGCTACCCACTCACCGAAGACTGCCCAGCCGAGCAGCGCTACCTGCGCGAGGAACAGCGACAGCCCGAGTCGGAAAAGGTGGTAGGCCATAATCCACTCGCGCTCGCACTTGCTGAGCCACCAGCCGTAGAAGGGTGACACCACATCCAGCTCCATAGATGACAGTGCATGCACCTCACCCTCCAGCGTGTGTGTCACGAACCGTGTCAAGGCCAACAGCAGCGCCGTGCACGTCAGCATGCACATTAGCATGACTATAAACTGCAACACAGCAACAGCAACACCATATCAGTCTATGCACGTCAGCCACTTCAACAAGAGCAAAACGAAGCACCACGCGTGCAGCGCATCGCATCGCCTCGTCACATGTCTTACCTCTAGAGCGCACACGGCGCCGTACGCGATCATCACTGGCTGGCTGGTCGACTTCGCGATCTGGACCTCCACGATCGTGGACATCGTGAAGCCCGCGAGCAGCGCCGACATCTGCGAGACGGCGGCGAGCTGCCGACGCCGCGCATCGATGATGCGCTTCTCGTTCTCGAGCTTCACGACGCGGCGCTCGCGCTCCAGGTCGGCTCGCCGCCACTCATACTCGCGCTGGATTGAATCTTCTCGCCACTGCTTCTCCTGCTCGCGGTGCAAAAGGTCCTCGTCCCGCCACTGCTTGGCGTTCTTGACGTCGTACGAGCCGAAGACGGCGTCCACAACGGCACCGACGGCCGCCATGCCGTCGTCTCGTGATGAAATGCGTTAGTGGTCACTAAAGGTCCCTCGATGCTGTGACGTCGAAATATCATTGGCTGAAAACATAATCCTTACAACCAATCACATCTGGAGTCAAATCTGATAACCAACTTCAACATTGCAGCCATCTTATCAGGGGTAGATTTCGTTCTTCCTCGCAGCGTAGCACTCCCGATGCCATGGCACCACAGGTCGGACGTTTTTGGAACCGATGACGAGTTCTCTCCCTACGACAATAAGCACAGTATCCGGTACAGCCCTGTAATTGGCTCATACCCTTCCATCGATTTCAGCCAATCGCCAATCTTCAAAGTGTGAAAGCCGGAGCGATTATCAGATCTGAGTTCACCTTCAACATGCGACTTGTGCAAGTTGAAAAGCAACTTGTCGTCTGGCAATGGCTCAATGTTCACGCCGGACTTGTCATCGGAGCATGCTTTTCGCTGTGCTGCTTCAGCACGGCCGACTTCTCGCTGCCGTCGGCGGACGCTTCTTCCTTCCGGGGATTGAGTCGATCCAGTGCGGGTGCGTGCTCGTGTCCGTCTAAAAACTGGCGTCCGTCAGGATGCCTTTCAATGCTTGTCCATGTGATTAATTAGCCCGCGAACGCAGTCCGCCATCACAAGACATCCAAGCCAAGTGTCCTGCAAATACTACAACGCACATGCTACAAATTGCCGCCTCGCCCACACGCTCACACGTCGTCGAGCGGGGCTTTGCACATCCCTTTCTCCGTCCTTTCACTCGGAGAACCCCGATCCTCTGAAAACCGTTCGCACTTGTGTCTGTATGGCGATATACAAACTTCAAGTGCAGCAGCGACGACCGACCCGACCCAGAAGACCAGCAGACCCGCCAGCGCCGAAGAAGCCGCAGCGCTCCCCAGTTCAGTTCCAGCCACCACACAAGCAGCCGCCGCCCACTCACTCACTCGCCATGGCCAAGAAGCGCCGCGCGTCCACGGCCTCCGCCAAGAAGGCGTCGCCCGCCGCCGCCGCCATGAGCTCCTCGCCCTTCCCGTACCCGCCGCCGGCGCCCGCCACGCCCAGTCGCTCGCGGCGCTTGAACCCGCCGCGCGTGCACACGACGCGCTCGGGCGTGGCCGCCAGCACGCGCTCGCAGCTCAGCGCGTCGCAGCTGCCGGTGCTGTCGCCGCCGCTCAAGAAGCGCGTGACGTCGCGTCGTCACGCCAAAGCCGTCAAGCTGCAGCTGCTAGACGATGACGATGACGAGCACGACGCAGCTGAGGCAGGCGAGAATGATGGTAGCAGGACCAACTGCTGCGTGCACGGCAACAGTGAGACGGAGACGGAGGACGAAGAGGACAAGCAGCAGCTCATCAAGCCGGACCCGTATCTGCCCGAGGCCTATCAGCGCCGAGCGACGGTCTTGAGGCACGCAGGAAGCTCCTACGACGCCATGCTCACTCGGGTAGGTGACTGACTGTGTAGCTGTAGAGAGAGATATCAGGTGGTTGAATAAGATACTTATATTGCTGTGTGTTTGTGCTGGGGATTGGGCAGGCTCGAGTCCACAACAACCACAGCGAGTTCATCGCGCTGCAGGCGCTGGAGTTCGAGAAGCAGTTCTACCTCTGGGCGAGAGCAGGACGCGTCGGCTGCGCTGGCAAGACGACGCTCACTGGCCCCTTCCCGAGCGCGGAGAAGGTCGCGCTCGAGTTCTGCACGTTGTTCGCGTCTAATACCAATTGCGAGTGGGAAGAGCGCCATGCGCTGCGCTACCAGGAAGGCAGCTACACGTGGATCGAGCTGGACTATTCCACTGGGACGCCGTACTCCGAGTCGCTGACGAGCGCGCTGGCGGACAACCAGGGAGAGATGGACAGTGCGGACAGCTTCCGGGACTTTGATCTAGTGCCGACGTCTCCGCCGCCACTGCCGCTGAGTTCGTCTTCCAGCCGCAAGCGCCGGCGAGCTGCCATGTGGACGACGTACTCGTCCGCTGCCTCTACGACGCCTGCAACGCCTGCGACGGGCGTAATACGGTCGCTGAACAGCCAATTCGACTGGCTGTATGCAAACTCGGACGGCGACACTGCCAGTGCAGAGACGACGACGTGTGCGTGTGCGACTGCGCCACAGTCGCGACTTCCTACCGAGGTGCAGAACTTCCTGACGCTTATTGCTGACCACACGGAGCTGTCGTACGCATACACTGTTACCGATGACCTGCTGGGTGACGCCATCATGAAGCTGCCACTCGGACGCCTATCCAAGACAACCATCAAGCGCGTACGTCCATTGCTGGATGTTACCTATTGAGAGTTTATAATACTTGCTTATTTTTCTGCTTTGATGACAGGGCTACGAGACGTTGGAGGAGATTTACGAAGCACTGCGCAGCCGGCAGGTGTCTCGAGCGCGACTGACGAACCTAAGCAGCCATTTTTACTCGCTTATCCCGCACCACTCGCGTCTGGAGGTCATCGATACAATGGTGAAGCTAGGCAAGAAGGTCCAGCTTATGGCTGAGGTTGGAGCTAGTGTGCGAGGAATGGCTCATGAGCCGGTGGCAAGGCGATGTGCCTCGAGGAACTACTTGGATGAGTGTTACGATTTGTTAGAGTGCGAGCTACAACCCGTGAAGAGCTCGGATCCCGATTTTGCGCTAATTCAGACGTATATCCGCAACTCAAACTGCTGCGGGCGGAAGCAGGACCGACTGCAGTTGCTGTCAGTCTTCCGCGTTGAGAAGACCGAACAGGAGACGCGCTTTGAGCCGTTCTGCAACTTTGCCAACCGACGGGTAAGGCGCTGAGTCGTTTGTGTTGGTTTGTTTGCTGGTTATTTGTTGTGTTTCTCTATCCGGTGGCGCTAACCGCTGCTGCGCGGTTTGCTCCGTTGCCATAGATTCTGTGGCACGGCAGCCACTTGGCAAACTGGTTGGGCATTTTGTCGGAAGGGCTGCGAATCGCACCGCCCGAGGTAGCGTCGAATGGACGAACTTTCGGCAAAGGACTTTACTTCACGGACAAGGTGACGAAAGCGCAGGCATACTGCCACTGCCGACCGACGAATGGCCACAACCAGTGCGTGTTCGCTCTAAGCGAGGTGGCGTTGGGTGAGAGCAAAGAGATGCTGAACTCGGACGACAATGCGAAGCAGTTTGTGCACACAGGAGCTGGTGGGCGTGCTAAGGGAGCCTACTACCACAGTTGCAAAGGTGTTGGGTCGTGTCGCCCGGATTCTGCCGGAGAAGTTGTGGACGTCCATGGTGCTGTGTGGCCTGTAGGCAAACCAGTGCAGCCGGAGGAGCGAACGGGGCTGCACCACAGCGAGTTTATTATCTACAACGCCAACCAGACTCGGATGCGCTACGTCGTGCTGGCCAAGAGCCCTTATTAACCGCGAACAGAGCGAATGAAGCGTACGGCTGCGTGTGCTTAGAATTCGGCGTATTGTTGCTAATGAAGTAAATACATTTGTGCGTGCGAAAGAATGCTGTCATTGACCTCGGTGCATTTACTGAGGATTAACGAGCTAGCTACTGCAGCTTACTGTGTCTTCTTGGCACGCGCCGTGATGGCGTTGAGACGCTCGACGAGAGGAGGGTGGCTGTAGTGGTAAGCACTGTACAGCACATCCGGATTCATGTTGGACAGGTTCTCGATCGCAAGCTTCGTGAGTCCCGACTTGAGCGGAGTGTCATGGCCGAGGTCCACCGCAAACGCATCAGCCTGGAACTCGTTCTTGCGCGTGTTCAGAGTGATCAGGAAGGACAGCACGTGCTCCACCGGCGCCCACATTGTCTGTGAAAAGAGCAGGAAGCCGATGATCACAGGCTTGGACGAGTCGCCAGCGAATCCGAAGCTCGCGAACAATTCGGCGTCGTTCATGCAAAGGCCGAAAACGTAGAACGAGGCCAGGATGTACACCTGCTGGATCACAAAGCCCTGCGCCGTGTGCCAGAGCTTCCAGTGTCCGAGTTCGTGGCCCAGCACGGCGACGATCTCATCGTGCGTGGCCTGCTCCAGCAGCGTATCAAACAGCACGATGCGCTTGCTTTTGAACAACCCAAAGAAATAGGCGTTGCTGTGACTGGAGCGCTTGGAGCCGTCAGTGACAAAGAGCTTGGTCAGCGGGAAGTTGAGGCTCGCCGCGAGCGCCTCGATGCGCGTGCGGAGCTCGCCCTCTTCCAGCGGCGTGAACTTGTTGAACAGCGGCATAATAAGCACCGGGTAGAGCGTCATCATGACGACGGAGAAGACGAACAGGAAGGCCCAGACGTACATGTAGAAGTACTCTCCTCCCCACCGAATGACGTAAATCAAGGCCGCCGTGACAGGGAATCCAATGGCGACAAACAGCAGGAAGCTCTTGATCTTGTCCATGAAGAACAGTCCGAGCGTCTGTTTGTTGAAGCCGTGACGCGCTTCCACCACGAACGTCGAGTAGAGTCCGAAGGGGATCCCCACCAACGTGTCTCTCAGCGTCGTGAGCGTCAGCAGCATCAGCGCTCGGTAGATCTCGTTGTCCGCGTCCAGGCCCAGAGCCAGCAGCGCCTGGCCACTCAAAGTCCACACGAAGGGCAAGTAGCCGAGCAGCAGGAAGACCGTCGCCTCCAGCTGGTTGTAGCCGCCGCTCACGAAGCCGAACGTGCTCTTGTCCAGGCCGTAGGCGCGACACTTGTCGAACTTGGCCTGCGTCGCCTCCAGCAGCGTCGTCTCCTTCTGCGTCTCGTCTTCCTTCTCTTCATCTTCTTCACCTTCTTTCTCCTCCTTCTTCTCCTTCTTCTTGATGCTGTAGCTGCCGAGCCCTTCGATCGCCTCTGCCAGGGGCTTGGGGAATTGCTTGTCGTGCAGCTTGCGATGCTGGCGGACGTCCAAATACGTCTCGAACAGGAACACGAGCGTCATGAAGATCAACGCACCCTGGAAGTAGGGCACGGGGCTGGCGCTGGGCCTCCATCCAGGCTCGCGGAAGAGCGGAGCTTCAAACCACGAGAGCTCCATCTTGGCTGACGTGTCGTCGGATACGGTAATGGGTCGGATCGACAATGGACGACCTATATTTTGGTACTAGATACCATTTTATATCATAGTACTCATTTTGAATACCAAAATTTGCCAATCAAAATCAGTTGAGAAAAGGCAGTTTCCAGTGCTGAGCAGCTCCGATGGCGGCTCCGTGGCGCGCGTTACCGCTGATTTACGCGACTTATAGCGACAATGGCGTGAAGCTGCAGGTATCATTGGACGCGCGGGACGCTCTGCTTTCGATCCATGCCCAGCACGTGGGCGTTCTGGGCGTATTCGGCCCCCCAGCGACTGGCAAACGACTGCTGCTCAACACTTTGCTACAACCTCAAGATGTTAACTTTACCGCTGCTCCCGACGTGTTGCTGTGGCTGTGGCTGCCTCAAGAAGGAGAACTGAAGACTGCGCACTCAGCGCGCGTCGTTCTGGCCAGTGGAGCGGCACTAGAAGCCGAGAACGAGCAGCAAGCGGAGAGCCAGAGGCTGGCGCTGCTGCTGCTGCTCTCGTCTACGCTGCTGTACAACGCAGACGGAGAGATCAACGCAGAGGCCGTGGAGAGGCTGCAGTGGGTGGAGAAGGTGGCCCAAGTGCTGCGGATCAAGGGGATACAGAACGAAGAAGCTGTCGGTGAGTGCAGGAAGCGCCTAGAGCATGTGGCTGTCTGTAGAGAAGCTAACAGCTGGCCCTATTAATGTTGTCGTGTGGTGCAGCTAGTGAGTTCCATGAACACGCTCCCAAGTTCGTCTGGTTGGCCCGGAATTTCAAACTCAAGTGGCTCAAGGGCTCCGATGGGCAAAAGTTGACGCCGATGGAGTATTTCGAGCAGTGCCTGGCCCCTGAAGGAGGATACGGAGAAGCTGCGACCAGGAGGAACATGCTGCGCATGTATTTGGAGTCGTATTTTCCTGTGAAGGAGTGTGTGGCGCTGAGTCGTGCGGTGGAGGGCAATGGGACGGAAGTTGTGCCGCCTGGGACTGCCAGAAGTGAGCTGCGCCCGCAATTCGTCGAAACTGTTGACGACTTGTATGTCAAATATTTGTCGGAGAATGCTCAGCAGCTCCCAACGAAGAAGTTGATGGGACACGAACTGCGCTCGGAACAGTTTGTTGCTGTACTTGATTCTTACGTCAATGCAATGAATGCTGGTCAGCTGCCGACGATGCAGACAGCGTCGAATGCGCTACTGGAGCAAGAAGTGGCTGAGGGATTTGAAGTGGCGAAACAGATTTACTTTACTGAAATGGGAACGGTGAAGAGCTCGGAGAAGGAAGGCCACATGAACAATGGTGAAAGGGCTTTGAGTGATCGAAAGCTGCAATTTGCGCATTTCCGAGGTGTCCAGACGGCCGTGGCGCATATTCGCGAGGTTCGCTCAAACCTTCCTGAGAGACTGCAAAATACGCTGTTTAAGGAAAAATTAGCGGAGTTGGAAGCACAAGTGAAGTGTGATTTCCAGGCAACGCTGGAGCGTAACACGACGCTATCTACTGAAATCTGTACAAAGATTCTGGAGCATGTTCTTCCGCATAACCTTGAGGACATGGCTGCAGAACTCGCTGAACGACCGCGGGAGGACTTTTCTGATGGTTTGATCCGCCTGCTGACGCAGTATAAGTCAGATTTGCGTAGCGCGCTAGACGAATATGCACAAGAAGCAAGCGGACCAGCAGCCCACACGTGTCTAGAGAAAGCTCTGCTGCAATCTGTCCGTGCATCCATTCAAAAGTGGGGTGCGATGGTTCTTCGTCAGTACCAGAAGCACATGCAGAGCTGGCAAGAGGAAAAGGAACAACTTGATAATGCCTATGAGCTAGCCAAGACACAGGACGCAGACACATTGACATCGGCAAATGACCAAAAGCGCTTGTATGAGGAGCAACTAGCACATGCTACAGAGCAGCTATCTGAACTGCGTCGGGTCCTGCACAGTGAACTTAACAGCAAAAAGAGCGAACTGGAGCGACAAACTACCGAGATCACGACCATGAAGTTAAAGCACGAAGTTCGCATGAAAAACGCAGAAAGCGACCTTGCTTGGGCCCGCAGTCGGACTGAGGAGCTGGAAAAATCTATCGTGGCGGATCGTCAACGCAAGGAAGACATTTCTGCTGCCGCCGCTCAAGTTTTGGAAAAGCAACGCAGTTTTCATAAAGAAGAGCGATCGCTGCTAGTCCAGCAAAAGGAGTTGATGGCGCAGATTGTGCAGTTGGAGCGTGAACTTATGCAAAAGAAGACAAAACACGCGCAGAAGGTGTTTGCACTGCAAAACGAGCATGCCAAACAGATTGACTCCATGCGGATGGAACAGGCGAAGTTTGAGCGCCAGTTGAAGTCTCAGGCGAAGAAGGACCTGAGTTCCCTGAAGATCACACACGACAAGGAGAAGAAGAAGGCCATAGCGACGGAGAACGCTACTCTGGATAAAGAGATGGCAGATATTCAGGAAAAACTGGCGGTATTTGAAGCTGAGGAGGAGGCAGCCAGAGCTTCTGCCGCTGCCAGCCGAGACTTCTTCAAGTCGATGCCTTTGATACAGCTTCCGCTGATGCAAGCCCCTGCCCCCGCCGCGGGTGAACATCAACCAGCAAGACACTCAGTGAAACACTCGACGCCGAAAGACCACTCGGTTCCCGTCCGATTGGGCTCCTTGGACGACACGTCCACGAGCTCTGCAAGTCCGATCGCTCGTGATGAAGCCCCACAGAGAAACGACATGTGCAGACAATCTTGAAGAGTGAAGCGAAGCACGTTTATCAACCAGCACCAGCCTCAGTAGCTTGAAGCACGGGACTTGGTGCGTTGCTGTTCATTACACTATATGCAATCTAGTTCCAACGATGAGTCGACTTTAGTTCTTGTTGTCATCCGTGATGAAAGACCCATGCCCGATTCTACATGTACTAGCATTCGTCAGCAGTTCCAAAGAGGGAGTTGCAGAGTTTCCCTTGCAGCACCAATCCATCACCACTGCGTTAACAGAGTTTTAGTCGAGGTACATGCGCCTCACCGATATCTGCTCTCGGATCTTTTGGGTGAAGCCGCTGCTATCGCTCGGAATCAGGGTCTCATGAAGCACCTTCCCACCACCTCCCTCTTCTTCACTTAAAATGCGCGTGACATCGATAACAACACGAACAGCGCCTGTGCACAAAAAGCAGCAGCAGTCAGCGAATTGCAGCCACTTCTCAGCCCAAGCGATCAACTTGCTCCACGTACTCGTTACGAACGCCGCCTGCCACGAGCCTCGCTCCGACAGCTTGGGTGCCTCTAGAACCACCGGGATGGAGAGATCACGACACGCTTTCAACACCAACTCCCTTGTACTCCCTTCCAAGACACCTTCGTCCGCCGTGTACAGCTTCCCATCCTTCACTGCAACCGTCAAAAGCACAGCATCAGTTTCCAGCACCCTCCACCCCACTCAATACAAGCACCTTACCAACGAAGAAGTTGGTGATCAGTCCTTCCAGCAGCAGTCGCTCGTCTCCAGGACCAGCTCTGCTCAGCAACACCTCGTGGATCGGCTCACCTCGAGACTCCACCAGCTGAGCGACGTGCGCTTCAATGGGCACCCGGTCTTCAATCCACTGCGTGTGCTTGCACCGAGCGTTGTCGCGACCTTCGCCGTAGACCAGCACCGTCGATGCCAGACACTTTGGCGTGGGCATTGCACACATGTGCACAGCGACGGCGTAGTCCGCAGCGTCCGGCAGCGCGTACCAGAGCACAGACAGCATTCCGTCCACGGTCTCGGTCGCTTGCCACTGCGCCAGTACTTTAGCTGCCAGCAGCTCTGTGACTGTCTTCAACCTGTCCAACTTAGTCACATCTCCGTGGAACCTGCTGTCCACCATGGCGAGACCACCACACAGCCGTTGCAAGTGGAAGGACCATTCTACCAACACGCTGGACAACGTCGTGGACGTCCTCGACAGAGCTGTCGCTCGCGCGCACGTGTACACGCCCGCAGGTCGCGCCTGCAGAAACGTCTTCGCAGAAGAATATTCTTCACATCTGTGCACAGAGACCTCTTCCAACCTCTCGCTATCGACCGCTGCAGCGCCCAGAACCTCCGCAACCAGCGCCGTCATCGTCGGCACGAATGATACGCGAATATGATATGTGTGTGACGTACACCAGATTTAGGTGTGTGGACCACGCGAAAGTAGCCCGTGGCCTCACATCCGAGCCCCATAGTCAACGGACGGACCACCAGACTGCGAGATGCTGCGTCGTAGCTCCCAAGCGCTCCTGGCCACCGCGGCGCGCGCGTGCGCCCCCCGCGCCGCCGCGTCGGCCGCCTCCGCCTTCCGCCTGCAGAGCGCGAGTTTCTCGACGATCTACGACCTCAAGACGCCGTACGAGGTGCGTCACGCGTCGGGACCTCTGCTCTAGAATAACGCTAATTCACTGTGTTTTACCCCTAACTCGCCGCATTTTAGGACGTGAACCGCCACCGCAGCGACGCCGAGCAGCGGATTGCCAAGGTGCCGATCGTGGAGGTGGCTGGCACCGTGGCCGTGTGCGACGGCGGCGGCGGCGCGCTCGGCCACCCGGTCGAGTACATCCAGCTGGACACGCGCAAGCACCACACCGCGCAGACCTGCAAGTACTGCGGCGTGCGATACAAGATGAAGGAGGGACACCACGCCCACTAAGACAGCAGCAGACAATGCAACCGCCACTGTTGACGAGCTCTGGCGGAGGCCGTCGCTGAGGTGGAGAGAGACAACAATCAAGTAAATACAAGAGAGAGAGTGCGTCGCTGGTGCTGGCCTTTCAGGTGGTGCACGTCGGTGTGCACCACCGAAATGGAGTTAAAAATCTTGCATTTGTTGCAGGAGGACAACAGAAATAGCGACGACTTGGTGCATGAGGGCGGTTTCTTGTCATTTTCCTTGCTCGGACAGGTGTGTGCTTGGTTGTGCTGTCAAGAGGATTCAGATGCCCGACGGAAGCTGCTCGGGCGTGGCCTGCTTGGTGGTGACGACGTCGGGACGCATTCTCCTGTTGTGGGATCAGGACGACACGCTGCCCTTCCGGTACCCGCAGCTCGCAATGCTACTCGCCAGCCTCTTCCACTTCGCTCAGACGCAGTCGTTTGGCCACCTCGAGCTGCAGAACGGCTTCAGTGTGTTGGTGTCTTCGGACGTGGCCGCACAGATCTCGGTAGCTGTAATTTGTGCCACACCGCCAACGTCGTCACACAGGGAGGGCGACTTCCCCACAGAAGTTTTGCCATTGCAGTTTGCACGCCTCAAGAGCTTGATCATCCTACAGGAGTTCGTTCGGTGTTATCGCAGTGACATCGAGCGTCTAGCAGCCGAGGGCCTTGAACAAGCCAAACTGAAGGCAGAGGAGTACACGTTGACGAGCGCTCTGGACGGGTTTGACGGCTTTGACGGTACCTTGGACGAGTTCGTCGCTTTCCAGACTGGATATGTCGGTCTTGTCATGGAGACTAGAGCTCGCGTGTCATGGGATCACGAGGTGGAAGCTTCCTTGGCAGAAAACTCCTCGAATGTCTGCGTGGTGCGGGGGTTCCTCATGAACGCAGAGACTGGAGACACAGTGTTCTCAACGCACCCGAGATCGGATGGCGGCTTCTTCGACCAAGACCCAGCATCCCGACGGCTACACCACCTTCACAAGAGCGCGAGGGTTCAACAGTCGATAAAGCGCGTTGCTAAAGCGCTTCATGAAGGTGCACCCGCTTTGATCCAGATTATCCACGACGTTGCTGTAGTCGTTCGGTTCAACTACCTGTCTGGTAGAGAATTGAGTGAGCTTTTCGTCGCCCTTCGCATGTTATCTGTGAGTACTAAGCCTCAGACCTCGTTTGTGTGTGGAGGGTCTAACCATTTCGTTGTTGGTGTACGTGGGTTTAGACTGAAGTGTTCTTGTCGGGCGTCGTATTTTACGGCGACAACTCAGTGTTTCGTGGGCGAGAAAGCGAGTTGCGTTGTTCAGGGAAGCTTAAGCAGGCTCTAGCGGCACATGCAGGTGGTAGACGCATGCAGAGCTTGCTCCGTGACCCATCAGTAGACGTCGAGTTGCATGTCGGATGTGATGGCGCAGCGAAGGAAGTGTGGCAAGCGATGGATCTACTGGTACGGCCATTGATGCTCACATGGTCTGCGTCCACAGATACCGATGCCAAGCCCATCAATGAGCTGATGCCTTTAAATGACGGGTCGATCACGCACTCGAAAGAAAGCGGGACTCCGAGACTACCACAACAAACACAATAAATCAACGATAGAAGACGAAGCTGCATTAGATCGCGCAGTACGCAAGGCGCGTCTCGCATAGACACTACCGCGACGAAGATGACGACGAGGTGGAGACCGCATCATCAGAGATGTCCAATGCATCCATGTAGCGCACGATGGCGCGATAACGGAACTCGCCCTCTCTGCGCATTTGGCCATGCTCCATGTTATCCAAGTGGTCTTTCACGAGAGCCAGCAGCCCCACCAGATAGTTGCGCGTCACTTCGGGTGTCTGCATTTCAAAAAAGTACAAATACTACATGGCAATAATTGTCAGATAGATGTGATGGCAACAACATCTTCACAGCAAACGTACCGCCTCTAATATCTCCAGGAAGAGCGGTACTTGGTTAGACGTTGTGTCCTTAATCGCATCTGCAATGCGTAGCGACCGCTGAAGGCATTCCCGGACACGTTTACCATCCTGTTGAGATGGGTGCTGTGTACAGACAAAAACCACGAACAAATCTAAGCACGATATACAAACGTCAACACCACTCTACAGCACTTACCCAAAAGAGATGCGCACAATTCAACACCATCAAAGCCTGTTCATTCTTCTTGAGCAGTCGAGCTGCGTACTGTGTGGTCTTGGTGGCGAGCACTTCATAGTTTGGAGTCGAAAGATTCCGGGTAGCACGCAGCGATGCTACCATCAGTTCAAGCGCTCGCCATTGTTCACGTGCAAGCGTAATTTGGTCTTCATACACAATAAATGCCTGCGTGATAAATTCGTACGCGACTGCCTCAAAGGCACACCCATCTGCCACCAGGGCACACTGCAGAAACAAGTGGACGCACGATACGGACAGCGCGTCCTGCTTGGAGGCTAGTGCCGTCACCATTTCATGAACGAATTGAAGGACTTCGCGAGGTGTGGTAACAAATGTCTTGGAGCTTCCACTAGATCCAGTGGTCTCCGTGTCGGTTTTCGTCTCCTGGCATTCGGTTTGAGTCTTCTCCTGGGAGTGAGCTGCGAGGTCTCTAGCAAGCGTCAGCGACTGGTAGATTAACGGCACAAGCGTAAAGCGGATACGGAAGACGCCACTTTGTAGGAATGCTCGACGCGCCACCGAGAACACACGAAACTTAACGTCCAGGTCGTCGTTAGACACAAGCTGCACAACTTTGGCCAGCGTCTGCTGTTCAGCTTCAAAAATCTCAGCGCTCTTGTTTTTTCCTGCTTCAACTGTAGTCGCTGGAGGGGGTGATGGCAATTCGTTGGGGTCGTCACGCACAAGTGGCGCCAGCACCTGAAGCAAAAAATCCATTTGTTTCTCGTTGTGAACACGCTCATGCCGCGCAAGTAGCACACGGATCCAAGCCAGAGCAACATCTTTCCAAGCACCTTGCCATGGCATCAGCGCAAGCAACTCACGCAGCACCGGGACATGCATAAGGTCCTCGATGGAGAGCGCCCGAAGCAACGTGAGCGCGAGGGACTCTAGCTGAGAAACCACGAGCTGCCGCGTTTGCTTATCTTTGTCAACGCGCCAAGCTGTTCGCTCACGCAAGAATGTTAAACACCCGGAAACTAGTTGCTGTAGTGCCGCAGTCGCATCAGGGGTTTTATTCTTGCTGCTGCCCATCCAAGCGAGGGTGAAGGTAGCGAACGTCACGAAAAATTGCAGCACAGACGCCAAGTGCACGTCTCCACTTTCACCTTGACTAGGTGCTTCACCGCTTCCAGCGACATAGCGTGACGAGCGCAGCAGTAACTTGGTAGTCGTGTTCATCACCTGCTGAAAAACCTCCAGCCCCTCGTGCTCTCCTCGTCCAAGCTTGTCTCTCTCATCCACCTCCACTTGTTGCCCTGCATTGGTGACACTTCCCTGTGCTTCCCGGAATTTGGTGAGCCGTTCAAGAAGCGCCGTCAAAATCAACGCGACGTCGACATTCGGATGAAGCTTTTCCACAGCGTGCAGTAGCCTCTCAAGATTCTGCAGATGGAACTCGTCCGGGAAGACCTGAATGATGCAGTCCATGAGATACTGCTGCGCCATCGAGTCCTTGCATGCCAGCACGACGTCATCGAGCAGCCGAGGCAGAACCTGCTCCGTGTAGACACTGCGCGTGACTCCGTCCATCTGACTGAGCCGCACGAGACTCGTCCCGACGAGCAGTCGCAGCTCCATCCTTTCTTTCTCCCGCACCGCCAACGGTCTCGAGCCGCCAGTTTTCTGGTGTTGCAGTCGAATCCAGAGCTGGTTCGTCTCCCGCAGATTCTGCAGCAAGAAGTCGATGGCGTCACTGACGGAGCCCCCGCCCGCCTGTTCGTAGATGGAGCCTGTGTCCGGCAGCTTGTCCCGCACACTGAGCGACAGATAGTGGCGTAAGAACAGCCCGCGTAGTGGGTACTGCACGCCCTTCGTCATCTCCACGAGGTCCGTCAGCACGTCTCGAGCCTGTGCTTCCTTCGACTTGATGTACACGGATCCCACGGTCACGAGCAGATACCTGCGACAATTGATCTGTCAGCCTCTGGGTGGGTACAGTACAGTGCAGTACGCGTACAGTCTCGGCAGCACGTTGCCGCTGCTCTGGACGCGCTCGTACAGCTCGCGCATGGACGCCCCCGCCTGCTGCTGCTCCTCCACGTAGCTCTCCAAGTGCCGCAGCTCGTCCAGCACCTGCATGTCTGGCACAACAGAGCGTGTGAGCTATTGAGCCGCCTGTTAGTGGCCAGAGGAGACGGACGTACAGAGCTGGTAGTACTTTTTGGGGGTCAGCAGACTCGTGCGCAGCTCGCGCAGCACCTCGGCCGCGTGTTTTAGCACCGCCGGCTGGTCGCCCGCGTCCGCCGCGCGCTGCATGCGGAAGCCCTGGTCGCGCACAGTCTGCAGCGCCTCGCGCAGCAGATCCTCCTCGCCCTGCTCGTCCAGCACGAAGCCCCCGAGCGCCATCTTTGGCTGGAAAGATTCTTCAACGAAAAAAACAACAACAAGGTTCTGATTGGTGGGTTTGTTTTTGTCGCTTCAGATGATCTGGATCATCCAGATCATCTGAAGCGACCAGACCCGCCAGTTGATCAGATATGTAATGTAATGGTGTACATGTTCGCGTAGCCAAATTATACCTGCGCTAGGCTCAACTTAGCTAGTCGGCGGCATAGGGTGGTGTCCGCATACGTCGAGTCTCCATCAGCCGGCAGCGAATCAGCAATTGCAGCCAGCAGTATTCTCCATTTCCCTCTGTCACCAGCAAGGTTGCGAAGCTCCTCAAGATTTTGCGCGTCTCGCAGTCGATAGCCTTGACCACTAGTTACAAGATCTGCGTCGAGAATGACAGGAAGTGTGGTGCGGGGACGGCCACGCCATTTGCCCGCGTCACTGGGGGCGTAGTAAGCTGCCATCTGTGTATATGCTGGGATGTCTGGGCGCCGTAGTATGTGTCCAAATAGACCCCAACGGGCGGTCGTGATGCGATGGCGAAGCGGTCGCTCGCCACAAAGTTCGTACAGCGTCGCGTTCGAGACGTGTCGAGGATAGCGAATACCCAAGACGTTGCGAAGCTGTCGTCGGTGGAAACTTTCCAGGCCTCGGAGCTCCGAAGTGGTTAGAGCCCAGGTGCCGCAGTTGTATAGAAGCACCGGGAGCACATAGCAATTGTATAGCCGTATCCGAGTCGTGTCCGTAGTGTAGTGCGTGCGTAGCCAGATCGTCCAGAGGCGCCGTAGTGCTGCCGCGACGAGGGCCTTGCGTCGTGTAAGATCTTCAGAATCGCCGAGCAGCGAGCCGAGCTTCCGCGTTGAGCGCCATTGTTCTTCTGCCGCGCGTGTTAGTCGGTTGTGGCCTCCAGGATTGACGTGGCGGCAGAGTTCCGTGATCTCCGTCTTGAAGATGTTCATTGTGAGGGACCAGCGCGCGAGTATGCCAGGTGCCTTGGAGAGAATAACTTGGATAGCGGTTTGGTCACGGCAGATGAAGTCAGCGTCGTCCGCGTACACCACCATTTGCTCTAGGAGCGCATGAGGTACGTCTAGTTCACGTGCTAAATCACGAAGTGCTGCCTCTAAATAAACTACAAACAAAACATGTGAGAGAGAGTCGCCTTGGGGCGTTCCGGTGTTGCTGACGAACGGGTCCAGCGTCCGGCGGCCTGAGCGGAGAGCCAGCGTCGTGTTGGCGAGTAGGAGTCTAACGAGTCGGATATCATCGTCGGACAGGAATGTTCGGAGTACGTCGAGTAGCTTGTGGCGGTCTATGGTGTCGAACGGTCGTGATAGGTCGATACCGAGAACATGAATGCGCTCTTGATAACGTTGAACGCGTGCGCAGAGCCACCGGTGCGTCCAGACTGCATCAGCGGTGCTGCGGTACTTGCGGAAGCCGCACTGGTGCGGCGAGAGAAACCGCTCCACTGCTGGCGAAATCCTGTTCAGGACTAGGATAGAAACAGCTTTGCGTATGCTGTTGAGCAGAACGATGGGGCGGAGGCTGGAGCACTCGCCGCGCGGCTTGTTGGGCTTGGGGAGGACCAGTAAGGTACCTTCGCCTAGGTTGAGTGGTTGTCCCCGCTCGAAGCTTTTGTTGACGAGATCGGCCAGGTGAGGAGCGAGAGCTTCCGCACCATACTTGAGAAGCTCGCCGGGGATGCCGTCGGGACCGGACGCGCGTCTATTGTTGAGTCGGCGGAGCGCAGTGGTAAACTCGGTGGCCGTTATGGGGCTGTCGAGGCCACGTGCCTCAAGGTCAGGGTGGATAGGGAGTCTCGTCGGGGTAAACAACTGTTCCTGGAAGTGAGAGCGCACTAGGTTGTTAGCTGTGAGTTTGTGCAATATATACTTACCTGTTGCGTCGTGGAGTAGCAGGGGTTGCACTCGAGTGCGGTTTATCGCGCGGATGGCTTCGAACATTTGGGCTGTGGGGCTGAGGCTCTCGATGAGCTTGATCTGCTCGTCAAGAGCTCTGTTTGCCAGGTCTCGGCACCGGAGCTGGATTTGATGCATGATGGCGTTCCGTTCTTGTCGAAGTGTCCACGTGGATGCTTGGCGGTCGTGATAGATACGGATCTGCAGCGCACGTTGACTCTCGGGGAGAGCGGCGAGGACAGGGTCATCATACCGTTTCGACCTAGTTGGTGCTGTGTTGACGCCGATGGTGGCTTCTGCTGTGTCGTGGATGAGGTCCATGAGGCTGTTCCATTGCTGTGCGACCGGGGTTTCGTTCGTGGGGCGGATGGCGGCTTTGAGCGCTGTGGTGTACTTGTCTTGGATGGCGTCGTCGTAGGTGAGTCGGTCTCGTGCAATATGAAGACTCTGAGCTGCTTCTGGGCGTCGCGGGAATCGAAGTCTACGTGCTTGTGTGAGAACAAAGTCCGCCGTCACTAACTTGTGGTCCGAAGCCGTTGTGGTTCCACCCCACGACTGGGCATCCATACAAAAGCGTCGGCAGTTTTGCTGGCAGAGGATGTAGTCGATCTGGTTGAAGACGTGGTAGTCAGTGCGGCGTTGGCACCAGGTCGTCTTGTGGGTTGCTCGCTTACGAAAACCTGTGTTAGTTGCAAAGAGATGGTAAGTCAGACAAAAGTTAGCGAGTGCATGGCCATTGCGATTGCGGATGCCGCGTGCGTGGTGGCCCATGAACGGCTCCCCAGGTGATCGGCGCCCGAGCTTGGCGTTAAAATCTCCCGTTATGATGGTGATATCACGGCGCGCGAACTGGTCGAGAAGTGACCGTAGGCTATCGTAGAAGCTGTCAATGTCAGTCAGGGGTCGCCCGCTATGTGGTGAGTATGCCGTCACGACGTTGACACGTCCTGTGTGCGGCAAGTACAGCTGAAGAACTCCGATGCGGTCGTCGTGGGCCCAGTACCGGTGAAGGTATGGGCGAATACGGGGAGAGACTGCAAAACCCACGCCGTGTCGCTCTTGGCTCGCTGGGAGTGTCAGGAGTGTGTGAGTCCCGATCTGTTGGCGTCCGAGTGTCGGGAGCTTGGTCTCTTGGAGGCCGAGGATGTCTATCCAGTAACGCTGGAGGTCTTGGGGGAGAGTGTAGTGTTGCTTGCGATGAGAACCTAATGATTGGACGTTAAACGTGCCGATTCTGAGGCGGTTAGTCTGGTTAGGTCGGAGAGGAGGAGGAGTGGGGCTGACTGATGCTGGGGCTGGACTGATGCGGAGACTCGCAAAGGACTTGCAGATGCCCGAGAGCACCTGCCGGAAGCGCGTAGCTAGCATCATGCTGGCCACGCGTTCCGGGGGAGGACGTCACCCCAACCCCAACCAAAAATTGATCAGATATGGTTGATCCAAATCGCAAGGGGTACAGGTGTTGGTCTGTAAAATGACCTCGATCTCGACGGGTCAATACTGTCGACTCGATGAGCGCTGCTCGTGTGATCGATACAAAGTATCCTGCCCCCAGATGAGAGAATCGTGGTGTGAATCACCATGCCGCCATAATAGAAGACCCTTCGAATGGCATGAGAAAGTAATCCAAAAAGAAAGTATGCATGCACGATGGATCCACCCGGGTCCAAATTCACTGTTGCTCATTGTACTTCGGTAAGGCCGCCTCAAACCTCAGGTTACATCACCTGAGGCGCAACCATGCTTCAAGCATGATTCGCACCTGGGTTTTAGCAAATCACACAAAAACGCTTGAGGTCGGCTGCGTTTTGAGACTGATATAAAATTTAGAAACACGTTCGAATAAATAAGCTCCGCAGGCGAGAGCTGCTAGCGTCTATGCTATCGCCGCGGAGGGTGTTTGCTACGGGTGGTTGGTACGCATCCGAGGAGGGTGGGTGGGGTATCATCTTGCTCCAGGCCTGACTTGGGGTCCACAGGCACCTGATGAGCCTTGAACTCCGTGCGGATTAGATCTTGGGAGCGAAGACCTTGACGATGCGGCTGCGCAGCGCGGCGAGCACAACCGCTTCTTCGCGCTGCCGCACGCGGCGGATCTCCTTGGTGAGCGCGGCGATCATGTGCTGCATTCTGCCGTGCGCGTGCTGGTGCATCTGCAGCATGATCCGGATGTGCGCGAGCAGCTCCAGCTCTTCATGGCGCTCCTCCTCAAGCTCCTCGAGCTCCTGCTCGCGAGCGGCGATGCTGCCGTCGTCGTGCGAGGGCGGCAGCGTACGCAGAGCGTCGAGCTCGAGCTGCAGCTTGGCCATGAGCTCCTCGATCTCCTGTAGCCGCGCGGACGACTCGCTCACGTCGTCCTCGGACGTCAGCACCGCCTGCTTCTCGGCCGCGACCTCCTCGCGGAGCCGTGCGAGCTGCTCGCGTAGCGCCCGCGAGTACATCGTCAGCTTGCGTGCAGCCTTCTCGAGCTGCGCCATGGCGGTCGAGCGCGGGTTGTTGATCTTGGACGGCGTGGACATGCTGCGTACTTGACTAGAACCTGTTGCTGGGCTGGTTGGTGCTGCTGCTGCTGGTGCCGATTGAATAATGGGGCCTCGGATGGAAGTCGCGCCGTGATGGAGGCCGTGATACGAGAATGATGTGGCGACCGCCAGCTGGAGCCCTGCTCGGTCTCTGCGCGCTGAACCGCAATCGCCGATTGGTCCTCGCCCGTGCCTCTTCGGCAGAACAGAAACGGCCGAGCTTTCAAATTTGGCGTTTCAGACTTGACGATAACGGACCAAGGGGCTTGTCGAGTCTTTCCTGGGGAAATGAGGCTCTGCGTCGGCGATTGTTGCGGCGCTGCAGTGTTCGCGGAAGGCGTGGGCAACGGCCGAATCAGCCCCGACAGAGCTTCTCCGGGCGGTGCTGAGTAGCTTTGGGATCGCAAAACCCGCCTGTGAGTCACACTTGGCGGGCGTTGTTCCGTGGTCGAATGAATGATACGGGCGCCAGTATCTGGCAGTTCGTTCGCTCAGCTGCGGCGTCAAGCGGGTGACGCGGGGGTCACCAGGGTTGGACATCGCGGCAAACATACCCAGTGGGTATTAGTAATACCCACCAGGCGGAGCTTCCCGACGATGATTTATGACCGATTTCTGCCGATTCAGGCAGCTGGGAACGCGGACGCATTACAGTGCAGCATGCCGTGACGCTTTCCGGCCGCAGTTGGATACGGCGCTCGCAGTCGCCGTCCAGTTTGCATCGGCGCTTGCTTGCTTGCGGTGGTCAGACGTAAATGAGCCCCCGATCGTAACTTCGGCCCAAACTTTCAAAGACCGAATACCTTACTTTGGTATCTCGCGGCACTGCTCGGGGCGCCGCAACCTGCATCGCAACGAGCGATTGCAATCGAAAGGGTCACTGGATGTGAAGTCAGGATGTGTGGTGTGCGAAAAACACGCGGATCTGGGTTGACAGATCTAAATCTGATGTGCCGTCAGATCTGAGCTGGTGAAGCCGCAGAGGCTCTGCCAGAGCGAGGGGCTCATCTGCTCGCCTACGTTTTCAGTGCTACGACGAGCGCTGCCGCTCGCCGCTCAACGACCAGGGCAACGCTACGCTGTGTACATTTGCTGTAGTCTCGACAATGACCGGCGGCCTTTTTGCCAGGACCGCAGAGGGAGGAGCCGTGCAGAGCGGCTTTACGCATTTCACCAGCATGCACCGTGCATGCCGTGGATTGCACGGCATCTCGAGACAACTCTACGGCAACTCGTGACAACTCTGCACAACACCATGCGAAACCAGAAGTTCCTGTCGATCAGCGAAGCCGAGCGAACGAACGTCTGTTTCGAGGTGCAGACTGCAGCGACTCACTCGAGCTCTGCTGGCAGCAGAGTGGCAGCCGAGAAAACATAAAATCTACAGACAGAAGTTGAGTTTCTACGGAACCTCGCAAGAATATACAGACGTGCAATTATCGTCATTACGTCAAATATTCTAATCAATGGGACCAGATCTGCAGGACCAAATTTTGGTCCTACACTGTCTGGCAGCAGCCCGGAGCAGTTCTACAACCATGAGATGTACGGCGCTGTGGACTTCCTGTCCATGGAGTGCCTGGTCCTCGTGGCCGCCACCTTCACGTCCATGCTGACATACTAGGCGCTAGTCATGCTGGTGCAGCTCATGCTTGAGCTCGACGGAAATCGTGTCGGTGGAGCGACGCATCCAGATACCCTTGACGCTGAATTTCCTCGTCGGGCTGCTGTCCGACTGCTACCCGATCATGGAGCTGCGTCGCAAGGCTACATGATTCTCAACTGCAGCATCAACGCCGTCGCGTTCTTCGCCATCGCCGGGGCGAGTGCGTTGCTCGGCGAGGACTCAACAGCGAGCAGCGGCATGGTCATCTTGGTGCTGGTCCTCGTGGCCATGGCCAGCATCGGCTGCATCATCACCTACGTGTGCGTACACACGGGCGTGATCGAGTACTCGCAGCTTGAGTCGCTGCGCGACCGCGGCTCCATCCAGGCGTCGTACTTGATCTTCCGTCGCTTCGTGTCTATCGTGACGTCGGTGCTGTCGTTCCTGGCGCTGGGCACGGAATCGGAGCTCAACATGTCGGTGTCGGCGGCTATGGTCGCCCTCGGATGGATGTCGGTGCTGCCGCTGCCGCTCGTGTTCCGCTACTGGAATGAGGACGTGTACTCGCTCAACACGTCCATAAAGATCCGCAGCCAGATCCTCTGGAAGATCATGCAGCAGAGACTACAAAAACATTGGTATACGTACTATGTAGTATGTAGGTGCACTGTTCGCTTAGCACAATGCTACACGTCGTAAAATCTTTTACTGCTCGAATCCTGTACAGTTCTCGATGGCTGCAGGCAGCATGCAGCGTAGGAGCTGGCGCGCGATCGACAACCGAGTCGATAAGCAGTACCACGTATTCTACTACAGGCCTTCATCGAAATCACAACCCTCACTCCTTGTTGTATGTAGCCCACCACTACCGATGAGGCTGTATCGCTGTATCACAGCCACTTCGCTGCAGCGCCTGGCCGGCAAGCTGAAGATCGAGCAGCGCGGAATCGAGTGCGTGCCCGAGGACGATCGCCACGACGACGACTCACCGTCGAACGTGTCCAGCATGTGACGGGTCGCCGACATTGTCATAGTAGCGTGCTGAGGAAGTTGATGTCATACTCGGGCTCGGCCGACACCTTCCTCGTCATTGCTCTTCTTCAACATGGTGGGCTTACTACCCGTGTGCTACTTCACCTCCTTCACTGCCATCGTAGACCAGCGCCAGATAGTGCTCTCGCGCTTCTGGTACGGCTGGCATGTCAAGATCATCACCGTCTTCAACGCGATCGCGTCCCTCAGCAGGCTCTGGTTCACGAGGTGGTACACGGTTTAGTCGGCGGCGTAGGACGTCCAGCCTATGGCAAAGCCGAACACGGTGGAGCCGAAGCTAAGCACGCTGCCGATCTCGAACCTGCCCATGCCCAT
This sequence comes from Phytophthora fragariae, assembly GCA_009729435.1. NCBI lineage: Eukaryota > Oomycota > Peronosporomycetes > Peronosporales > Peronosporaceae > Phytophthora > Phytophthora fragariae. The sequence goes on along the minus strand of QQOI01000072.1, from coordinate 320,270 downwards.
GGGTATATTGACCTAGGGACCCGAGACGGCGAGTTCGATAAGCACGGCCATGAAGACGATAAAGGCCGGGATCCAGGAGCTGAACTGGTAGATGTGCTCCACCATGTAGCCCAAGAGCGTGAAAAATGACGATACCAACTCAGCCGAGGACCTCGTTGTTGACGGCATTGATGACCTGCGCACCGACGATGATGTTTGATGCAGGACAAGCTCAAGATCTTCCTGCCCGCTCACGCCGGCCGCTGCTGTTCACGCAGTTCGTGGCCTTCGCTGTCGGCCACGGACGAGAGCTCTAAGGCTTTTACAAGAAGAGATTGGGTGGGTGGAGAATCGGGAAAGATGTATTCAAAGTAGTGCTACCAGGCGACGTGGTAGACTTGGTGCTACCCACAAAGAGCGTTCAGTTCGGTGTTGGTTTCTCCACTTTTAAGTAACTCGAGGCGACTCCGAAGTATTTCGTGTAGTTCTTGTGCAACAGAGCTGGGGCTCACCTCGTATTTGCCACGCATGCGCGAGAATTGGGTACGCTCTCCATTCTCACGCGCAAAAACATCACGAATCGAATAACGCCACGAAGTTGAAGCTGCACTAAACCCGTATATTTGATGTTGGCTGAAGAGAACCTCCCATATCGAATAACAATTTGTCTATCCCGCAAAAACTGAAAGCAGAAAACGAACGGACCACAAAGCTTGCCCGCGAGTCGATGGCTTCCGCCCTCTCCTCCGCCCCGATGCGACCGAAGCTGACAGGGCTTTCAGTGCTGTATGAAGTTATGTAATCTCTGCTGATGGTGTTTATCACGCTCTCGGGTTCACACTACCGCGGACGGTGCGTACTTGAATCTGAAGTTATGTTCTAGTTGCCAGCGCGCGACTCGTGTGCTCAAGTTACTTACTGACAGTCGTTTACTTGTTCGTATGATGCTCTTGCATGACATTGGTTCAGGTGATCTCGTGAAGGTGTGTTAGATAGCAAGGCGGCCCTCTGCTGTATGACCGGCGTGAAGAGCACGGTGGTGTGTGACGCCATATTGACGGGTGGGTCGATGCCCGTGCTCGACCCCCGAGCGCACTACGGTGGTGTACGACCCTGAAGAGGACAGGAAGAAGCCCACGCTGTTCGCCGTTACGCGCGTAATGGGATCGAGTTTCAAGGAGGAGATTCTGGGCAAGGGCGCCCAACCGTTCGAAGAGCTTCCGTACGCGCAGTCGTCGTGCGACTCAGTCGGGTGGGGCCGCCTCGCGGGTAACTAGGTGGAGGTGCGCATGATTACGGCGACGGGCCAAGAGCTAGTGGAGAAGACGGGCACCCGTGCGCCGACCAGTCCAAGGTGGATCCGAGTCTCGAGCCCGAGTTCAAGTGCTACGACTTCGACAGCCACCATTTGCACACGAGCGTGGTGGTGTGCGTGGCGACAACTATATGTTGTGTCAAGGCTTGTACGAGCACACACAGTGGCTTCGCTCGACGGCCTGCGTGCTTGGCGACTACAAAAGCGTGGTCGAATTGACCGCTGTTCGCCACGCATTCGGTACTCCTGTATCGACAAGTTTGGTACTCGAATACATATTACTGAGCGCATTGTAGAACGCAGTTCGTTTGTACATGTACGACGTGAATAAATTGCGCCAACATCCTACGTGTACTAGTATACATTTCGCTTGCTTTGAACTACTACTAATAATTGATAGGTTGAACCTGGATGATGATACATATTGTGGTCCTTTCAGAGCATCGGTTTTGGGCTCAAATTATAAAGTGCTCGACGAATTTATAGTCCGGGATGGTCCTGCCCCGGCACTGTAATTTGTTGCGACGCTCTGTACTTAGCGCACAGTTCTCGGCAGAATGGTCACTCCATCTGTACAAGTAGCGCAAGTTCTGTAGAATGTCAATCGTTTCTGTAGATTGTCGATTTTTCTCTGTAGAATCTACCCTCTCTCGTGGCAGCCTGCCAGCGAGCACCGTCGGTAGAGAGAACATTCCCTCTCTCGTGGCAGCCTGCCAGCGAGCACCGTCGGTAGAGAGAACATTCCCTCAGAGAAGTAAGGAAGACCCGCTGCGATGGGGTCGGCTGTCGAGGACAACGCGTTGATCACCCGCGGCTCGACAGCCGCACCAAAGCCATCATCAGGGCGGACCGTTAAATCAGCAGGCGTGCGGCGTGCACGGGGTCAGATCGAATCGGTACAGCTCTAAACTGTACATGTATACAGTTAGAGCGAGCGCACCTAATCCAGCTCTAAATTCTAGACATTCAGATTAGCTTCAACGTGGCAATACAGGAATCTGTAACAAAGTCTGTGACTATCAGAATGGTTCTCGCACAAACATTTCATTGGCCCAGACGCTTATCCCCGCCCCTTCTCTGTATGTCTATTCCTGGGTCTGGGATTTATTCCGGCGCAGACTTCTGCACACGATATTAATACTGTTTCTGTTTCTGAACACAATCTCTACCCTTTATTTTATGGGGGTGATTATTTGGGTATCCGACCAAAAAGTATACACGTGACCGTGCATAAAATGAACGAAAACCTGGACTCGGCAACACTGTCCAGGAGTTAATATCTACAGTCGTGCACCTCTAATTCGGCAGGGTGGACCATATCAAAGCTGCGAAGCCATCAGCTGCCAAAGGAGACAACAGACAGCCGAATTATGACAAGCACTGATTTTTATTATGTTAATTCAGTAGATACCCCATATCCATCTTCGACACAATACCTGTGTGGCACCAACAGTTCCTGATTGTTTTCGTGGATATATCGCCCCACCCTTCAGACAGCCACTTCATCGCAGAGAAAATATCGACTGGCTTGTATGCAACCCCACTGTAGAACATGTCGAGCTCGGCGTCTTCTTTCTTCTCGTGGTACTCGTCCTTCAGGCTCTTGATTATCCCTTGGTCCATGGGCTGCAGAGCTGCTGTAGTGTTGGGAGGCAGCTTGTGGATCACCACGTTGGACAGCTGAACCGTGTGATGACACGTTGTCAACCAGGAGAAGTATGTGCCGCCCCTCCTGCCGCATTCTTTCGTTTAGCTCTAGAAGCTCACAGTATTTTACCGTGTTCATCCACGCCTTCGCAGTGTTGGTGTACGTGGCCCCGATCTCCGCCAGCACATCGCGGTTTCTCAACGGGATCGGCACCTTCGACTTCCCAATGAAGTGCAACGGAAGCCGATCGGTGCCGTCCGCGTTGGTGGCCACGCACACCGTGATGCGCTGCTTGCTCTGTTTCTTGCCCTTCTCTTTCTTGTCGACCATCAGCGAGCCTCGCGGTTCCCTACGGTAAAAAAAATGCTGTTTCGTCCATATTATAGACGTCTTGCGGGCGGTAGCCCGCGACGACAGCCCGGAGATCCTTGAGACCTTCCTCCACCAGATCCTGGTCTAGCGACCCTCCTTCGCCGTGCCGCAGGGAGAACCACAGCCCTGTTCGCTGCTGAAAGCGGTAGAGCCACCCGCGGCTCGGGCGGCCACCGCTGGGTAGCTCCACACCTTCGCGCAGCGCGACCTTCTGCACCGTGGAGCCCTTGATGGTGGCGTTGTCGTGCCACGTCTTGTATTCCGCCAACTTTTGCATGACCTTCTGGTCAGAGGCGCAGAGGGCCACGGAACAGCGGCGCTTGCGCTGGCGCTGGGAGTCCGGCAGGTCGACAAAGTCCGTGGAGCGCTTGAGGATACCTTGGACTGTAGAGCGCTTGACGTCGCCTTGGGTCTGGAACTGTTGCGTGGCCCAGCGGGCGAGCTGCGCGTGTGTCAGCGACGGCTCGGCCTTGTGCTTTTCGCACAAGAGGTTCTTTTGCTCTAGGCTCAACGAAATGTAGGAGGATGGCTGACGTTCCATATGTGTCGTGGTGAAAATTAAAGTGAGCTTTTGTATTGCTGGCGTTCGCGCCAAGATTTGAAATTGGATCCTTGTGACGTGTCATCCCTCCCGGAGGAGGGGAAAACCGCTGAGGTTAATTAGGACGTGGTGATGGGCAGAGGTACTTGTGCAATCAGTCGGGCGTTGTAGCGGGGCTACACATTCGGCTAACCTCACCTTAGTGCAACACGCACTAAGTGGATACATTCAGGTGGGCCACATTGCAGTGTGGTCACCATTCATATTAGGAAGCAGTCCTATTGGTCAGAAAGCAGGGTCTTTCTGCCAGTAATACTCAAGCATTAGGTCAGAGTTTCTGCCAACCACTCGTTGGCAGAACCTCTCTTTATAGATATCAGTTTTAGGAGGAAAGCCACAGTTAACGTTCAATTCAGTTCTCATTTTACCGCAAAGCTACTATTTGTACCTTTATTTAGATCTAATTATACTATACTTAATCTAAGTTAATTACACCTTACGCTTCCTCATGTGGATATAAGTATACTTAATCTAAGTTAAATACACCTTACGCTTCCTCATACACGTGCGCTCACGTGTAAGCTAAAGTATTGGGCTAAGTAAGCCCATTACACCTGGTAGCACTTTGTAGTCCGTCCAACGACCGACTAGTTACGTATCGTATGAAATTCGATACGGGGGCTGAGGACCTGCCTGTGGACGCGAGTATGTCCACTGGCAACCCAAACACGAGTGCAACGCATGTTGCACGCGAAGACTGTCTCCATCTGGCGGATCCAGAGTGGGAGGCGCTCCAACGACTGTCGACGGTCATTGGAGAAGCGGCCGTAGCGACGATGCTACGCACGCTATCGCCGACAGAGCAACACGGTGTTGCTCTAGGCTTCATCATGAAGGAACAGCGCGAGACCGCTGCTCGCGCTACGGTGTCGACTCCGTCCACACCGCGCGTGGAGTCGTTGAAACTCCACGTGAACAGCTACGTAGGAAGAGAGGGCGAGCCTCTCCTCCGATGGCTTGTCGAAGTTGACACTGCCATTACGGCTCGACGTATCGTCGACCCGTTGTCGAAGGTTGCGTTCGCCATGTCATGCCTTGGCGGGCGAGCAAGGAGTTGGGCGTACGGACGCCGACTCACTGACCCTACGTGCTTTAGCACGTACGAGGTGTTCAAGGAGGAGCTCAGACAAGCGTTTGAGCCCCCGCAGAATGAGTTCAGATCGAGGGCTGAGTTCCTCGACCTGCAACAGGGCAAGCATGACGTGCATGCTTACGCTCAAAGGGCGCGGTACTTGGTCTCGAACATCGTGACCAACCCGATAGACGAGGCGACAAAGGTCGTCACGTTCATGAAGGGCCTGAAAGATGGGCCTGTGAAGACCTATCTCTTCCGAGAGTACCCAAGTACTCTCGAGTCTGCGATTACACTTGCCATGAAAGAAGAGTTTAGCCTGCGACAGGCTAAACTCCATGTGAACGTCCCGCGGCCGATGCCGCGACCGACGGTGAAGCCGACGGGAGGTCCCGAACCAATGGACCTCTCGAGTGCGACGGCTACTGGATCTCAGCAGCGTCGTGGACCAACGAATGTCCGCTGTTTCCGGTGTGGGAACAACGGTCATTACACCCGTGAATGCACAGCACCTGTGCAGGCGGCCAAGGGCCGGCGTGACGATACCGGGTGTCGCCACGGGCAATAAAACAACTAGAGCGACCAGCAGGCGCGGGGTGCCCTGCTGGTGATGCAGTCGAGCGTGTCGATATCGGACGCGCCGTATTGAAGACTGCTGCCCCCAGTGAGAGTCACTCTCACTGTAAGAAGCGGGATGACAGGCCGAACCTTGTCATCCTGAAGGTTAACTCGAAGAGAGAGAAGTCTCTTCGTGCGTTGGTGGATTGTGGTGCGTCGAACAACTTTGTTCGACTGCAGAGCCTAGCGAGGCTTGACTTCGAGGAGGTAGTAATGCCTCGAAGTCTATTGGAAGTAAGACTAGCAACGGGTGTCGTTGTTAGAACCGAGAAGCGTGTCGTACGCGTACGCTTCTCGTATCGAGAGAAGAAGTTCGTGGACAAGCTTATCGTACTTGACTTAGACGATAAGTTCGACATGGTGTTGGGCAGGCCGTGGCTTGCACGGCATGATCCGGTGATCGACTGGACGAAGCGCACGATCGTGCACTTCGGGAGTAGCGGCGCGACAGTGAGCGATGGCCCTGTCGGCGCAGCACATGCACCTCGCGGTGCACGCGACCCACCAGGAGAGGCAGCTCGACGCGCGGCTGTCTCCGGTCACCCCACGCGGACACCGACGACTGAGAGAGTCGTCGGGAGAAAATGTGAGTCGAATCAGAAGACTCAGATTCGATCGGATTCGAGAGGTTCTCGAAGCGTCAAGAGTGACGCGGTCGTGTCGACTATTAGTGTCGACACACAAGTTCAACAAGAGGAGCCAGTCACTAATAAGGACAGTGACTCGGGCGCGTCAGCTCAGGGAGCTGATGCGATTGGCCCAAACGCCGAAAGACGCTCCGCCATCAGGCGTCGAGGTAAAGAAAACGCACCGGCTCTGGGAGCCGACGCTGCAGGCAGTGCGGACGGTTGCAAACGTCCCGCACCGGAAATGCTTGCGTGCTCGCGTGCAGCCGGGCTGCACGACGAAGCGGTACGCGACCAAGCAGGGCTTGATTGCGTGCGCCCGCGGGTTGAACCCGCCGGCGATCAAAAGGAAGATCTGTCCGCGGCCGGGCCCGGACAAAACAAGACGCGCGGAACTGGGTTCCGCACAAGAAGCTTACGGCGCAAGCGAGCAAAGCTGCGCAAGTCTCGGTCAGGGACCGAGGCGCTACTCGCAGTGTCTGCCGGGCAGACACAGGAACTGGAGACGACCGTCGAGACACTGAGTGTCTTGACGCGCACGAATACTGGTCTCCAGTATAAGAAGATGAAGTTGGAGAACCCTCCGACGTTGGCGTCGGAGTTGACTTCGCTTCCAGTCACGAGCTGGAGGCGCTTCGCCCGCGACCTGCACGATGGACGCATCGAGCAGATTTGCATCCTCTCGGATGTCGAGAGGATGAAGTGTGAAGCGGAAGAGTTGAAACAGCTCGTCGCTGAGGGCGTCGACGCCCTCAGCGCCAAGTCGAAGAAGGAACGCTTCGACGAGCAGAGCTGGGACTCGCTGAAGTCGAGCCCCTTCTACGAGGTCTTGCGTGAGTACAGAGACGTACTCCCGGACGATATCCCTGCGGAGTTGCCGCAGGACAAGGGTGTTCAGCACGAGATTGATCTCGTGCCGGGAACGAAGTATTGCGTGACGCGGCAGTGGCCACTGCCGCGGGAGCAAGTGAAGGCGATCGACGACTTCTTCGAAAGTCGTCGCAAGGCTGGGCAAGTGCGGGAATCGAAGTCCCCGCACAGCGCGCCTACGTTCTGTGTCAAGAAGGCACAGGGCGGGTGGCGCATCGTTCATGCTTATAACAAGCTGAACGACGCAACGGTACCGGCGCAGACGCCGATACCGCGAAAAGATGTGATCATCGATTCGATGGCTTTGAGCACTATCTTTAGTGCTCTGGATCTGAGAGACGGATTCTATCAGATCCTCATGCGTGAGAGCGATATACCTCTCACGGCGGTGAGCACTCCGAGCGGTATGCTCTGGGAGTGGCTTGTAATGCCGCAGGGACTAAAGAATGCCCCTGCAACGTTCAACAGGTGCGTCACGCACTTGTTGCGCTCGGTGCGCGACTTCGCACCGAGCTATTTCGACGATGTGTTCATCCACAGCCGGGCTGTGGACGGGAAGTCGGAAGTGGAGATGCACAAGGAACATCTCCGCAGGTTGTTTGCGCTCATGCGCAAACACAAGCTCTACGCGAACCTGAAGAAGTGTATCTTCGGGGCTAGCGAGATACCCGTCCTTGGGTGTCTCGTAGGGAAGAACGGCGTACGCCCTGACCCGGGAAAGGTCAGAGTGATCAATGAATGGCCTACGCCTTCCAATGTCAAGGAACTGAGGCAGTTCCTTGGACTCGCTACGTACTTATGCAAGTACGTGAGCAACTACGCGGGCAAGATTCGCCCGCTGTCGCAGCTCCTAAAGAAGGACGCTGCATGGGTTTGGACTGCTGATTGTCAGCAGGCCTTTGATGCAGTCAAGCAGGGCTTGACTGAGGCGCCGATCTTGGCGGTGGCCGACCAAGATCGCCCATTCCACGTCGTGTGTGACGCGTCCGATTTCGCAATCGAATGCGCTCTAATGCAACACGATCACGAGGGACGTGATCGCGTGGTCTACTATCAGTCGCGTCAGCTGAAGCCATCTGAGCGCAACTACCCGGTACATGACAAGGAACTCCTTGCCATGAAGTATGCACTCGCGAAGTTTCGAGTGTATCTACTTGGGAGTAGACCATTTGTGGTCTACACCGACCACGCATCATTGTTTGCGTACGGCGATCAAGTCGCCGCACATCTCACAAAGAATGGCGAGATGGCTCTCATTCTTTGCGGAGTACAACTTCCAGGTTGAGTACAAACCTGGAAGGTTGAATGTTGTGGCCGACGCGTTGTCGCGTCGACCTGATTACGCGGTGCACAAAGCCGACGCCAATGCAATTGGCGTCATCCGGACGTCTACTCCCTCGTCGTCTTTGTTAGACGACGTGCGGTCCGCATACACGAAGGATGCGGATGCGAAGCAGTTGTTGGACTACTTCGCTGCGCCTTCTGACAAGTCTCGTCAGAAGCTGGTGAAACATCTCCGTGCACGTGTACACCGCTATCGTGTACACAATGGTCTGCTGCTTTACAGCGCAGTCGACGACAACGCTGATCGCATTGTCGTGCCGGACGATCATGAGCTGAAGCTCAGGATCACTTACGAGTATCACGATGCCCCTACGTCGGGACATCAGGGTCGTGAGAAGACATACTTGCTTCTCACGCGTGACTTCTATTGGAGTCACTAGTACAAGTGGGTACGCAAGTACGTTCGTGCTTGCGAGGTTTGCCAGCGCGTGAAGCCTGCGCCCTTCTCGCAGGCTCCACTTCAGTCACTACCGACTCCGTCGGAGTGTTGGCAGTCCATCTCAATTGACTTTGTGTTTGGTCTTACGCCTGACAACAAGCGGAGGACAGGTATTGTGGTCTTTGTTGACCGATTCAGCAAGATGGTACATCTTGCTGCAGTACCAGCCGAAGTGACAGCCAAGCGACGGCACGTCTGTTTGTTGACATGGTGTTTAGACACCATGGCATGCCGATCGACATCGTGTCTGACCGTGATCCGCGCTTCACAGCGCGTTTCTGGCAAGAAGTGTTTGAACTTCTTGGCACGCAGCTGTCCATGTCGACTGCGGATCATCCGCAGACCGACGGACAAACTGAGCGCGTCAACCGGGTCTTGGTTGACGCTCTGAAGAGCTACGCTCACTCGTTCCAATACTGGAGCGACTGCTTGCCGATGGCAGAGTTTGCCATCAACAACTCGGTGCATGTCTCGACAGGACACACACCGTTTTACGTGAACGCCATGAGGTATCCACGCGTACCGAGCGTACTCGGTGCGGTAGCTCCTTCTTTAAGTGGGGGAGGGTATCCGGTTTCAACCAAACCGAATGAACACGCTGATACGAGCAACATATCAGCTGTGTCGACACGCGCACGGACTGCGCGTAGTCCAATCGACGAGAGCGCAATGTCTACGCCGGGCGTAGACACTCTCAACAACAACAACCACACACAGGCCGGGACTGTAGTGAACAAGAACAACGGGTTGAACAAGGAGTTCAACTCGAAGGCAATGGACTTTGTCCAGCGCCGCCAAGCCGTAATACGGTTTGTGCAAGATGCTATTGCAGCTTCTGTCGATCGACAGAAGTTGAATGCTGACAACAATGGCAGAGGAAACACAAATGAATTCAAAGTGGGTTCATTAGTTCTGTTAGCTACACAGAACCTAGCTAAACATGCAGTTTCCGACTTCGGAGCAAGCAAGCTTGCCCCGCGCTTCATCGGGCCATTCACCGTGTTGGCGAAGCATGGCAACGCGTACACGCTAGACATACCGTCCAGCATGCGCCTCCACCCAACCTTTTACGTTGGGCGGCTGAAGCCTTACTCGCAACACGAGTCACCTACTCCCGGTGACTCGGCGCGACCCTCGTCTCGAGAGCGGAGACACGTTGCCCCAAACGCGCAACGATCGACCCTAGGTCGACCTGGATATTCGAAGCGGTCTGTCCAGCCTGACAGATCCGGGCCTTCAAGAGCTTCAGCTCCTGCCGTATCTCGGCGAGCTCAGCCGTCTGGATGCGCTCCATCGCCTCCAAACGATCCCAGACCTCGGCCGGCGACGGTCCGTGGCGTCTTCCCGCCGCCGCCGCCCCCGTTGCGAGATGCACGCGGGGAAACTCGCTGGATTGTCCAGCGAATCGTTGATCATCAGATCCGGACCCAAGGTCCGGTTCATTTTCGTATTCGTTGGTTAGGATACCCTCCTGACCACGATACGTGGGAGCCGCGGAACGTCCTGATGAGCGACGTTCCGGAAATGGTGACGGAGTACGAATCCCGCCACCAGCAGCTCCGCCGAAGGGCGTAAAACTTGAGCGAGAGCTGTAGTCGCCTACAGCCCTCGGCTGAGTGTTGCGCTCACCCTCAGCACTCTCAGACGACAACTGCGTGATTAACTTCTCCGCAGTGTCTTCAACTCCACAGGCACACTAATACCAGTGTACCCGTTAAGGTCCCGTTCGGACAGCCGCACTGCCCCAGCTTGGCAGCGCTCGCACGCAACGCCAGACGGCACTGCGCACGGAATCCCCGCCTCGACTGCACCATCGTGCAGCCGCAAGATCTTGGGCCGCTTCGAGTAGCGCTCATAGCGCTCACCCGCAGAGCGGACCCGCTCGCGATAGCCTGAGGGATTTTTGTTGAAGTTCTCGACGAACATCCCCCAGCTTTGACAGAGTGCCTCCCACTCTGTCACCTTACTCTTACGGGAATGCTTCTTGTTCCCGCAGAATCGGAGCTCGTGGAAGAGCCCGATGTAATAATCACGTCTTTGATCCGTCGCCGGATCAAAGTCGAGCTCCTTGGTGACATCGTCATCAACGATGGCGCTGCAGGAGTACAACGCGTACGGGCTGGCCGGCGTGGTACTGCCGTAGCGAGATTGGATCTCGCTCGGAGACGGCATCCACGGGTCGCGCACCGGCTTGGTGCGCGACGTCACAGCAGCAGACGGAGTGGAGTCGTCGTCGCCTCCACCCCGCGGAGTAGACAGAGCCCCGGCAACAGCGAGCGGCCTATCGCTGCCGCTGCGCGAGCGCTTTGAGCTCGAAGCGTCCGAGTCGTTCTCGCGGGGACGACGCGTCCCCACGCTTGCTTCATTGCGCCCTGAAGACGAGGAATCTTGCTCCTCCTCGCCCTCCTCCATATCGAGATCCTCCATGCCATTAAAGAGGGTCTCGTTGGCATAGGTCGGCTTGCTCCGCGCCCTCTCGTGGTACTCCCCAACCGAGATGGTACGCTTGGGGGAGCTTGACGTCGTCACCGTGGAAGTGACGACGGACGCCGAAGAGGCTGAAGATGTGGCAGTCGTCGCTGTGTTAGCGACGACCGCGTTGCTTGCTGCAGGTGCAGCAAGCTCGTCGGAAGTCTGCGTCGTTGGCGTGCTCATTTCGAAATGAGCACGAAGTTCTCTCCGAAGAAGACTTTGGATTGATGTGTCGAGACCGGCACATCAAGTCCTAACGGGGGGATGGTGTAGCGGGGCTACACATTCGGCTAACCTCACCTTAGTGCAACACGCACTAAGTGGATACATTCAGGTGGGCCACATTGCAGTGTGGTCACCATTCATATTAGGAAGCAGTCCTATTGGTCAGAAAGCAGGGTCTTTCTGCCAGTAATACTCAAGCATTAGGTCAGAGTTTCTGCCAACCACTCGTTGGCAGAACCTCTCTTTATAGATATCAGTTTTAGGAGGAAAGCCACAGTTAACGTTCAATTCAGTTCTCATTTTACAGCAAAGCTACTATTTGTACCTTTATTTAGATCTAATTATAGTATACTTAATCTAAGTTAATTACACCTTACGCTTCCTCATGTGGATACAAGTATACTTAATCTAAGTTAATTACACCTTACGCTTCCTCATACACGTGCGCTCACGTGTAAGCTAAAGTATTGGGCTAAGTAAGCCCATTACAGGCGTCATCATTAGGTCTGACAGGTTATATTGTAATACCGGTGCCGAATTAGAGGTGCACGACTGTAATTCCAGCCACAGCGCCTGGCCGAGTCGAGGACTTCGGAGCCGGGGTGGGGCAGGCCGCGAAGCGGCGCCGCCCGAGCGAAGCGAGAGAGGGGCGGGCCCACGGTCAGAAGTCCGCAGACGAGAGCCAACGCGCTTGTGGCCTACCCCTAACTGATTAACTGTACTATACTTTTATACGTATACAAAACGAGCATATAAAAGCCATTTCGTAGCGTCTTTAACGCCCAATCGGGCAGAATAACGAGTGCCTTAGTTTATTCGATGGAGAAACTCTGTATATACCGAATAACCTTAGTTATGAAATACTCTTTGTTATGGAATACAGGCCAAACCGACCAATCACAGAACGCGCGGGAAGCCCGACCGTGCATCCTTAGCTATCAATTACACCACCTGTTAGCCAGTAATTTGTAGCTTGTTGACCAGCGGTTTCTGTCTCACTTTTCAAAGGCACACATGCCTCCCAAGCAACGGAAGCCTCCAAAGGGCAGGCCTCGCCTGCCTGGCGGAGCGGGTCGGCGAGTAAAGCTCAACGCCGTCAATGCCTACACTGCTGCTCACAAGCTCAAGGTTCTACAGCATCTCTCCAGGACAAGCAGCATGGCTGGGACGATCGCCAAGTTCTACCCTGAGTTACCTGACCAGCAGTACAATGGGCGCCGCGTTCTAATCTATTCGTGGCGATGGTCGCTGCACAAGATTGTCGCTGCTTGTGCAGTCCCCAGCGAAGCCAAGAAGAAGAAGGCGCGTGGCCAAGGTATAGCCACTGTGCTGCCTACATATGTTGAGCTCAAGCTCGTTCGCTGGGTGGGCGATCTACGCGACGAGGGCGTGCCAGTGACCCCCCCTGATGCTGATGCTACAGGCCTTGGCTGAAGCGAAGGCTGCAGGTATCGAAGCCTTCACAGCATCTTGGAGCTGGCAGCACCTTTTTAAGGCCCGTCATCGACTAGCACTTCGCGCTAAAACCCGTCAAGGCCAGATACGCCCCCCGAACTCGCTCGGATTGCTGAGGAATTTGCCAAAGAAGTCTGCGAGAAGGCACGCAGCCTTGGCGTTACGAAGATCTACAATGCCGACCAGACAGGTAATATTCTACATTACCGTATTCCTTATGTGATTGACGACGCTCAGTCATTAGCGGCAAACCTTTCAGCCAATCAAAGTGCATTAATTATCGTGTCGTTGCGCTTTATGTGCAAGGCGACAGACCGGTCACGCACAGCAATTACGTTGCATTCGACAGTCGCGTTCAGCTGGGCGGCAATGCCGCAGCACGAAGAAGCTGAGCCCCTCCGCTTAGAATCGGTTGGCGTTGTTGCTAACATTCCACTTTAATATATTTGCACGCATCACATATTTTTCAATGCACGTAACTTTTATGCTCATGGAAAGCCCAAGCTCACCTCAAGAATTTGACTGTCGCCAAGCACATAAGGAATACGGTATTATGTTTAACATAATTTGTTTTAACCTATTTTGCTGTCAAAGCTGTTAATTTTGAGTATTTACCTAGGCGGACCTTAGCAAAGAGAGGAGTAAAGACCGTTTGGGTAAAGTGCGGGGGTAAATCGAAGGAGAGAGCTACCGTTATGCTTCTTGGTGATTCTGAAGGCAACAAATACGATCCCTTCGTAGTATTCAATGTGCGCCCCTCTACCAAGCCTGAAAATCAAGTGGAGAACATCCAGCGCCGCAAAGGTTTCGGCATACACATTTGGAAGTCAATTCGCAAAGCTCAAGCCGAGACTGGAATGCAGATCCATGGAAATGGAAAAGGTAAAGTTGTTTTTGTTTTTATTTTTTACAGTTTGGGCAGTTATACTAAATTGTATCTTGCTTTACTATCAGGTTGGTGGGACGCAAAGCTAACCCTAGAATGGCTAAAGCACCACTTCGGCAGCCGCGAAAACCTCAAGCAGCCCGTACTTCTTCTACTTGACGATTTCTCTGGTCATTGGACCACAGAAGTCGTCGAGTATGCCAAGGTGATCAACGTCACTTTAATGAAAGTGCCTGCCAACGCTACCTCTGTGTCGCAGCCAGCCGACGCCACCTGGAATGGGCCTGTCAAGACGAGACTGCAGAACACATGGATTCGATGCTTGCAGGAGCAGTTAGCAGCGCGTGTACCGGGCGTGCCCTTCAAGTTTAAGCCTCCAGACCGGGCTCTCCTGTGTCAGTGGGTTTGGGCGGCGTGGAGGGACGTGTCTGCGTCGACAATCCGAGCGGGGTTTCGCCAATGTGGGCTTGTTCAGCACGATGAAGACGTGTCGGACGTGCCGGAGCAAGTGGAGGCTTTGAATGCAGATGAAGACGTGTTTCAAGCAATGCTTCACTCCGACTTGATTGACACTACCGTAGAGCCATTTACTCTAGAGGATGACTTTGACGATCTCTTCCGTGCTATTGCGCGCGCAGATGAATAAACTACATGTTTGCTTTTTCCTAAAATATTTATGGTTCTGTTGGTATTGATGGCAATGAGTGCCAATGTGCCATCTTCGACTCTAACATGAAGATAGCGTTAGCTGGGGCATGATGTATCTAGTCTCTACACTGCAGATCAGGTGTATTGCATACCTAAGGAAATTCGGTAATACCACTCCGTTCCAAAAACATAGCACGTTTCAGTATTTCGTAACATGATTTTACGATTGTTTCAGTGTTTTTTACGTTCGTGGGCTCAAAAGAAGCAGAACGACCATATGGTTCTTTTGATGTGGCCATTGCCATGGTTTTTGTATGCCAATAAAGTGAAAGAAGACAAGAAGTAAGTAAAAAGGCCTCGTTCAAAGCCGTTTTTACAATCTGGATGGATTGTTAGTGGACATGTTTTGCTCAACCATAATGAACTCAAGTTGATTTTGCGTGCTACTGGTCCGGAACAACCATATCCGGATAAGAGGTATTATGCTATGTTTTTGGAACGGAGTGGTACCATGTATTGTTAAAATACTCTGTGCTCATGTGTAGGCCTGCTTTCCACCAGCTGCTTAGACGCTTTGCTCACTTTTACTACGTCCCGCGTGTGCAATCGAGGGGCCACCCGCCCAAACTCCGCTATCATCACCAAGTCTTGGGAGAGAGCGGTAGAATCCCACAGACAGGACAGGGAAATCACACAGACGAAAAGATAAAACCACAGAAGAGTGGGTAAACGCACAGAGATTCCTGTCTCATGGTGTGAATCCACAGACTTTAGTGGGAAAAGCACATATCACGAACTAATATAATGAGGACAACATCGTATTCGAACAGGTTCCTAAAGTAGGCCTAAAGTAGTTACCTGAGGACTCGATCAAACTGGACTGTCGGCTTTGAAAACACAAAATAAGCGTGAACGGTGACCTGACGCAAGGACAGTGTGGAGACTGTTGCGCCTGCGGTGACCGAGCAGATTGAAGCAAGCGGTTTTGGAGTTGCTAAGATGACATGCATAACGTACAACTGGGAGTTGGTGTGCACACTTACGTCAGAGGAGGAGTTACAGGAGTTTCAGGACTTGGAGTTCTGCTGCGCGCGAGTCGAGCACGCCGATCCGGCCCGCCCATGTCAAATCTTTGACGGCGCCGAGCACAATATGGTCGAGCGGAGAATGCGCTGTGGAAGTCGGACGTGCAAGCTGTACGAACGCTGCAAGTTTGTCTGGAAGTTGTGGTTGTGTGAGGACTCGAACCGGTACCAATTGTACCACAACAGCATTGACCACGTGCGGCCCGCGGCGGTGGATTGCGAAGGCCCACACAAAGCTGTGATAACCGCGCAAATGAAGAAGTTCATATTGCAACAAGATGAGTGTGCCGTCCCACCCCAGCTAATTCTGAGCAGTATGCGTCGTTCGACAGATATTGTCCAACCTACGCGCGGATACCCTTCCCTGTCACAAGTCTCCAATTGTGCGTGCCAAATATTTGCGCCGTCTTCAAGGAACCAAAAAATCTAAATACGCTGTTCGCCACCTCATTCGACAACACGCGTTCGACCCCACCGGGGAAAGGGACCGTGCGTTTTACTTTGGGTAGACCTTGGGCCACATCCATGGCCTTCACGGCCTCCACGGTCTTGGCGTCGGAGTTGGCGGCCTGGGCGTGTATGGCCCTGGCGTGTATGGCCCTGGCCTCTATGGTCCTGGTGTCTATGGCGGCGCCTACGGCCCTGGCGTGTACGGTTCTGGCGTGTATGGCCCCGGTGTGGGCATCGGTGCAGCCCCGCAGTCCCGTACAATAGTGCTCCTGCTCCCGCGGTTCAGAACAGCTACCCGAGCACGAACGGCGGCGCGACGGCAAGCGCATCTGCGACTGCGAGCGCGGGCCGCAAGCTCCGCTCACAGGAATGAATGGGCGAGTGAGTGAATGGGCCAAGTCCGGATTGAGCAGCTCCATCCGTTGCAAGATAGTCAAGGCACCGTGATGATGAAGGTGGCCATCCGTACGTGGGTAAAGGGACCGATGACGACTCATTTGTGATTGGTGTCACCTGGTCACCGCTTCTTTTGAGTTTGCTTCGCCACGCCGTTTCACACTCTTCCACGCAGATGCAACGTTCAAGCTAAGCGACCTTGGTTATCCTGTCATCACATGCGGCTTCTCTGATGCCTTCAGGTCCTATCAGCTTTCAGCTATATTTGTGGTTAGCCGGAGAACTACCAAGGAATACGCTATGTGTCTGAGCTCACTAGTACGGATGATTAAACAAGTGAGGCCTTCGGCTCAGCTACACATTGGCGCGGTCATGGGAGATGCCGAAGACGCCCAGCTCAACGGATTTCAGCAGGTGACACCGTTCGACTCGGCAACATATTTGATGTGTTTCTTTCACGTGCTATACAATGTTCGAAAGCGCACACGGCACTTACAGCTAAAAGATCGCAGAGCTGTTATGGACGGAATTGTCAAGATGCACTACGCTGAAAACAGGAACACGTACTACAAGCTGAAAGACGAAGTTCTGGCTGACATTACAATGTTCGAAAGCGCACACGGCACTTACAGCTAAAAGATCGCAGAGCTGTTATGGACGGAATTGTCAAGATGCACTACGCTGAAAACAGGAACACGTACTACAAGCTGAAAGACGAAGTTCTGGCTGACATTACAATGTTCGAAAGCGCACACGGCACTTACAGCTAAAAGATCGCAGAGCTGTTATGGACGGAATTGTCAAGATGCACTACGCTGAAAACAGGAACACGTACTACAAGCTGAAAGACGAAGTTCTGGCTGACATTACAATGTTCGAAAGCGCACACGGCACTTACAGCTAAAAGATCGCAGAGCTGTTATGGACGGAATTGTCAAGATGCACTACGCTGAAAACAGGAACACGTACTACAAGCTGAAAGACGAAGTTCTGGCTGACATTACAATGTTCGAAAGCGCACACGGCACTTACAGCTAAAAGATCGCAGAGCTGTTATGGACGGAATTGTCAAGATGCACTACGCTGAAAACAGGAACACGTACTACAAGCTGAAAGACGAAGTTCTGGCTGACTGGAAGAAGGTGCCGCAGTTGAAATAGTTCACCAAGTATTTCTCGGAACAGTGGCTCGATGGCCGATACTGGCGTTGGCAAGTGTTCCACACACCAGTCGGGTATGGAACTACGAATAACCCATGCGAGACTTTCAATGCGATCCTGAAAAAGTACACAGGAAGACGCAGATACTTCATGCAGCGCCTTCTCACAGTCACAATAACCGTGATTCACGATTCATTGCCGCAACCCCCAACGCCAGACACCAAAATCCATCCGCCGACAACAGCAACCGGTATAGCTGCAGCGGCAATGATCGCAAAAGGACGCGCGGCTGCTTACGCGACACAAACCCCTACGCTATGCCGCGTTAAGCAGCTTCCGAAAGAGTCGACCGGAGACGTGCAAGAAATGGAAGAGTTGTCTGCTGCACTCGATGAGAAGCGGTGGGCAACTCCGAAACATCTGGAGATGAGCTCTTAGTCGGCCCTGCACTTCTTGTAAGGGAGCATTGGACTCGCGCGGCCAGACTTTACAACAATGTCGTCACGTGGTCGCTTCGGTATGCCCACACTAACGGTATGCCAGAGGATGGCTGGATTGTCGACGTGGAGAAGTGCGTGTGCAGCTGCAAATTCTACAATATGTTTAAAACCTGCTGCCATATTGTGATCGCGCGCAAGGCAAAGCGTCTAAGTCGTCCTGGTGTTGAAGACAAATCCGAGAAGCTGTTTAACCGGCAAGTCCGCAAGATCAAAAGTGGCTCGCTGGGGAAGCGCAGGAAAACAGAAGAGAAAGCGGTTACTAAAGTTGCCGCAGAAACATAACTACCACTACAAGAGTCAAGTGATGGTCGCCCACTGTTAGCGTCTAGGGCCCTGGACTTGCAGTACATCTTGTGCTCGGACACGTGAATTACTCCCTCACAATGTTGTCGATTCGGTTTGGTTATTTGGAGCACGTCTTCGTAAGGAATTCATGTAGCATTGTGTCATTCCGATGTCTGTAGAGGTTACATTCGCCGGTTGTCGATGTGTCACTGCAGTTCAATCGGTCACCGTCACCGCAGTTCAATCGGCCACCGTATTTCTCGTCACCGCATCTTAAACTGTCACCGTGTCCAATGTAAGCATTGAATTAGACGTTAGCCAACTACGACAAGCCGAAATCAATGCCCATATCGCTCTCCTCACTCTCCTTACTCTCCTCGCTCTCTGCATCGTCCCTCTCTTGGCTGCTCCCCTCACCGCTCTCTTCCTCGGCGCTCTCCTCGCTACTCTCCTCCTCGTCGCTCTCCCCGCGCTACTTTCCTCCTCGCTGCTCTCCTCCTCATCGCCGCTTGGCCCCCCGCCACTCTCTTCTCCATCACCCTCCCCTGTATCAACTTCCATTCGCGATCCATTGCTGCTGTCGGATTCTTCTACTTGATCTGCATCGCTGACCACCGCCTGCAAGTGCTTGCGCGACCGATGCTTATTCCTCGTGTTTCGATTACTGAAGGCGCGGCCGCAGTCCCCACAACTGTAGTCGCCCTCATCGCGCTTGTGCGCTGTTAGGTCTCCGCGTGAGTCAATCGCCTCAAGACACTTTGGGCGTCTAAACGTGTCGAAAACGACAGCCTCGGTGGAATTGGCCTTCTGTCGAATACCAGGAATACAAACGTAGCAGTGCAAACGGTAGTTTTCCTTATCATAGGCGGCTCCACTGTGGGCAAGCCCCCCCCGAAAAAATAACACGTCACCCCGCTGCAATACGAGCACCTTGCGCTTTTGCATGCTCGCCCTTCCTCCGGTGCAGCCTGGGTAAACGATTATCTTTGTTCCGTTCATTAGCGCTACGATCACGGATTCTTGCACAAGCTGACGCTTGAGCAGCGCCTTGGCGGTTTCGAACGCGGGAAAGTCTTGGTGGGGATCTTGGTCGGGTCCGCCTGGATACGAATGCAATGCGTGCCAAGCACCGTCCCGTACTTCCCAGTCTTCGTTCGCATGCTCAACTTGAGCTTTAATCGTCCCATCAATAAAGTCCATAGCGTCACCAAGGTCTTCAATGTCGGCTTGGCGACGGTATTCGTCCATCTTCTTCGAATACACCCTACGGGATATGGGCTTGAACACGAGTTGGTTAATCTCTCTCAATGCAGCCTTACACACGTGCACCTCAAACATCCTCTTCGCTACGAAGTACCCAGCGTTCCAAAAAATAGATCTCTCGTTTCGCAAAGCCGTCCATTTTCGTTAGCGCTTCACTGTCCTCTTGCTCACAATCGTGTCGATGCTGCCGCTGCCCGTGCAAGTGCTGACGGCCCTGCTGCCGCTGAAGGTCGTACAGATGCTGGCACTCGTGATGCGGGTCGTGCCGCAACCGAGCAAGCCAAGATGCCTCTCTTCGAAGTCAAGCCAGTGCCAATGCAGGCGAGCCACTATAATTGGTGACGATCTGCTGCTGCTAGTGGAACTGGCGGGCTCTTGCTGCTGCTGGCTGGGGTCCTGGCGCCGCTGGGCGGGCTTCTGTTACTGCTTGGGGCCGTGGCACCGCCGCGCGAGCTTCTGCTGCTGCTGCGCTCGGATGCGAAAGTGAGGCACGCAGCCTGCATGCCACTAGTCCGGCCACCCACTCAGTGTCTACGTCATCTGCCAGAGGCAATGACGCAACGGCAGCTGCTTTAAGATGGGGGACAGTGATTTGAGCTGTGGATTTCATAGACTAGCATATGTGGAATTCCCTGTTTTGTCTGTGCGGTTCACCTTACCTCGTCTTGGAACTACTGCTGTGCTTCTACGTCGGTTCGATGGAGCTGGACAACTTGTGCATGCTGTTTGGTGCACCCCCGAGTACGTTGTCGCGGTCGTTGAGGAGGGCTGAAGATTCTTTCTTCAAATGCTCAGCAACTACGCGCCAGCTCGGATTTCGTGGCCGTCTCCCGCCCGCCAAACCGAATTGGCGAAGCTAGTAGAATCCTGTGAGCCTCTGCTCAAGTACACATTCGGATTCATAGACGAAAAAAACTTAAAGGTAAACGAAACGCTTGATTGACTGTGCTGTAATTTACTCTGCTAACGCCTGCTAGTATGTAGACCCAGCAGCCGTCCAACGACGACCTGCATAATGCCATGTACAATGGCTGGCTCCATTCTGTTTTCGTCACCGGGACAATTTGCTTCGCTGCCGACGGGTGCATCGTGTGGTGCCGCCACAATTGACTCGGGTCGTGGAACGATTCCGACACGTCGCTCGGGTCCGAGCCAAATTGCAGAACCCCGGACACGAGGATGAACGTTGTGTCGGACTTCTCTTTTCCATGTTCGACCGCGATGGCCGGACGCATCCTCACCCCGCTCAAGGACGGGGACCTGTAAATACTGTGACCATCACTCCGGAGCTCCGCCAGGACGATCCATAATGCCATCACTTCGGTTCGGCAGGCGACTGACTGGGGAATGAGAAGCGTTCAGAAGGTCTACATCCGCCTCAACCTTCCGCTTCCTTATGACCCCGAGCTTCGTGGTCTCCGGCTGAACAACTTGTTCCGCATGGCGAACTACCGTGTGCGAACGGTAGGTATTTCACAGATCCGCACAACCTTTGCGGGAGAAACAGAGATGTTTCAACAACTCTAATAGGCTGGTAAAGCTGTAGAGAAGATGCAGCCAGGGTTGTCTTTGAATGATTTCGTGTAAATGTGGTCGACTGGGGCAGTTTGGTGCTTACAACATGACCGCAACTAAATTTTAAAGTGGAGAGCCTCACTCCGTTCGGCATGCCCTGCACAGTCCATCGCGAGCTCAACCAAGGACTTCTTGGTGAATGCTCGGGTCATCAGCATCAGCTCCTGCGTGCCAACGCGGGCTTCCTCGCGATCACGGCGGGCTCGTTCCTCCATGTCGAGCTCGTCTTGACGACGGCGTTCTTTGGCCTCAGCCTTGTCCGCGAGAAGTCGAGCCTCACGGGCGGCGACGTCATCACGGCGACGTTGTTCTTCTTCGGCACGACGAGCCTCTGCCTTTCGTTCACTCTCTTCGCGAAGGAGAAGAATGGTTTCCATGAAGCTCCCTCCCATGTTGTTGGCTGCGTTTTCGAGACCGGTCAGTTTGGGTGGTGGCCCTCGCCGCCCTGATTCGCTTCGCCTTGGCGTAGCTGGCCTCGGGCCATGTCATCTTCGAGTGCGCGCTTGGAGACGATGGTGTCGCGGAAGTCCGCCAAGTCGCCTCCCCCCAGCCGATTGTAGAAGTTCTGGTACTTCTGCTTCTTCTTGTTGTCGGCGCGCTTTCACAACAACCGACTTGGCACGGCGGGCAGCACCTCCATGGCCGGCACAGCAGCTTGGGTCTTCGTACCGGGAGTGTTGCTTGGAGAGGAGGTTGCGGGGGCTGGGTGGCTACTTGAAGGCAAAATCAAAAGTGAGAAGCGAATGCGCCGAGCAGCGACAGCTCCCGCCACCACCACTTTGAGCAGGATCATGAAAGGTAGCTGCGGGGCAACTTCAAGGCGCGAAATCTGTGCGCTAAAAGCGATCAATACTGTGTGCAAGTCAAAACTTCGGAGCGACTATTGAAATCCACTTTGACGCCAAAACGCTCACCGCTCACGCCAAGCACGACGTTCACATTAGCTTCGCAACCAGCTGCACATCACCAACAGCAATAGAACCACCCCTTTCACTACATACAGCTAGTTTCGTTGTATTATTCATTCACACACATGTTGCTGTGCGAGCCTTGTAACTGCACCTCGCCTCGGACACCACCTCCTACTCATGGATTCTGGTCGCCTTGGATATCACGGTGGACCCACCCTGGAAGCTGGCACCGGCAGACAAACCACAGGTCGTCGCCGTAGTCCACAGTCACCTCTTGGCCACGACGAATGTCTTGAATTGTCGCCACGACCACAGTGGTGCGACGGCCATTGACCACCTCGATATACTGCACCACAGGCTTGCACGAATGGTTAACAAACCCCATCATGCGTTGATCGCTGCTCCGATCGGGTAGGTAGCCTTCTCCGGATGTTGCTTCAGCAGGGGGCGGCAGCCTCCACTTCGTGGACGACCAGCACGGGAAACAGCAATGTACTCGATCTCTCCAAGATATTGACCAAGCACCTCACCAACGCTGATATCTTCGGCAGCCACCCCGCCCAACTGTCTCGTACGAACGTTGCGTCCCAGCAACACCTTGCTCGAATCATCGAGACCGTTGTCACATTTGCCCCCGTACGGGCAGCAATTTAGGTTGCAGTTGAGCATTGGGAGGTCGTCGTGCGGCACGGGTTTAGCAACCGCACAATCCAAAGTGAGAAATCGCGGGAAAGACCGTTGCGAGCGGGTTGAAGTGCTCGTGCAGGCGGATAACCCCGAACAACCACCTGGCAGGCACGAATACATGATCGCCGACTCCGTGAGAGGCCGCGAAGCTTCGTACGAGACGGTGCACACCGCCACACGTGGCTCGATGGACGAATGGTTTGCCTTCGGCGCAGCACAGGCACGGACATACGGGGCGGCGGCTTCACGTTGTGCTCGGCGGTCATCTTGACGACTCGAGTGGCGCGTCTTGGCGGTCTTCGGGCGAGGTGGCGCTCTGGGCGGAGTCTCCAAAAGAACCGGCGAAGAAGTAGTCGGACTCACCGCTCGCAAGTGGAGCGGAGAAGGAAACACAGCCGGCTTAGCAGGGGCGGGTGGTGAGGACTCCGATCGCTTCTTCACGCGATCGGGTGAGAACCACAGAGCGGCTGTCGTGTCTTGGGTGCCGGTCTTGCGCCCATCAAACTGTGATGGCTCGGGCACGTTGGGCGCCGTGTTGTCTTCGCCACTGGAGTCCATGATGCATCGGAGGGTCCAGTGCGTCGAAAAGTGGATCACGCGCACCATGGCTCCTATGCGTATAGCGTACAGCAAGTTAGATATAGCTAGAGATAACACCCGTGATGATCTTTTCGCACCTTGATCGAATGGAAGCGCATGAAATGGTCGCCTGTGAGCGCAGGCAGTGATCACCCGGAAGGGAGCGCAGGCAATGATCGCCTGGAGCGCATGCAGTGGTCGCCTGGGAGGGCGCGTAGGCAGTGGTCGCATGGGAGCGCAGCCAGTAACTGCCGTTGTCGCCCGGGAGGGAGCACAGGCAATGGCATTGTAGCGCAGGCAGTGGTCTTCTGGGAGGGAGATCAGGCAGTGCGGTCGGTCGCCTGGATTTGAAAGTGAGCGGCGCTTCGATCCGTCGGAAGATGTAGTGCATGCGATAAGTCAGCAGAGTGATGGTAATATTAAATAATACAAATATCACGACAATCGTTTATGATGGCTTCACGGCATATAGCTAGGGCTAGGACAGTTTATCGAGACGAAATCTGCGTCTCATGAGATTTACGTCGGGCATATGACCCAACATATTTGCTGCAGATAAGGCGGCGACATACTGTATATTTGGCAGGCTTCCAGTGAGTGAGTCACCGTAGATGGCTGATGGACGTACCCGTCTCAGGATCACGCTTGGTGGATCGTTGGTATGCTTCTTCAACGTGTGGGGAGGTCCTCCGACCGATGGTCAAACTTTGATTCTGGGTATGGACTGGCCGGTATCCGCCTTGACAGCCGATGGATCAATCTGTATGCCGGCCGCAGTCCGAATTCAGCTTGCGGGGCGGCGGCTGTCGTATGGCGAACAAGGTGGATCAAGTGTCCATCAACCAACATTGCCAGATTGACGTCGGGAAATCGGCGGAGGTCCCGAACATACTTCTTTAGATAGACGCTCCACTTCTCTTCGTTCTGAGCTTGATCAATTCTCTCCATTGACAGCCGTTGGACGAGTGTCTTTTGTAGCACTTCTGAGTTCAACCGCCGCCGTTGTCTCGTCACTGCCGCGATCTTGACAACTGCTGTGTGCGTAACTGGTACCAACAACTCATGTAGTCGATTGAGTGTTCTCCAGATGTTCTCGCTCAGCGTCCGACAAAACCACTGCTCCATCCTCTCGTTGCAACGTTGCACCTGCGAGTCGGTCTGCGTCAGTCTCTTTTCACGTGGAGAAATGCATGGTCCGGCCAAAATCGTAGTCGCTCCATTGCTTCGGGCGCAGCAGCTTCAAACGCGAGTCTTTACATTTAACCTCCTCACGCATCTGCCGGATCACCAAATTTGAGTCTCAACAGATAATGAGCCGCCCCTTGTCTAAATCAGACAGGAGATTGAAACAGAGCAGCTACCCGTGGTACTTTCACCGTAAGATCAGTCTTTTACTTTGATTCGGCCGAGATCACCGTCCATTCGGGTAGGCTCCACACAACTGCACCGAATGCGCCCCAACTGTGCTTGACACTCGCCGACGCATGAAACTCACTACTAACAACCTTTTCGTCAAGCTCCATCGTAGGCAGCAGCATGGCCAGAGGAGCACACCAGCCACGCTGAGGTTGAATGGCGTGTCAGCACTTTGATCGACCTAGTCACAAGTTGCGTGTGGGAGACATCCAGTACCATGAGTAGCGCCAGCGCCTCTTTGTCTACGACTCTACAGTTGATCTCGTTTGGCTTGAGCGTGCGACTGGTAAAAGTCACCGGGTGGTATATCCACTCGTGGTTTTGCATGAGCGCTGCCGGGATTGCCCACTTACTGGCATTCACTACCACCACTGGTCTTCGATCTGGATATAAATGCCGGAGAATTGGTGTTCGCACGGGCTTATCCTTCAACACCGTAAATGCCATCCTTGCTCGAGACCATTTGTCCTCATAACCAGGCTGACTGTCATTGTACCTAGTCAAACCGACACCAGGATTGATATTAGACCTCCTGGCCGCCTCGAAAACAAAATCCGCCTCTCGGAGCTCATGCAGGATCGAAGCGTACATTGCAAAATCTTCGATGAATCTGCTATAGTAGTTGAGGCTGCCCAAGAAGGAATCATCGATCTCAAAGTAGTCGGGAACCGTAGATTATCCAACGATGACAAGTCCTTGGGTCGTTCTCAGGGGTTCATATTCACTAGGATCATTGATCCTCACCCTCCCGAGTTTTCTGTATTCATGACCCAGATACACGTATTCGTATCATTGGCTCCAGTATCTAGTACGCAAATACTTGTATTTAATCCGAATGTTTATCCAGCTCTGACTATACTTGATTCCTCTCAGACTTGCTGCAGCTTACTCGCTTTCTGTCAGAAGCTTCTTGTACTCCGGCCAATTAACCGTCATAAGATCATCATTTCGGCACGATCGTCGTCTAAGTGTGTGCATAGCTTGTTAACGATAACCCCACTGACACTGAAAACTCTCTCTTGAATGGCGGTCGATGTTGGTTTGCCCAAGCGCAGGATCTGCTACAATTGAAGCAGGATTGACCTTAATTCGTGGGTTTAAGCAGAGCTTTGATGTCGTTGATGTCATCTACTGGAAATCGGAGTTTCAACTGCTCGCGTAGTAGGTCTCGGCATCATCTACCAGCGGGCGAGAAATCGCATACAGACTTGTATACTCGGCGCTGTGAAACTCGTTACCAGTTGGGTCCGGTCGCCCTAGCTCCAAGTAGTCCATATGCTCAGCATCTACAGTTAGATACACCAACTTTCTGAAACGTAGGGTTTACGAGCTCGATACACCTTCCCTTTGTACTTCACCAAGACAAAACTGAGAGGGTTTATCTGTAATTGATCAGGTTCCAGTCATCACTAGTCAAATTTGCGCAAACTTCCTGCTCATTTGCCGTTGCAGAATCGAAGAGTTTGTCGAAGGAGAAGTAGTTGTAAATACTGCGAAGCAAAAGGGTAACCGCATACCCGACTCTCGTCTTTGCGTCGACTGGAATGCTTACCTCGGGTAGATTGTACATGTCTTTCAACTGATTGAGTCTTGCCAATCTCAGTGGAGAAATGAAAATGTTGCCAGGTCCCGCAGCTTTTGGATTACAAGAATGCCTGTTCGCAACCTCACACGTGGGGTTATCACGCATTGACCATCACCTCTGGTGGTTTCTTTAATACCGAGGCCATACAGCCGACACAAGCTCAGTAAGTGCATTAAGTAATCTACTTGGTCGGTATGGTTGAAGTGATGGGATATGTTCCTCGCACTTCCAGTTGTATCACTGACCGTAAAACGCGCGTAGGAATCAATATCAATGCCATATGGTGATTGGATGGCCGATGTAATAAGTTTCGCAACTATGGAGGCTACGTGTCCATGTGGATTTGGCAGCGCTAGTAGCGAAACCTTTCGTAACCCCCACTTCAAGTTGATGAACACAACAGCCACACCAACTATATTCACGTTTACTGCGTTTGTCGTCGAGATGCTTCAAACTCAGTACGGACCGTGCGATACAACCGGACAGTAAACGATTCGAAAGCAGGCATAAACGGTATCACGAGCTGGAAGTACCAGTCGCTGTTGTTGTGACAGGCGACGAAGCAAATATACTGAAGCTCCGAGTTGTTTACCGTTGAGTACGGTAGCCCAGACAAAAGTAACCATCTCGTTGAACTTCATTAGCACTTACACCAATTGACTCGTGCATTGTTCGCTGTTTTTTCTGTTTTTGAACCGCTTCAGTAACACCAAGCGATCCGTTAGGCCCAATTCTGCTCACTATGTTGCTCTTTCGCAGTTGCTCTGCTTCTTTTGTCAGTGGATAGTCCTTGTGATACCGGCGCATGTGTTTTGAAGCGTTCGACGAATTCTTCTGTCGCATCAGACACGTTCTCCATGCGGTTGCCGTTGTATCACTGCTCACACACTTTTTGGCACATGTGAGACAGATGTGTGAACGGGTGTCCAGGTTCAGCGGGATCTGATATTGGCGTCTTCAACTTGTGCAAAACAGTCCACGCCTTTGTGAACACGTTTTGGCTAAAGTGCTGAACACTCAGTGAAATACCGTTGTTGCGCCACAATACATAGACATTTGTATTCAGTATATTGAAGTGAAGTATAAAGTCAAAGAGAGAACCCTATTGGCTATTATGGAGCCAAGTACTGCAGCTACGAGGGCCAACCATGTAGGAAAGATGCCAGCAAAGCTCAAGATACATAAGCCGGGTGATGTTCATGAGGGAGATGGCTTTGACGCCATCTCACTTCCAAAACTGACGGCAAACATCAATAACACACAACATTTTAAGTACACGCCAGTGATGGCATCGGAAGGCTAGAACGCTAGCGGCCTCGAGTCCTTCAAGGGCAAGGGGTACGCGATGTGGAAGGACTAGCTGCTCACCCACATCAACACCCAGGACCAGCTCCACAAGCGCAAGCAGTTGGAGAAAGGGCTGCCAGAAGTGCGTGTGCTGATGGCTGACTTCCTGCGGGGAAGTCCATGGCAACCGCCAGCCATCCCAGAGCAGAGTCAACTGTCTGAGAAGGAGACATTGGCGATGCGATGGGCGATGATGGATTGGGAAAGGGCCAATGGCGACCTACAGAACCTTCTGAACCAATTGTTGCCAAACTTTTTCCTCTCAACGCTGCTGGACTTGGTCTCGCAGATGGAGCCATGTGAGGTCGTCAAGGCACTTGAGATGGACTACGATCAAGAAGACGCAGCCAGGCTGATTGAGCTAACCCGAGCTTGGTCGAAACTGGCTAAAAGTCAGTGGCGCGACCTGCGCACTCTTTTTGGACAACTCAAAAAGGCCCGAATTGAAATCAATCGAAAGACCCAATCCCTTCTGGGACAGGACATGGTCAGTGAGTCGTGGCTCTGTGTCGAGGTGTTGTCCCAACTCCCGAGCGAGTTTTGGGCGTCGTTGCCCATTTCTAGGCTCTCGAAAACGTGCCCAGCTTTGCAAACGCTACAAAGCTGATGTGCTATTTTCACGTTACGTATAACGTACGTAAACGCACGCAGCACCTGCCCTTTGATGATAGGAGAAACGTGATGAACTCGATTGTCGACATGCATTTTGCACGAAGTTTGTTGGGGTTCCAGCGCACACGAGATCGAGAACTAGCTAAATGGCGCAATCAGACACATCTCGTTGAATTCGCGGACTACTTCGAGCAGCAGTGACTAATGGGAGCGATTCTTTTTGGGTCAACCGCTGCGCAGGTCAAATTTGGGTCAACTCGTTTCATGGGCCAAATCAGGATCAACTTTGACCATAATTGACCCTCAGCAAACCTCACTATTTTGAAATCCTGATACCCTTCATATTTAATAATATTTTATATCAATTTTGTATTAATTTACAAGAGTTCACAAACAAGAACCAACCATTTTGCAGTATTAAATTAGTATGCCCATAGCGCATGCGCCTAGATAGACAGTTGTTTACCAGGTGGCGTGGGTTCAAATCCCACACCTGCAGAGTAACTCGATGCTTGAGAGAAGTGTCGTGTGGAAGTCCTCCGTTGGATTTCAGACATAACCAAGGATGTGGGTCGTCTGTCACATTCTTCTGAGTGAGTCTCCTATAGATCAAGGATCACGAGTAATAACCCACCGTGAGAATTTGGTCGTTAAGTCGGCGGATGGTTAATGGGATCATGCCCTGACCACAAACGTTCTCGATCAGCTAGTGCTCTCTGCTTTATCGAATGACTTAACATTTTTATAGTATAGTGAAAACAAACATTTTGAAACGCTATGTTTTACTGATATCTTCTCGAGGATTATGTTTTGTGAATTATGCAAACACAAAAAAGGTGTACGTTGTTTCAAGTTGATTTATATATACTTGAAGTACGAACCAACAGTCTCTTCTAATATTCGGGAGACATCGATCTGATTGAATCGTCATCAGACTCAGAATCGTCACTTTCGGACCCATTGATGTCCAATTCAGAGTCCGAGACAATTTCCAACTCAGAGTCAGACTCAAATCCGGGTGCACGATCTCGATGAAGAAGGGCGAGTTCACGGTCGAGAAGGTCCAGGGTGCGCTGCGTCGCATCTTCGGTGAGAAGTCGAAGAAAGAGATCTCGGGCAACATGGAGAAGGACTCGGGGATCTCGATCAACAACGTGCGCGCTAAGCCTGTGCAGAAGCGGAAGCACGCACGTATGACTGAAAACGAGTGCTTTTATTGTTTCGAGACGGGGCACTACAAGGCTGACTGCCCAGTGATGGCTCGGGACAGAGAGCCCAACAGAGAAGGGGGGCAACTGTTTCGGACGGACGTGAAAACAGCTCCCGGGGCCAACAAGAAGGCCCGCAAAGCAAAGCAGTCGGCGATCAACACGATGAAGACGATCGTTGAGGACGGCGAGAAGCGCCTAAATGAGCAGGGACAGACGCTACTCGAAGAGGACGTTGACTACGCGGAAGATGTCCGCTGTCTCGCATACGAGGAGGGCAACGTGCCCATGAGTGACGGAGAAGGGCAAACGCCGGCTGATCTGAAACAGATCGAGCGAGAGGTAAGAAGAAAGCACGCATCCTATCTAAGCAAGTTGCAGAGGCTTACACTAAGTAATGACCTGTGGGTTGTGGATACAGGGGCTGACCATGCTGTAGTGTCAAAATATACAGATTTGTAGGTACACAAATATACGCACATGGAGAGTGAATATAACTATGGGCTTACACCATACAGTTGCAGCGAAAACAGGGAGAGACAATATTTGTGGGGCACCAATATAACCGCTGTGATGCATATAAATACCAGCTTAATGATGCTGGCCAAGCTACCACGCGGGCGGCTGCAGACAAAGGTTTTCGTTCAAAGGTGCGGCCATACCTACTTGGCTTCAGCTAGCCGTGCATAATTCCACGGATGAATTCGATGACTATCGTGACGAGACTATGTACTGCGCAGCTATATTTCACAAGGTCAACTTTGACAACTGCCGTGTTTGTGCTGGTGCTGGTGAACACACGATGATTGAAAGACGTCTTCGGTGCTTGAGTAGCACTTGTTGCGAGTTTGGCAAATGTGGCGTGGTCTGGAAGGTGTCCTACTGCACGGATCAGGACAACTGACAGATAACTGTAAACGAGCAGACACATGCCCGTGGGGTTCTTCCCTGTACTGCGGAACATCGGCCAGTCGTGACTCAGCCGATGAAAGCATTTATCGTGGCACAAGACGAGATTGGGAACGCCCCACGTATTATACTCGCGCATATCAAGAAGCAAGCAAACATCAAGCCATCTAAAGGAGGGTGGCCAGAGCTCTCCCAGATCTAAAATGCGATAAAAGTTCACCGGCGTTCAAAGGGCACCAAGAATTCAATCAAGGCAGTGCATAAAATGGCTCGTGCTCGCCGTTACAAACCCGAACTTCAGCCAGATTCCGCTTTTTTGTTTGGACCTAAGTTGGACACGGATGGCTTTGTTTATGTGGGGGCCGGCGAGGACGACGATCCTTTCATTATTGGGGTGACGTCAGTCGCACTTATCGATAGTTGCCTACGGTTTTGCCGCTCGGGTGATTTTGTGCAATTCTATGCGGATGCTACGTTTAAGCTAAGCGACTTGGGCTATCCAGTGATAACTTGCGGCTTCACGGACCGAGGGCGTTCATACCAAGTTGGTGCATTTTTTGTGGTGTCGGCACACGGAACATGAATACACAGAGTGCTTGCCCAGTTTCGCTGACGTCATTCGGCATGTTCGAGGAGCAACACTTCGTATCGACGCAACCATGAGCGATGCTGAAGACGCTGGGACTCAGCATGGGCTGGAGCGCGGGCTCTGCGGTTCGATATATCGCTAAAAAGACGGACGGTTTCGCGCCTTTGCTTCTCGATCACACAGATAAACTGAGTTATGTCCGGGTGTGCACCCGAAAACGCCGAGTTGAGGGTCCGGTTGTATCGCTCAAGCGGATTCTTGGTCCGATTTATAATGTCTTCGAGCACGCCGTTAATATTCCACCACTTAGGCTTAAAGTGGCGGATCCATATCTTCTTGAAATACTTCCAGAATTTTTTCCAGTTCGCCTTGAAGTAGTGGACACCCCTGGTACGGCAATCACGGTTGATCATAGTACGGACATCATGGATTCCCCGAAGCGTGATATCCATTCGGCGAATGATAGTCAGTCTGTCGATGCAGCCCTTACGCATGGCTAAATCAACTTCCAGATCTGTAATCTTCAACTTCAGCATCTTGCGACGCAGGGCTTGTTTGAAATGACCCCCCACACACACAATAGTTGCCTCTGGAAATTTGCCCAGCGCAGCGTCGATCGTAGCAAACTCGAAATCGCATACAACATGGGCTGGGGCCAATTTTGGCTTCGACGACACGTACAGCGGGTGGAAAAAGTTATAGCCCACCTCACGTTTTTGAACATACCCACTTCAACGTGAAGTACTGGGGTAACTTTGACTAACCGACAAAATCTTACGCTAAACGCTTCGCCTTCCGCTCCCCAGAACACACTACATTCTATTGGTGCTTATCCGTAGAATTCAGCCAATCAGAGAGCCATTATGATATCAACCTCACCAATCAGAGCATCTAAAATTCATTGGCTATCGTTTGCTACATGTCGTACCGAGCTCAGCCCTGCCATTTTGCAATCTGCTCGCAATGGTACCACGGACACGTTGAACAACTCAGCGAGTATACACAATCGACCTGCGCATTCGGGTTATGGACAAGTGGAGGGCTAGACTGAGCCAACGCACGATCGCGCAACACCTTTCGCTTCCTCGGGAAAGTGTTATGAACATCATCAACCATTTTATAAAGAACGGACACTCCCAGGTACAGCCCAGGCCCGGGCGCCCTCGCCTCATCTTTACGCCATGACCGCCGTATAATTAGAGAGATCGAGAACAACTGATTCATCAGCGCTGCATCATTAGCTGCACAAGCCACTAAAGAGCTCAATGTTCCAGTCTCGCCCGACCTGATTCGCGACCGCATTCACGCTGCGGGGTTTAATGGACGCCCAGCCCGTAAAAAACCATATCTCAGTCCAAGCCACCGTCGCCTCCGCCTATTATACGCTCAAAGCTTTGGGTGGATGACGTCGGGATTTTGGAGTCGAGTGCTGTTTTGTGATGAAGCTTGTGTGGAGTTACACGGGACTTCAGGTCGTGTGTCGGTGTGGTGGCGGCCTCACGAGGCGTTCTCGCCAAAATGCGTGATCCCAACCTTCAAGTCTAGCCGGAAGAGTGTTATGGTGTGAAGTTCAATCACGGCGAGTGGCGTTGGGACAATGCAATTTGTGATGAGTCAGTTAACGGAGTGCTGCCGGTTTTTGCTCCGGAAGCAGATTCCTATTACAAAACTGTTATTAGGACTGTCCGGTGACACGTTGTTCGTTAAAGACAACGCCCCTGCTCATTCAGCCAAGCTGACAGCAAAGTGTTTGCGGGACCTCAAGCTGATTTCGTTGGGGCACCCGCTACATAGCCCCGACTTGAATCAAATTGAGAATCTTTGGTTTTTAATGAAGCAGGAGCTTCACCGCGATCTCGCCAAGACAGTCGACAACCTAAAGACGAAGTTGCTGAACATTTGGACCATTATCGACGATGCAACCGTGGAGAAGTGCGTGCTTTCAATGCCTAAACGACTAGAACAAGTGCGTAAGTCGAGAGGGATTGAGCAAGTTGGTAATCAGAATCAATAAAAGTGACTTTTCTTGGGGTGGGCCTTGGCTTTTTCCACCAACTGTAGATGTTGTGAAAGAGCCGTTTGTACATTTGCGCCGTTTTTTCTGGTCGTCAAAATGTACCAAACTGGCAGGTACATCTCCGAAATTGAATCGTAGACCATAACAATTACCAATTGGTAAAATGGAGCCGACACACATCGATATGTTGCATCGACAAAAATTGAGCTCTGGCGCTGCTTCATCCGGTCAGGTGAGCCTAGTCAATCAGTCGATGTTGCACTTCATCTTCGTAGTAAGTCACATGGAACTGGAAAAACTTCAATCCAGGGCTGGACTTGACGTCGCATAGTGGTTCACGTTCCAGATGACCAAATATGTCCCTTCCAAACAGCTTCGCTCTCGTCCGATAAAGTCGACCCAACACTTGCTTTTTCGTCGCCCCCCGGACTATACCGTTGTCATCTCCATAAAGTTGGTCCCGCACCGTGCACCAAACTTCCAGGGGCATGAGTGTGACGTCCCGGACGCACATTTTATCAGTCGTCAGCAGCATCTGATCCGTCCGGTCGAGGATTGCTGGAGGGGTCCAATTGGGGCTCGACGAAAGTCAGGAACACAGTTGGGCATATGGTTCCCGGTCTCCACAGCGCCATGCTGCTCACACACAGCTTCGCCTTGCGCTTGGATCGGCGGTAGGCACTGCAGCGATAATGAGATGCCTCATCGGTGAAATGGTGCCGAGCATAGGAGTAGCCACCGAAATAGACACTTGTCATTCCGATACTGGGGCGGAGCGATCCGCCGAATGAGTACTCCGGAGTAAAGCTGGCGCTTCAACTTGATGACCATCACTCTCTCCGGGTTCCGGGCTTGATGATGGGGTTAGGAGGATGACCGTTTCTTCGGACGGCGCGTCGCTGAGGTCAGATCCATCGAGCTCAAACGAGTTCGACATCGAGTCGTCGGAAACGTAGTCGGGGTTCATGGTGGTTGGTAGAGTGGGCGTAGTGAAGCGAATGGAACTTGGCAGAATGAAGAATGACCACTTCGAGACCGGCAACGGAGAATAACGACAATACGCTTGCGATTCCATGGCGCAAATTAGCGAGCGAGGTAGCAACTGACAAGAGCACAACCCACCATGACATTGGTAGTCTTCAAACACACAACAAACAAGCAAACTAAACACCTCAATATGCGCACCCATACTTCAAATAACCTGCCGTATCCGATCATCTACCTTGAGTATTTTAGCAACAAATCAGCACGACAGACTGATCCTTGCGGTTGGATCCCTAGGAAACCACTTTGTCAGTGTACTGCGCATATCGAGGGGTTCGTCTGTACTTTGTTCGACAACGTTTATCTCCGACATTTTCAATGAACCTTTTCCTGGTTATAACTTTTGATCCAATTTTGACCGAAAAAAATGGCCGTCCCCTTTTCATCCAATTTTGACCCAAATAAAGTTTTGACCCAAATTTGACCTGCGCAGCGGTTGACCCAAAAACTACTTACCGGCAAATGTACTACAATCCGGGGGCCTACGCGCTAACCAACAATCCGTGCGAGAACCTAAATGGAGGGATGAAGGATTTTCTTCAGCATCGAAAGCATCATATGTGTCGATTGCTCGAAAAATTGGAACCTTCATCGAAATGACGAGTCTAGTCAAGCCCGCGCCTGCCGAATATATATCCGCACCAACATCCGAGTTAGTGAAGGCAGCGGCAGCTATGATTGAAGCCTCGCGAGTTGTTATCACTTGAGAACCAAGTACGAGTCCTCGAGATTCTACGCACCGACACAGACGAACAAGCTGATGAAGAAAATGGATTTCTCCTGGAGACAGTCGCTGCGGCTCCCTCCATGTATACGGATCCGGCAGTAGGGCCGAGCAATCGATTGGCTTTGTTTCTTGCATTGACATCCACGCAAGACAACCCAACATCAGATTCGTCCGATAGCTCGGCGGCCAGCGATCCTCCAGCCATACTACGATCTAGGCCCGATTCAGATTGACAAGAAGACGAAGACACGATCAGTAATTGGAAAAGTCTTTTCGAGCACCCACGTCATGGTCTCAACGGCGTTCGCATCGCATAGGAATGCCTTCCGAGGGGTGGCTAGTTGATATCACACGCAAGCGATGCACCTGTCCTTACTTTACGAGAATGCTGATGTGCTGGCATGTTGTAGCGGTCCTCCGAAAATTTAACATCACCAGTAGCGTACGCGACCCACTGGCGAAGTTGAAAAACATAATTGTAGCAAAGCTCAAGGCGAAACGTTTCGGCTCCAAGCGTAAACAAACCAAGGCGAAAAAGGCGAAGGGAAGAGCGTCTCGCCGAAAAACGAAGCAGACGAAGAGTTCAAGTGCCACTGCATTGGCAGCTCCCAGTTCGGAAGGTTGTCCAGGACCCGTAGGAAGACCTAGTCATGCAGCACCAGCACTGACAGTTCAAGACATTTTATTAGAATAGAAAACGCTGACAAGGTCGAACTCTCAAGTGATTGAATACATGTATTCCCTGCTTTATTCTGCGGAAATTGAAGATGCAAACAACCTAAATCTCTTCCCCACAAAGGGTTCCTCTATGGACTTAAACCTTCCCAAATAATCGGCCCGTACGATTTCCGATGACAATGTCAGCAGGTTCATCCGCTCCAATCTCAACACATAGCTTGTCTAAGGCGCTTTTGGTATCATCATATGGCTGTTTGGCGCGTCGAATCCGAGCCACTGAGAACCTTGGATCAGGTTGCTCGTACCCAGGGTCCGGTTCGAACTGAGATGTTCCCGTTAGAACTGCTAGTACATCATCCAGACGAAGTGCGACGGCGGAAAACGCGTCCTCCACGGTCTTAGGTTTGTCTTTGATTCTGGGTAAGACGACCGTGTTCTGAGCACCAGTTACAGCAGCTTCGATAATACCGACCATATTTTCGCCATTGTAAGCTGCGTAGATACGGAGATCTTGCTCTTTGCTTAGCACTGTGTAGTACTCGTTACGAGCGCGCTCCATCTCCGCGATTCGTGTTTGAAGCTGAGAATCATGCTGTACAGGCAGTGGTGACATCGGCTCATCAGTCACGCGATTGCTGTATCGAACACGTTTTGGTTTGATCGTGGGAATCGGTTGAAAGTGTTTCTGCGTCGACCCATACAACTTGGATCGCTTCGTCTTGGCCTTACCCATCTTGATCGTAGTCGGCTTCGTCTTGGCCGTAGTCTTCTTGGCCGTATTCATCTTTGCCGTAGTCTTCTTGTCTGTAGTATTTTTTTACCGTAGTCGTCGTGGCCGTAGTTGCGCCTGACTTCTGCTTTCGTTGACCTGGATAAACCCTACGTTCGTCCATGATGCCGTACGTATCGTTGGGGAAACTGGAATCCGGTGTGGCTTGGATTAGTCGTTCGCGTTCGTCCGGCCCAATGTCACGCCAAGCGTCCCGAATTGTATCTCCGCCGCGTCCACACAAGAAGGCTGTGTCACGCGCACGCCGCTCCGATTTTGGTAGAGTTTGACGAATGGTTGCATACCAACGCGCGTATTCGTTCTCCACCGCTTCGGCGAAGAGACATACTGCGTTGGGTGTCCGCATACGGAGTGGTGTGCTAGGACCTTTTCGGTTGGTAGGATGAACGAGTTTTGCAGCCTTGCCTGCATAACAGCGTGGTAATAAGAAACGAGTAAGTAATAAGCCGAAGACTTCATTTAAAAACCTCGCAGTCTTACCATACTGCATAATCTGGCTAAGACGAGCGGGTTAATACCTAAGACGAAGACGCTGGCAGCCGGAAATACACATCGTACTACGGGAGGTATAGCGAGATTCGGCGCAAAACGATGATCCCCATGACCCACGCCGTGTCATAGGCTTCAATTCCCACCGCAACATTGCTGTCATCGTAAATGAACTTATCACCACTCGAAACTTGGATAGCAAAGCAGTGCGTCGCTCGTAGTGAGATGTAGGCTGCGCGTACGTAAACTCCATCCGCTAGAGCACATTTCACCAATACTTCCGAGGCGTTCTTGCCGTTGACCCCTCCCAGCAAATTATCATCGAATACGCGGATACTGATTTGACTTGTCCTCGAGCTACCACACCGATCATTCAGATATTTGATATAGAAACGAAGCTCTCGAGTAGTTAGACGTCAGGCGACAAGGGTCGACCTCGCTGGTCGCAGTACTGCACAAATGCATCAAAACACCCGGGGGGGTGCCCACCCAGAATTACCGAGAAGTGCAACTGCAGTCTCCACAGCAACCACAGCACATTTACCTTTCGCTGACAGCGAGGCGCCGATTTTGTGCACGTGACCATTGCTGCGGCAAAGATTGAAAAAAGACGCGTACTCAGACGCTTTCCACATGTCCACGACCGCGCATGCTTTCTCAAAGCCATCCTCCACCAAACGCTTGCCAGGCAGCCATGAGTCCGCCCACCGATATCCATCAGGCTCATCTCGCCACTGAACCCTGTACCAATACGATAGTCCTACCGGCATGCGATCCACAATAGTATACACTAATCTCTCCTCAGCACTATCATCACGGTCCTCGACTTGCGTACAACTTGACTCTTCATTCTGAGCTTTTGGGGCGACAATTGAAACCGATACAGCAGCAGATACTGCATATCCGTGGTGCGAATTAGCCACCTTGCATGTTCGTCTATCCGCCCTCTGAAATCTCAATACTCCATTCTCGGTGGGCTTCTTCGGTTGGTCTTTTCTGCTGGCATGGAAGCTCACCAGCTTGTCCGCAGCAGGACCGCAAAAGCGCTCTCCAGACCTATACACCTTTTTCAGCTTCCGACACTGCGCCCGAGGACGTCCACTTGTCGCCCTGCGACTCGCAGAAGCCAAGATCGGGAGTAGTGCCGAAAACCTCTAGGCTGTGGCAAGTTGCCTCTGCAGACGAGCATGCTCCCGCCTGTGTAGATCCTAGCGTCTGTGTGTCGATCGTGGTGTGTGCACAAATGTGCCGTGGATACTGAAGCTGTAGGGTGTCATTTTGTTGGCATCGAGAACGAATACTCCGAGAGATCCTGTTTAGGTCAGCTTCCGTCTTTCGTCTTGTGTAACATAGCAAGAACGAGCGCCGTTGAGATCAACAAACATCAGTCGGCAGAATTGCGCTGGTTGCTGCGTTTCAACCTCGTTTGTGCACTATTACACACGGACCATGTGGAGAGTGTATATTCTGTGTGCGTATATTATGAACCAACAAGCTGTATGCTGGGCCCTCGAACATGTATACTGGAAACCTTTTGTCCTGTAACACCAGACAAAGGGTGGTTCAGCAGCCTTCGCTCAAGCCACGGACACCAGTTCACATACGGCAACGGATCTACATCTGAGAGTTCACTAATTGGTTCAATACAAATTAGTGTTCTAAATTCCGATCACAATATGAGTGTCATAAAGCTAAGTGATGTAGCCTTTGATAAGCAATGTGATTGTAATTTGCTAAGCGCATACTATCTAACCAAACAAGGCTATAGACACTTGCACTCAAGGACAGGTGACTTCCTATTCTTCTTTGGTACTGAAGGCAAATTACTATTTGCAGCAGTAGCAATTGGTGGGTATATTACTTCAAGCACTAAGCCTAGAAAGAAAATGATACTTTCTACAAAGACACTAAAGTACGAGCGCCTAATCAAGGAGTGGCATTTGAGGCTCGGTGCAAAGACAGATTGCTGAAAATAATTAGCAATCTGAAAACAGGAAAATATCTAAATCAGACGTTGACTCGATCTCTGAAGATGTATGTCGCCGTCGTGAACGAACGAGATTATAATGAGTACGCGGAACGTTTAGCGTTCGCACTCAACACGGCCCAAGATCGAGTATGTGGAGACACTCCCTTCTACTTGGTACACGGATGGGATCCCCGTAGCACTTTTGAAGGAATGCTTCCCGTTGGTTCGGTGCGTCGACGCGACTGCGAGCCACGAAAATGAAGCTACCATGCCCAGAAACAGTACGAGCAAGCTCGAGAACAGGTCAGTGGAATATTGAAGCAATTCGAAGTCGAACCGGTCAGCATAACGAAGTACAGAAACCGCCCCCCACTTATGGTACCCGGATTTCAATCTTCTTTCCCGGGGCATTAAATTCCACAGGTTTTGCGCCCAGTAACACCCCCAAAGCGAGGGACTTGGCGACTCTCGCGGAGGTGGTCCCAGAGGCGGACTACGAGCAGCAGCGGCAGGATCGGGATCATACCGAGGATCCAGAGCCGCGGGCACTATGTTGGGATCCGGCCTGTGCAAGCATGGCAGCACCGACGCCACCGACGTGATGATGGATACGAACCGGCAGATGATCAGGTACGACGCCTGGATGGCGCTGCCTCGCGCAGAGATTCACCAGCATTATGTGCACACTTGTAGCTGTAGCACCACCAGCTTGCATTAATTGCTGCGTCGCTTTAACCCTATTAATTTTAGTGTCATAAGGTGTATTTAGCTTAGATTAAGTATACTTGAATCCACAAGTATAATTAGATCTAAATAAAGGTACAAATAGTAGCTTTGCGGTAAAATGAGAACTGAATTGAATGTTAACTGTGGCTTTCCTCCTAAAACTGATATCTATAAAGAGAGGTTCTGCCAACGAGTGGTTGGCAGAAACTCTGACCTAATGCTTGAGTATTACTGGCAGAAAGACCCTGCTTTCTGACCAATAGGACTGCTTCCTAATATGAATGGTGACCACACTGCAATGTGGCCCACCTGAATGTATCCACTTAGTGCGTGTTGCACTAAGGTGAGGTTAGCCGAATGTGTAGCCCCGCTACACCATCCCCCCGTTAGGACTTGATGTGCCGGTCTCGACACATCAATCCAAAGTCTTCTTCGGAGAGAACTTCGTGCTCATTTCGAAATGAGCACGCCAACGACGCAGACTTCCGACGAGCTTGCTGCACCTGCACCAAGCAACGCGGTCATCGCTAACACAGCGACGACTGCCACATCTTCAGCCTCTTCGGCGTCCGTCGTCACTTCCACGGTGACGACGTCAAGCTCCCCCAAGCGTACCATCTCGGTTGGGGAGTACCACGAGAGGGCGCGGAGCAAGCCGACCTATGCCAACGAGACCCTCTTTGATGGCATGGAGGATCTCGACATGGAGGAGGGCGAGGAGGAGCAAGATTCCTCGTCTTCAGGGCGCAATGAAGCAAGCGTGGGGACGCGTCGTCCCCGCGAGAACGACTCGGACGCTTCGAGCTCAAAGCGCTCGCGCAGCGGCAGCGATAGGCCGCTCGCTGTTGCCGGGGCTCTGTCTACTCCGCGGGGTGGAGGCGACGACGACTCCACTCCGTCTGCTGCTGTGACGTCGCGCACTAATCCGGTGCGCGACCCGTGGATGCCGTCTCCGAGCTAGATCCGATCTCGCTACGGCAGTACCACGCCGGCCACCCGTACACGTTGTACTCCTACAACACCATCGTTGATGACGATGTCACCAAGGAGCTCGACTTTGATCCGCCGCCGGATCAAAGACGTGATTATTACATCGGGCTCTTCCACGAGCTCCGATTCTACGGGAACAAGAAGCATTCCCGTAAGAGTAAGGTGACAGAGTGGGAGGCACTCTTGTCAAAGCTGGGGCGCGTTCGTTGATAACTTCAACCGCGACCCGGCTGGCTACCGCGAGCGAGTCCGCTCTGCGGGTGAGCGCTATGAGGGCTACTCGAAGCGGCCCAAGATCTTGCGGCTGCACGATGGTGCAGTCGAGGCGGGGATTCCGTGCGCAGTGCCGTCTGGCGTTGCGTGCGAGCGCTGCCAAGCTGGGGCAGTGCGGCTGTCCGAACGGGACCTTAACGGGTACACTGGTATTAGTGTGCCTGTGGAGTTGAAGACACTGCGTGAGAAGTTAATCACGCAGTTGTCGTCTGAGAGTGCTGAGGGTGAGCGCAACACTCAGCCGAGGGCTGTAGGCGACTACAGCT
The DNA here is from genome assembly GCA_009729435.1 of Phytophthora fragariae. Classification (NCBI taxonomy): domain Eukaryota; phylum Oomycota; class Peronosporomycetes; order Peronosporales; family Peronosporaceae; genus Phytophthora; species Phytophthora fragariae. The sequence goes on along the minus strand of QQOI01000072.1, from coordinate 279,174 downwards.
CTCGCTCAAGTTTTACGCCCTTCGGCGGAGCTGCTGGTGGCGGGATTCGTACTCCGTCACCATTTCCGGAACGTCGCTCATCAGGACGTTCCGCGGCTCCCACGTATCGTGGTCAGGAGGGTATCCTAACCAACGAATACGAAAATGAACCGGACCTTGGGTCCGGATCTGATGATCAACGATTCGTTGGACAATCCAGCGAGTTTCCCCGCGTGCATCTCGCAACGGGGGCGGCGGCGGCGGGAAGACGCCACGGACCGTCGCCGGCCGAGATCTGGGATCGTTTGGAGGCGATGAAGCGCATCCAGACGGCTGAGCTCGCCGAGATACGGCAGGAGCTGAAGCTCTTGAAGGCCCGGATCTGTCAGGCTGGACAGACCGCTTCGAATATCCAGGTCGACCTAGGGTCGATCGTTGCGCGTTTGGGGCAACGTGTCTCCGCTCTCGAGACGAGGGTCGCGCCGAGTCACCGGGAGTAGGTGACTCGTGTTGCGAGTAAGGCTTCAGCCGCCCAACGTAAAAGGTTGGGTGGAGGCGCATGCTGGACGGTATGTCTAGCGTGTACGCGTTGCCATGCTTCGCCAACACGGTGAATGGCCCGATGAAGCGCGGGGCAAGCTTGCTTGCTCCGAAGTCGGAAACAGCGTGTTTAGCTAGGTTCTGGGTAGCTAACAAAACTAATGAACCCACTTTGAATTCATTTGTGTTTCCTCTGCCATTGTTGTCAGCATTCAACTTCTGTCGATCGACAGAAGCTGCAATAGCATCTTGCACAAACCGTATTACGGCTTGGCGGCGCTGGACAAAGTCCATTGCCTTCGAGTTGAACTCCTTGTTCAACCCGTTGTTCTTGTTCACTACAGGCCCGGCCTGTGTGTGGTTGTTGTTGTTGAGAGTGTCTACGCCCGGCGTAGACATTGCGCTCTCGTCGATTGGACTACGCGCAGTCCGTGCGCGTGTCGACACAGCTGATATGTTGCTCGTATCAGCGTGTTCATTCGGTTTGGTTGAAACAGGATACCCTCCCCCACTTAAAGAAGGAGCTACCGCACCGAGTACGCTCGGTACGCGTGGATGCCTCATGGCGTTCACGTAAAACGGTGTGTGTCCTGTCGAGACATGCACCGAGTTGTTGATGGCAAACTCTGCCATCGGCAAGCAGTCGCTCCAGTATTGGAACGAGTGAGCGTAGCTCTTCAGAGCGTCAACCAAGACCCGGTTGACGCGCTCAGTTTGTCCGTCGGTCTGCGGATGATCCGCAGTCGACATGGACAGCTGCGTGCCAAGAAGTTCAAACACTTCTTGCCAGAAACGCGCTGTGAAGCGCGGATCACGGTCAGACACGATGTCGATCGGCATGCCATGGTGTCTAAACACCATGTCAACAAACAGACGTGCCGTCTGCTTGGCTGTCACTTCGGCTGGTACTGCAGCAAGATGTACCATCTTGCTGAATCGGTCAACAAAGACCACAATACCTGTCCTCCGCTTGTTGTCAGGCGGAAGACCAAACACAAAGTCCATTGAGATGGACTGCCAACACTCCGACGGAGTCGGTAGTGACTGAAGTGGAGCCTGCGAGAAGGGCGCAGGCTTCACGCGCTGGCAAACCTCGCAAGCACGAACGTACTTGCGTACCCACTTGTACTGGTGACTCCAATAGAAGTCACGCGTGAGAAGCAAGTATGTCTTCTCACGACCCTGATGTCCCGACGTAGGGGCATCGTGATACTCGTAAGTGATCCTGAGCTTCAGCTCATGATCGTCCGGCACGACAATGCGATCAGCGTTGTCGTCGACTGCGCTGTAAAGCAGCAGACCATTGTGTACACGATAGCGGTGTACACGTGCACGGAGATGTTTCACCAGCTTCTGACGAGACTTGTCAGAAGGCGCAGCGAAGTAGTCCAACAACTGCTTCGCATCCGCATCCTTCGTGTATGCGGACCGCACGTCGTCTAACAAAGACGACGAGGGAGTAGACGTCCGGACGACGCCAATTGCATTGGCGTCGGCTTTGTGCACCGCGTAATCAGGTCGACGCGACAACGCGTCGGCCACAACATTCAACCTTCCAGGTTTGTACTCAACCTGGAAGTTGTACTCCGCAAAGAATGAGAGCCATCTCGCCATTCTTTGTGAGATGTGCGGCGACTTGATCGCCGTACGCAAACAATGATGCGTGGTCGGTGTAGACCACAAATGGTCTACTCCCAAGTAGATACACTCTAAACTTCGCGAGTGCATACTTCATGGCAAGGAGTTCCTTGTCATGTACCGGGTAGTTGCGCTCAACTGGCTTCAGCTGACGCGACTGATAGTAGACCACGCGATCACGTCCCTCGTGATCGTGTTGCATTAGAGCGCATCCGATTGCGAAATCGGACGCGTCACACACGACGTGGAATGGGCGATCTTGGTCGGCCACCGCCAAGATCGGCGCCTCAGTCAAGCCCTGCTTGACTGCATCAAAGGCCTGCTGACAATCAGCAGTCCAAACCCATGCAGCGTCCTTCTTTAGGAGCTGCGACAGCGGGCGAATCTTGCCCGCGTAGTTGCTCACGTACTTGCATAAGTACGTAGCGAGTCCAAGGAACTGCCTCAGTTCCTTGACATTGGAAGGCGTAGGCCATTCATTGATCACTCTGACCTTTCCCGGGTCAGGGCGTACGCCGTTCTTCCCTACGAGACACCCAAGGACGGGTATCTCGCTAGCCCCGAAGATACACTTCTTCAGGTTCGCGTAGAGCTTGTGTTTGCGCATGAGCGCAAACAACCTGCGGAGATGTTCCTTGTGCATCTCCACTTCCGACTTCCCGTCCACAGCCCGGCTGTGGATGAACACATCGTCGAAATAGCTCGGTGCGAAGTCGCGCACCGAGCGCAACAAGTGCGTGACGCACCTGTTGAACGTTGCAGGGGCATTCTTTAGTCCCTGCGGCATTACAAGCCACTCCCAGAGCATACCGCTCGGAGTGCTCACCGCCGTGAGAGGTATATCGCTCTCACGCATGAGGATCTGATAGAATCCGTCTCTCAGATCCAGAGCACTAAAGATAGTGCTCAAAGCCATCGAATCGATGATCACATCTTTTCGCGGTATCGGCGTCTGCGCCGGTACCGTTGCGTCGTTCAGCTTGTTATAAGCATGAACGATGCGCCACCCGCCCTGTGCCTTCTTGACACAGAACGTAGGCGCGCTGTGCGGGGACTTCGATTCCCGCACTTGCCCAGCCTTGCGACGACTTTAGAAGAAGTCGTCGATCGCCTTCACTTGCTCCCGCGGCAGTGGCCACTGCCGCGTCACGCAATACTTCGGTCCCGGCACGAGATCAATCTCGTGCTGAACACCCTTGTCCTGCGGTAACTCCGCAGGGATATCGTCCGGGAGTACCTCTCTGTACTCACGCAAGACCTCGTAGAAGGGGCTCGACTTCAGCGAGTCCCAGCTCTGCTCGTCGAAACGTTCCTTCTTCGACTTGGCGCTGAGGGCGTCGACGCCCTCAGCGACGAGCTGTTTCAACTCTTCCGCTTCACACTTCATCCTCTCGACATCCGAGAGGATGCAAATCTGCTCGATGCGTCCATCGTGCAGGTCGCGGGCGAAGCGCCTCCAGCTCGTGACTGGAAGCGAAGTCAACTCCGACGCCAACGTCGGAGGGTTCTCCAACTTCATCTTCTTATACTGGAGACCAGTATTCGTGCGCGTCAAGACACTCAGTGTCTCGACGGTCGTTTCCAGTTCCTGTGTCTGCCCGGCAGACACTGCGAGTAGTGCCTCGGTCCCTGACCGAGACTTGCGCAGCTTTGCTCGCTTGCGCCGTAAGCTTCTTGTGCGGAACCCAGTTCCGCGCGTCTTGTTTTGTCCGGGCCCGGCCGCGGACAGATCTTCCTTTTGATCGCCGGCGGGTTCAACCCGCGGGCGCACGCAATCAAGCCGGGCTTGATCGCGCATCTCTTCTTCGTGCAGCCCGGCTGCACGTGAGCACGCAATGCGTTTCTTGTTGTCGCCGGCGGGTTCTTCCCGCGGGCGCACGCAATCAAGCCCTGCTTGGTCGCGTACCGCTTCGTCGTGCAGCCCGGCTGCACGCGAGCACGCAAGCATTTCCGGTGCGGGACGTTTGCAACCGTCCGCACTGCCTGCAGCGTCGGCTCCCAGAGCCGGTGCGTTTTCTTTACCTCGACGCCTGATGGCGGAGCGTCTTTCGACGTTTGGGCCAATCGCATTAGCTCCCTGAGCTGACGCGCCCGAGTCACTGTCCTTATTAGTGACTGGCTCCTCTTGTTGAACTTGTGTGTCGACACTAATAGTCGACACGACCGCGTCACTCTTGACGCTTCGAGAACCTCTCGAATCCGATCGAATCTGAGTCTTCTGATTCGACTCACATTTTCTCCCGACGACTCTCTCAGTCGTCGGTGTCCGCGTGGGGTGACCGGAGACAGCCGCGCGTCGAGCTGCCTCTCCTGGTGGGTCGCGTGCACCGCGAGGTGCACGTGCTGCGCCGACAGGGCCATCGCTCACTGTCGCGCCGCTACTCCCGAAGTGCACGATCGTGCGCTTCGTCCAGTCGATCACCGGATCATGCCGTGCAAGCCACGGCCTGCCCAACACCATGTCGAACTTATCGTCTAAGTCAAGTACGATAAGCTTGTCCACGAACTTCTTCTCTCGATACGAGAAGCGTACGCGTACGACACGCTTCTCGGTTCTAACAACGACACCCGTTGCTAGTCTTACTTCCAATAGACTTCGAGGCATTACTACCTCCTCGAAGTCAAGCCTCGCTAGGCTCTGCAGTCGAACAAAGTTGTTCGACGCACCACAATCCACCAACGCACGAAGAGACTTCTCTCTCTTCGAGTTAACCTTCAGGATGACAAGGTTCGGCCTGTCATCCCGCTTCTTACAGTGAGAGTGACTCTCACTGGGGGCAGCAGTCTTCAATACGGCGCGTCCGATATCGACACGCTCGACTGCATCACCAGCAGGGCACCCCGCGCCTGCTGGTCGCTCTAGTTGTTTTATTGCCCGTGGCGACACCCGGTATCGTCACGCCGGCCCTTGGCCGCCTGCACAGGTGCTGTGCATTCACGGGTGTAATGACCGTTGTTCCCACACCGGAAACAGCGGACATTCGTTGGTCCACGACGCTGCTGAGATCCAGTAGCCGTCGCACTCGAGAGGTCCATTGGTTCGGGACCTCCCGTCGGCTTCACCGTCGGTCGCGGCATCGGCCGCGGGACGTTCACATGGAGTTTAGCCTGTCGCAGGCTAAACTCTTCTTTCATGGCAAGTGTAATCGCAGACTCGAGAGTACTTGGGTACTCTCGGAAGAGATAGGTCTTCACAGGCCCATCTTTCAGGCCCTTCATGAACGTGACAACCTTTGTCGCCTCGTCTATCGGGTTGGTCACGATGTTCGAGACCAAGTACCGCGCCCTCTGAGCGTAAGCATGCACGTCATGCTTGCCCTGTTGCAGGTCGAGGAACTCAGCCCTCGATCTGAACTCATTCTGCGGGGGCTCAAACGCTTGTCTGAGCTCCTCCTTGAACACCTCGTACGTGCTAAAGCACGTAGGGTCAGTGAGTCGGCGTCCGTACGCCCAACTCCTTGCTCGCCCGCCAAGGCATGACATGGCGAACGCAACCTTCGACAACGGGTCGACGATACGTCGAGCCGTAATGGCAGTGTCAACTTCGACAAGCCATCGGAGGAGAGGCTCGCCCTCTCTTCCTACGTAGCTGTTCACGTGGAGTTTCAACGACTCCACGCGCGGTGTGGACGGAGTCGACACCGTAGCGCGAGCAGCGGTCTCGCGCTGTTCCTTCATGATGAAGCCTAGAGCAACACCGTGTTGCTCTGTCGGCGATAGCGTGCGTAGCATCGTCGCTACGGCCGCTTCTCCAATGACCGTCGACAGTCGTTGGAGCGCCTCCCACTCTGGATCCGCCAGATGGAGACAGTCTTCGCGTGCAACATGCGTTGCCCTCGTGTTTGGGTTACCAGTGGATATACTCGCGTCCACAGGCAGGTCCTCAGCCCCCGTATCGAATTTCATACGATACGTAACTAGTCGGTCGTTGGACGGACCAACAAGTGCTACCAGGTGTAATGGGCTTACTTAGCCCAATACTTTAGCTTACACGTGAGCGCACGTGTATGAGGAAGCGTAAGGTGTATTTAGCTTAGATTAAGTATACTTATATCCACAAGTATAATTAGATCTAAATAAAGGTACAAATAGTAGCTTTGCGGTAAAATGAGAACTGAATTGAATGTTAACTGTGGCTTTCCTCCTAAATCTGATATCTATAAAGAGAGGTTCTGCCAACGAGTGGTTGGCAGAAACTCTGACCTAATGCTTGAGTATTACTGGCAGAAAGACCCTGCTTTCTGACCAATAGGACTGCTTCCTAATATGAATGGTGACCACACTGCAATGTGGCCCACCTGAATGTATCCACTTAGTGCGTGTTGCACTAAGGTGAGGTTAGCCGAATGTGTAGCCCCGCTACAATTCTAACGCACGCCATAGCGGGTAGATATGCACTTCAGCTTGCTTTAGCAGGCGTTCTTTGGTAAAGTAGGCACCACATCTTCGCATTCAAGTGCTGGCTTCTGGGCGATCATCTTCTAGGAGGTCAAGCCAGTGGCTTTGTCGATTATGTAGTGGCATCAAGCCAATACACAATCGACGGCTGCATCACCTGATGATTCCTAAACACCGGGCGTGAGCGTGTCGCTCGGCGATGACTCGGCGGCGAGTAGTGGCATGATCCTCTTGGTGCTGGTCTTCGTGGAGTTGATCAGCGTCGGGTGTGCTTCAACCTTGTGACCAACACTCTACTCGTTGAAACGATTTGATCTGTGATGATCGATTTGGAAAGGATATGCGAGGAAAGCAGAAACGGAAGTGAGGGCGGTTTCTGTAGTACAGTCTCGCGAAATCGATGTCGGAACGCAGGTGTGGCTATACCTAGACAGGGTCAAGGAAGGCTACGCACCCAAAATGGCGCACATGTGGCATGACCCCTTTAGTGTGGCAGAAGCACTGCGTGTCCACGAAATGCTTTCGAGATCGGGGGTACGGGGTACCGCTTGTTCCCCATCGTGCATGTTTCCAAGTTGAAACCAGTGCGCAACTTCCCACATCACTCAACAACAAAGATCGATAAATGTGTATTTTGCGCGCGCGAAAGCCCATGTTTGGGCGATGTCGTAGGCGTGCCGATCGATACCGCGAAGACAACAGTCATTAGAGGTTGGTCTTTACCGTGAACCAAGCGCGAATCGCAATCTTTCATCGGCATTTTTGTATACGACAGCCGGTTTAGCGCTGGGTTTGATGAGAATTTAGTCATGCTAATAGAGCTGACCAAGAACAAGCGGCCCAAAGATGACATCATATCTTCTCCAGAACAGAAGATGACATTTGAAACTCTCAAGGAGAAGTTGTCCTCGACACCGACCCTCGCTCATGTAGATCATTCCAAGTGAGTGTGGGCGCCTCCGGTTTTGTTGTTGGAGGCAGTTTGTTCCAGTATGACGGCAACGGTGCTGAGCGCATTATTGCGCATGGTGGTAGAAAGCTTTTCCGAGCGGAACTGACCTAACCACCCGTGAGAAGAAGCTTCTAGCAGCTCACGCCATGCGCACATGAAGGGTGTATTTACTGGACAAGCCTTTTTATCTCGTGTGGTGTGGGAAACGTCAAGTTTTGTGGCACATACGGGCACCCAGTTCCAAAGAGTCTTATAATAACATGGATACGGTCATTACTCGGCACACGGGTACGGAGTACCATCCGGATAACTCAGCATCAGGACCAGCTGAGATTGGGGAGTCGCCGGGCTCGGCGCAGAGACGAGACGAGATCTGAAACCTCTCAATTTCATCAGGCATTTGTATAGGAACTTAGGAACAGTAGAGGCGTCCCTTCAGGATGCCCAGAAACACATAACAACAAACAGAGCAGAATTTTCTTACTCCAAGACAAGTGTACACTCTTCGGGTAAGTCCCTGCACAAGGCTGGGTATGTCTGCTGTTGGTACCAACATGTAGCACCAAAATATAACGTCGGCCCGGGGAGGGCAATCTCGCCAAGAGCGAAGAAAAGGCTTACCGACGTCTGGGTCTGTATGCCCCAGGGCAGCGTCACCTTTAAGCTGAGCTGCATTTGCTCTCGGTCACCCTTGACTGATATATCCTTTGGTGGACGACACGGGGTAAACAACGGAGACTGCCCCACTCAGGCGAGTCTCTGGAAAGTTGAACCGGTATAAGGCCAAGGACAAGACACCTATCATCACGACCGGGTCAGGCCGTTGGGGACTCAAATACAAACCCCACACAGGCCAACGAAAGCCGACTAGCTCGGCTCTTGTTGTTGGTAGGTTTCTAAGGATCGACACTTGACGATTTGTGTGTTTTGCAATACCACACTCACCACTGACCACCGCACGATTCAGTCCTGGCTGCAGCAGCAAACGTGCTCACAACGACTAGCAACGCATATTCTCTATTCCAGCCTCATTTTACGTGGGTCACGGGTAGTGCGAACACCGTCCCAGATAGCGTGGCAAGACGACCTGAACGGTCGGACGGCACGAGCCATGCGATCAGTCTGTCAGAGCTCCTTCACCAGCTCATCTCTAAGGATGTCAACCCGGAAGAAGCAAGTCTCTTTGTGCAACAGACCTCGCAACCAGTCGACACCCTGGATATGTGCAAGCGGCACTACACAGGTGGCGCTATCTTTGGCCCAGTTATCTGGGACATACTTAGGGCTCGTGACTTCGATTCGCGTCGCCTTCGGCGATTTTCCATCGACAACGGGCTTTGGTACTTTCAGGTATGCCCTGATTCACCTCGTCGATTGCGCATTCCGGACGTGGCGGAGTTGCGGACTTTGATTCTGGTCGAAAGGAATGATTCTCCTGTGCGAGGACACCCCGTTCAAGCTAAAACACTCATACTACTGCTGGAAAATATTACTGGCGTGATATGGCTGGGTCTGTACAGGGCTATGTCTCATCGTGCGAGCTGTACCAGCGGCACAAATACACCCACGGCTACCCTGCTGGCTTTCAACATCCGCTGGGGATACCTGCAAAGCACTGGACGGACATTGGCATGGACTTTATGAGTCAGCTCCCGCTAACGGCCTCTGGCCATGATGCAGTGATCCGCTTCACTAAACGCGGCCCTTTTGTGGCCACTCAATCGAATGCAACATCACAAGCTACGGCTCGCATTTCCCGCGATTTCTATCAGCGACATAACGGTCTACCAGAATCTATCGTGTCTAATCGCAATACGAAGTTCACATCAAAGCTCTGGCAGCAGATCATGAAGTTGCAGGATACTCAATTGCAGTTGAGCTCTGCCTTACGACCTTCAACATGTGGACAGTCGGAAGTCACGAACAAATTCGTGAAAAAATACATTCAACATTCCGTCGCCCGCTACACGATGATTGGGACATCCTGCTACCACTGTGCGAGTTTGCGTACAACTCACTAGTTCACAGCACGATTGGCATGTCGCCTTTCATGGCCGATCTAGGATTCCAGCCCTGTGCCGTGTCGAATTGCGTGGCTCCGGTATCTTGCTTCAAAATTCGTAACACACCAGAATGCCATTTCGGCGGAGGCTCAGAACGCCATGGCTGTGGCCCGAGACCGTTGGCATACCGCTTACGATTGTAATAGACCACACTTTGCATTTTCGGCCTGACACAAGGTAATGCTGAGCACTAAAGGCCCCGACTTGGCACATCTTGGCACATACGGCAAGCGCAAGTTCACGCCAAGGTTGATCTGCCCCTACCTGATCACTGACATAATCGACCCTGACACATACAAGCTCGCACTACCGCCTGGTGTACGTCTCCATCAGGAGTACCACGTATCGCGCCTTCGACTATATCAATACGTCGATAATCCTCGCGTTTTTAACTTGTTTTGACGACGAAAGGTACTGAAGGCCACATCGTGCACTTAATTATCGGTCACCGTCGGCGGAAAGGTGCCACTTCAAGCTGACCTGGCTGACGCTTCGCTTGGCTCGTCATGGGAACCGTTAAGCAAACTGACGCAGATCATTGTTTATTCAATAATACATTCACACGCTTCCAACCAGACGAGCAACGGAACTTATAAGGGAAGGGGATCGCAAGTCCGTTGCTCGCGCTAGAGAAATCCAGATCAATGAGCACCCGTCTTCGATCGCATGGGTGCGTCCGTTGCTGCGTAGTTTTCAACTAAACACCGTACAGCAGTGAGTAGAGCAGACCAGGAAGTCGTAGATCGCCTATTGTATTAAATTTAGTCTACAATTTGCCTCCTAGCATGTAGCTAGACCAAGCCTCAAGGACATGCACTACCAAGGGCAAAACATCTCCTTTTAGTCTCCCAAATCAGCCCACCTGTTATGATCGTCCACGATAGATGTATCGGAGTTGAGCCGGATGCTGTAACGACACTGTCTTCCTACTTACAGCTCTGCAAGGTCTGGTGCACTGCTGAGGAAAGCAATTGCGCAATTTGGATTGTTGATATGGTCTGTCCGCCGTGCTCAATATCGTCATTGTGTACGATCTCTCTGTAATCTGCTCGATTTGAGGCTCAGCTAACGTGCATCTAGCGTACTTTTTGCTCGCCAATACTGTCCTGGTCTGATCCACTATATACGGGTTGTCATTCCAGTAGTATGATGGCCATAACGTTTCTTCTTCCTGGGTCGGCACCTGGACTGGTTTGGGCAGCGTGTCTTGTAGGCCCAGTCTCCATTCCTCAGTAACGACCAGCTAACCACTGTACCCGCCGTCACTTTCAGCTGCTGTCCTCGTTGATGTTGCTGCTACGCCGAGGACACTGACGGAGCCAGCCAGCTCATAATTAGACGTTCCAGTGTGTTTCCTGGTGCCCCCCCCTCCTGTCTCCTTGTTTGCTACTGCTGGCCTGACTTTGTGATACACCTCTTATCCTCGGTTGTATTGCTCCTCGGAAGGCCCGCGCTAGTGATGCCAATCGGAATTAACGTTCACATCAGTTATTTTACAAAGAAGAATTATAATTCATTTAAAACATAATTTAAACAGTGAACATTAAGCAAACAATACAGCCAGCCAACATCAAGGTTAACCGCAGACCATTGATATTGACAACGCCCATGCCGCCGCCAAGTTCTTTGAGAAGTCTGACACCGCCAAGGCCAGATACAGCTGTAACCCCAACCCCAGTGCCTACTGCAGGCTATAACGAGCACCAATCCCAGCACCTGCACCACGACCGCGATCAAGACCATAGCGGGCATCACGTCGAAATCCATGCCTGGGACCACGACTGCAATCAAGCCTTGAGGCGGAAACACCGCCAAAACCAGAGCCCGCACCACAACCGCCATCAAGACCGAAGCCGGAAGCACGTCGAAGCCCCGCACCGGTCTGTAGGCCCGCCACCAAGACGGCTGTGGCAAGCCGGACAGAAGAAACAATTGTTCTGTGCATTATTCTGTGGGGTCGTGCAGAACGATGCATGGAACAATTTCATTGTGTATTTGGTAAAATCGCAAAATTTATCGCACTAGTAGACGTCCCACATCGCCTTCATAGAACATAGAACCTTTTTTAACAGACCACCTTCGTCGTCTTCGACTGAATATAAAGTTGATTCGAAGACAGCAGTCTTTCAGCTTGCACAAGCTTATGACTATATTGTGCTCACTCTGTTACAAGCGTCCAACACAAATATCATAGCTTGTCATTCCCTGAAAATTCATCGAAGCCAAACATTGTACTTGTGACGTTTAATGAACACACACAATCCATTGCGCGTGCCACCTTGTTTAGCATCGGGTGAGCCTTGTGGTATTCCACCATCGTTGCTACGGCTTTGACTTTCAATACGCCGAATTTTTCCACATACACGACCACTTCCTCTATTTCATCGTCATCGTGCGAAATCATACCAGTCATGCTCAAACTTTCGTATAGTGTTTGGCACCGATGAGTTCAATCGCGATCTAGACCATAATCAACATCAACAGGTACGAACTCATCGTCTTTAAATGTTGTCGAACGGGGCCATGCGGGAACGGATTGATGTCGAATGCTGTTATCTGTATATATTTTGATAAAAATAAAAGAGACCTTCATCGATAACGATGGTGCAACAGATTTGTACCGTTGGATGGCATATTTTGGCGCAGTAATTTTGATCCTGGAGCATTTGAAGTGATCGCAGAGACTGCATTTCGGAAGTGCAGCTTCTGGCTAATTCATCTGCTCTAACCCTCATCGTTTTAAGATACATCACTCGAGAGACCTCCCTATTCTCCTTCTTCGATATGTTGCTATTAATTGTTGATGCTTTGGCCAATGTAAAACGTCGTCTGTTCCGAAGTCTACATCGTATATTCGGCCGGCACGAGCACATACTTTAGAGTAGGGAAGTGTGCGGTTCTGTTATAAGGGAGCGATGCTTTGATGGTGCTTGAGTGCTGAGATATTGACTTGTAAACTGAGGCGGAGTCCGCATCATCAGGTTCGGAATGATTGCAACGCCTTTCCAAGGTACATATGTCGAGGGTAGAATCGGGGCTCGCCTTAGTATCTACATAATTGATTTTTTGGAATGCATCCATTGAGATAGTTATTTAAAAAACGTTTTAACGCTGACAAACACTGGTTAAACCTCTCAGTCCCCATGTCTTGCATAATATCAGAGACATCCCACATTATTTAATAATATTCATTTTTGCAGAGATATCCCGCATTATTCAATAATATTCATTATTAAATAATGGGTCTTGGGTTGATCGAGCTATTGTGTACTAATGCTGTCGTGTCTGATATTTGTAGCCTACCGCGAACGTGTATACGCAGCTGGTCAAGCCTGTTAAAGAGGGAACGTCGTCGTCTGGAACGTTTACGAAGTGCGTACGTATGCTGCCAACTTTGATCTGTGAGGGATTTGTTTTAACGAATGCCTCTGGTGTTGTGGCTGTAATATGCATCTCACGGATACGTGGCGTTTCGACTTTACGCATATAGCCTGCGTATCAAGGTAACAGTAACTACATTTGCATGAAGTATAATACGAGTCTAACATTGTGTGTATATAATTTGGTTTTTTGTAGACCAGGATGACTGAATCTATAAGACAGCCCCGCCACAGCTTAAGTGTCGTCTTAGCGTGAAGTCGGGTGAGCCGTTAACGCCATGCAGATACAAGGTACCAGGCTATGACTTCACCTTCATGGTAGCCGATGGCTACGACGTCCTACTTGGGCACATCAAGCGGGTATTCGACACTACGAACGGCCTGACGTGGGAAGATACATTATCGGTGTTCGCGAAGCCGACCAATCACGCCCCACAGAAGGACTCTATCGAGGTTGCGACGGATTCGACGGCGATGGACCCAGTTCTCGACGATTTGGCATATGGCACTACTTCGGAAGCATGGACATGCTGCGTTCGTGCTCATGCTGTACGTCTACGTGAGTCGGCCCAGAGCGCAGCGCTTGAGGTCACTTCGCCGCGAAACCGACAGTCGTATCCAAGAGCAGTTGCCTCGCATTGCCGCATACATACGCGAGCACAGTATCGTTGGCGGGGCCGCCTCAGAACGCTATGCAGCCGTCAGCCAGGCTCGGTTGTCCGTTGATGCACCTGTTCAGGTTCCGGGTAACGCTACGATGAGGCAGCTTCGCTTCATTGACGAAGAAGAGCGCGCGATGGATCATGATCAAGTCGAACATCAAAGCCGTTGTGATGGTGAGTACCATTTAGTGCGCGTTCGTATGCATGGGACTCCTGTTCCCATGTACCTAAATGTGAGCGACCTACGGGAAGCACTCGGGCTTCCTCACTACAGCTAGCGTTATCCGTATTGGAACTCACTTCAACTAGAGACGCCCGATCCAGCTGTCGACATGGCATACATAGATCATGAAGGAGAGACAGAGCATTAGAGGATCTCAGTCCGATGGAAGATTCATTACGTTACTGCGGTAGACGCAATGATTATGTAGGTTTTCACCAACCATTTGACTGCTCTTCGTGCATTTTTTCATTGCAACCTTCATAACCTCTTTTGGAGCTTCGCGGAAAGCCATGTTCGCGTGACGTTGAATCCAACGTTTCAGCAGCGAAAATCCAACTTCGATTGGATTAAGATCTGGAGAGTACGGTGGTAGAAAGAAAAGTAGCGCACCAATTGCATGTACGAGCGTCTGCAGTTCCTCGTACATGTGAATCGTGACATTGTCGAGAATCAGGATGGAGCGGGGTAGCGGCCATGGGTTCAAGTAGGGTGCGATTTTTCCCCCTTGAAAACGGCGTGAAAATTGCTTCTTGTAACCGTGTCATCAACCGAGCCCCACGAAAAAATGCCCGTGGTGTCCATTGCTGCTAGAATTAGAACTCGCTTGCCTCGAGCAAACGGCAGCCGAACTAGGGCCGGTGTGTTGCGCGCTGACCAGCCTTGCTTGCGAAGTACTGATCTAGATGGAATAACAAATATACATCATAAGCGTCTAGTAATACTCAATGCCTTCATCCTCACGTACCTGGAAGTTTCATCTACAAAAACGAGCTGGTCTGGTCCGCTATAGTACGGAGAAAGGCGATGAATGAATTCAGCTCTCTCGGTAAGCACTCCATTGCTCTCTTCGTCAATGTTTTGCGCGTGAGACCCAAATCGAACCGCAGAGCGCGGCATATTGTAGCATCGGAAACATTTTGAATTCTAGGGAATCGCGTTACTAGCTCTGCTCGCAACTCCTCGAAGTAGAAACATGGATGATTCTTAACGTACTCTTGAAAATAATCACAAACATGCAGGGTCCACTTTGAGCTCTTTTCTCTACCATTTTGTTTCTCTACACTGCCTGTGCCAATAAATCAACGGTACCATCGAGTGAGGCTCCTCTAAGAAATTCAAGCAAACATGAAACAACACTAAGCTCCACATCGTACACATATATAAGAACAATTCCACGCCACCTCAAATCCAACAAAAAAATCATTTTTTTGCTGTTACCGGCATTGCGGTAGTGGCTTTTTGAGAAGGATAGCCCGAATGCCGGCAGCAAGCCGGCATTCGGTCTCCTTGGCAAAGGCACGTCCAGTAATCTTGCTTTGGAATTAAAACGGTACACTGGTACGACATACCAATTCGGCAGTAATGAGCATAACCCTTAGCTTAATATTTAGCTTTGTCTCAAGGATCCATTAAGTACGAGACGGAAATACATACTTTTTGCTCGCGGATTAGCCAAAAAGGGGAAAGGCACAATACTTCATGGTAGTCTTGGAAGTGGTCTTCGGTTTGGTACTGTCAATGGCGTCCAGTTCTCGATTGATACATCACATTGAGTTGACATTTTGAAGGGAATGCTCGACTCGAATCGGGAGCCTGCGAACGCGAGTGTGGAGCGTCGATGGTAACACGGAAGAAGCTGTGTTTGGGGAAAAACAAATGCATGTACAATCCTGTACGCGCATGTATACTTACATGCCAAAAACGTATCATGAAGTTATCCCTTTCGTCAGCCACTTGCCTTAAATATACTGTACAAGCCTAAGTAATTTGCTTCTAGAAAGGCACAAAATTTGTCCTTTTATAAAATCACAGTACTCGTTTCGCATGTATCTTGTAAGATAGTACTGCAGTGATTTCCAGATGCACATGACCACCTACATTCTACTTATTTTTATGGCTTGATGGTTACTGATTGTACTGTTTATGACCTGTCATAAAATATGGTGCATTCACAGTTGAACTTGTGGGAATGGCCACAAAATGCGGCGATGCCGCTGGGCATGTGTCGGTTGAAGAAAGTGACGACGCGGGGAATGACGCGGCCGAATGCTCACTCAACAGCGACAAGGGCGAAGAGAGCGACCAAACGGAAGTGAGCGACGTTGGAAGGAGTGACAAGAGCGAGACTGCCTCTGTTGTTTCACAAAAATGACGCCGGAAAGGATACCGGCTACTACCAGTTGTCACCGTTGCCGTCAATGCATCCGCCTTGCTGCTAGCATCGCCGCGTCGATGGGCTGGGTGAGTATCCACGGCGTGGCGAGCGCCATGACCATTGAGGGCGCGAGCTGGGCTTCCACCAGGCAGCACCGCAAAGTCGTTGTGCTAGTACCAACGTGACTGCATTGTTAGGAATACACACACTCGTTCAGCAAGAAGTAATAATCACCGGCGAGCAAAAGCCGCGCCCATTGTGAGCAAACGCTCCACTCTTTTGGTGAACAAACGCTACACCAACACACACGAAACCTGCGCTCTCTTGTTGCCCGGATCAGTCGGTTGCCCGCTCTTGGTATGAAGAAAACTAAGCTAAGCCCTCGGAGTGTCGCGGGGCTTCCGTGGCTGGGAGAATGCTCCCTCGTCCTCAGCGGCCGATGGCCCGCCTCACGTTCTGTGCAACCCCGGACCATCTGGCTCAAGGTTTGTCCGCTGCCGAGTTGCGACCCTCCAGTCTGGCACACGCTTCCCACCAATAGTAGAATACAGGACTATTTTTCACCACCCGGCGTAGATTGGGGTAAGTGTCCTTGCTTTAGTATGTGTGACGAATTATCACTGACGATGAAAGGTGGGCACAGTTACGACGACTTTGCGGCGCTGCTGGTGGAAGCACAGGTCGTGGCCTCGGTATTCGTGGCGTTCGCCACGCCAAAGAGACTCACTGAGCCCACTGAGGCACGGCAGACGTGTTGGCGGCGACGGTGACAATTGATACTAGTATGACGACTTTGCGGCGCTGCTGGTGGAACCCAGCTCGTTGCGTTCGCCACGCCGAAGACTCTCACTAAGTTGCAACTGAAAAACAGCCATATCCATTCGTGGCGAACGTGATGATGCAGGTCTGGAAGTGGTCTGGTGTTGATCGTTGTCGTGTGATGCCTTTGATGGCGATTTCGAAGACTTCCAGGCGGCGACGTTTCAGCAATTTGACAGCAGGACAAGCACGTCAGTTGCCAACTGGAACAATCAAATGAGCAATTCAGTGGCGCATAAAGTCCAGGCTACTGGTGATACTTGAGAAGTGGTCGAGAAACGCAAGGGGATGCGATACATTCCAGATGAGTGGGGGAGTACTGTTATACGCTTCGGTGACCGCACGTCCAAAGCCAATCTGCTCGTGGAACTGGACAACGCAAGCATCGCGTGGCGATGACAACAAAGCTCACGGCCAAAGTCAACGCCCGGGTCGTTCCTGGACACTCTGGCTGGTATGTCGCTTTAAAAGCATCTGGACACCACAACCACCCTGTCACGAAGCACCAGTGGTTTAACTAGACGGAGAATAACCAGATTATGGACGTAGGGCTTACGCGTGATGCCGAGGATATGCACAAGGCAGGTGTCCATACCAAAGGAATCATTGCGTACCTACGCGAACGGACCGGTGAGTTTTGTATGCTTCTGGTCTGTTTCGTGTATGGTTCCGGTGTACTTGTGTATGAATGACGTATCGTTTTAGGCAAGCGCATGGCTCTCCGTACCATTCCCAACATGATTCAAAGTTTCAAAAGAGAGCAAACGGCTGGATGAACGAATGCAGAGCAAGCACTAGCAATTCTGGCTGAGAGTACCGGTAACGTTGGGGAGATTACGGTCAACGCTGAATCCAAGGTCGCTCGAGTCATCACGTATGAACGCGACCGCATGAAGCGCTTGTTTCGCGCGTTTCCGGAGTTGGTTTTGGTCGATGCGACACACGACACCAACGCTTATCGGTACAAGCTCTTAAGTGTCGCTGCTCATGACGGGTTCGGAAAGGTGTGCGTACGCGTACTTGCTTCAATATATTAAACACTGTTCTTACAAACCTTCCAGGGTCAATACGTATTTCATTGCTTGATAGTGAGGAGAAGACGAACCTTTGTCTGGCCGCCAAGAGCTTTCAGAAGTAAACCACGCCTGGACGAACGTTCCCGTGTTAGGATCGGATAAAGCGATGTACATGAAAGCTACGCTGCTGGAAGGTCTCCCCCAAGCCCACCAGTTACTGTGGCAATGGCATGTCATTACCTGGTTGAAGAAGTAGGCCAAACGTTCGGCTCCAGCAGAGAAGAAACAGGTTTAAGGTCTCACGAAGGCTCTCGTTTACTCAAGGTGTTCAGAACAGTTCCACGACGCGAATTATGCTCTGCTCCAGATGAAATGCCAGTAACATCTACACCATGGATGTAAGCTTCATGGGTGCATTCAGCCAGCTCTTGGCATTCCAGCATCAGAGTTTTCTTGAGCTTCAAAAACTCGACTTCCTAGTAGTATACCCCGTCATTATCACCCCAAGACACCACCGTTCCAGGACAGCTTTCACGCTTCGACACGCCCGTCTTATTTTCGATGTCAAAATCTCGCATGATGTTCCAGTGTAGAGGAGACATAGGCTGCTTGAGATACTGCTTGACCAGCGCATCGACTGAGAACTGGTGGTCATCCTTGTCTTTCGTAAGACAGTTTTTTGCCTTCCTTTGCCCACCGCTTGATTTTCTCGTAGGCAATGCTCTCAGAAGTCGACTCACATCTAACACTCCTTGCAGAACCATTACGCCTAGCACATGAGAGCACTGACAACCTGTCTGAGCAAACATCACACGATCACATTCGTGTTTGCGACGCACAGCCTGGATCTACGAAACAACAAAGGAATATAGTTAGTAAAAGAAACTTTCTGATCGGCATGCAAGTTATTTCGCACCTCTTTAACCCCTCCAACCCGGCTGCTGCATAATGCTGGATTAGGATATTTCTTAAACTGCATATATGCAGTTTAAGGGATTTTTGACTTGAAGTTTGTATGGGCTGTATTTTCCCTCGCCACGTCGTATACCAATTTTAAGTTTAAAATTGTCGTGTTTCTGTCCGCGCTTTTTTCATTCAACATAGCAAAGAACGGACAGTTTCTCAAAATTCAAAATATGGAATATGGCAGGTTTCCCGTACTACAACAGATTTGCATATAATACTAGAGGTTTTTGGGACACTCCCTTCCAACGAGTGGCTCAGCAGCTCGGCTCTCGCCGCCTTTTCAATTTCCGCCTCATTCGAGAATTTGCGTGCGCGGAACTCACGGCTCGGGACCTCAAGGTCAAGTCGGTGTGGCGGGATCTGCGGGAGCAAGGCTGGACGCGGAAGCCGCCCCCAAGACGCGGACTTGACGACCGCTATTTCTACTTGCGACCTGGTGGTGACGCGAGCGGCACGGACGACGTCGATTTCTTCCGTGGTGAAGATGCTGTGTTAGAGTATTATGCAACGGTATGTGTGTATTGAGTCATATTCGCCAATAAGGTCTAACGCACTTATATGCACTATATACACGACGCCACCTGTGATTCCTGCAGCTGCCGTCGACAGTGAAGCTTCTGTTGCTGATGTCTCCCGCGAAGCCTCGTCTGCTTCTCCGACGCACATGCGGTACCAAGCTCCTGGCAAGCGTCCGGTTCGTTGGTCTGCTCGCCGATCGCTGGAAGAAGCGACACGCCCGACAGCTCGAAGAACTCCACCTCGACCCACGCAAGTCCTGATTGCGACATCTCCTCATAGGACGCCCGGAGATTCGGCAGATAACGAAGACGAAGACGATTTCGATTCAAGTGCTGATTCGGCGATGTCGAACGGAGCTACAAGTGGGCGCGAGTCTGGTAAGGTGCATCTTATGCTAAATGATATGCAGTCTGCAATGCTGTATATTAGACTGCATCGTAAACTGAATATTAGACTGATCATTATTCTGAATACTTTATACAGACCCAGGAGATGAAGATGTCGAAATCAGCGCACTGGGTATCGAGCTGTTAGCAGACGACGACGATGACCTGGACACGGTGGGAGAGGGAGACAATGAACCGCAGGGTGGCGCGATGGAGTCGGGCGACGAAGCCGAGAAGGTCGACATCGAGACGCGTGAGTTCGACTCGGATGAAAAGATGGAGCCCCAATGCGCTCCGGATGATGACCACGATGACCCGGAGGAGACCGAGCTAGAGATCACGGCCGAGGTTCTTTTTGCCGAGAACTTTTTAAGTCAGTTTAGCGGCGAAGACGAAGTTTTGGCGGGCAACCTCAAGACCCAAGTGCTGCGTGAAATGTCCGCAACCGGTTGCGAAGACGTCGTCGCCCCAGATACCGCTGAGTACCTCAACTGCGGACGTTTTACGGCGGGGTGATTCGCCGCTCGCGCTATTTTTCTACTTCATGCCTGTAGTACTCTGGCAGCATATCACTGTTTGTTCAAACGAGTACCATCGTGAGATGTTGCCATTGAGGGTGGCAGGATAATACACTATATAATAAATACTACAAGTCACTTGCGCTCGGATTGATCGACTTGGCAATCGTGAACAGCTACATCGTGAACAAGGCGTACTACCGAAACAAGCAGTCCCGCCACCTGACCCACGTCAAGTTCATTGAAAAGCTACATCTGCAGCTCTGTCGTGTTCAAGCGTTGGATATATACGAAGGCAACGTCTTCGGGACGGCGCAGCCAGCGCCCCCACCTTCGTATGAACCCATTCCGGTCGGTGGCAATGAAACCACCTCACACATCGCTCGCCAAGTCGACGAGTGGCGCAACGAGAGGTCGCAAGCCAAGACGCGGCAGCGAACTTGCAAAGTATGCTCGGTGCTGCGCGCGCGAGCGTCGACTACAGCTTACTTTTGCGTAAGCTGCAGTGAGAAGGGCCCAGTATCCCTCCATGAGGGCGTGACGCGAAGTTCGCGGGGTTGCAATGACTTGTTGGGACGTGTGGCACAAGGAATGGATGCACGGCAAGCGGATTCCTGTAGACTATGGCAATACAATCCGAATGCGCAAGGTTGCAGATGTACCAGATGGACCAGGTACTTCTTCGACGCCTGGCACTTGGACAACACCTACGTCGAGGAAGCGATGTCACACAACGCCGTAGGGAGTACGCTGCACTGCATATTATCCTGTTGTTTTAGCCGCATGAATACAGGATAACTCTGATTTCGTGTGTGTCGTTTTTCACGTAAGCACTCTGTTTACCACTGCTGCGCAGCTTCAATCGCATGTCTTCTCGCACGCCCATCTAACCCTGCATCATGTTCGCGCAGGCCGGTCTTGACCTGCATCCTATAACCCCAGTTTATGAGCATTGTACCGCTGCTAGACGTGTGTTCCAGCAGCTGTTGACGTTGGATGCTTACTTCATTAGACATTTGTTTACATCACAAAACGTTAAGTGACGTTTCCGTTAATCGCGTTACCAGCGCAGTTTGATCACATTACCAGCTAGGGGTAACACACCAACTCCGTATATGATAACCTGTATGGGAAGTTTCATTTTCCAAATTTTAGAAAATGAGGACAAGGCGCAGTGCCGGTGACCTCGTGATCTGTTCCGCCACAGCCCCGTCCATTTCCTTGGTAACCTGTATTATGCAGCTTACCTGTCTGAGTTTGGCTAACAGCATGCAGTATACGGCAGTTTTAGCACCGCTCTACACACTTTTGCAAATCTCAGCCTTTCGCTTGCCGCTAACCTGATCCCTTTATATACAAACATCAAGTCTAATTATGCTGCATATGAGACTACGGCAAACAAAATGTTACTAGCGCCATTGTGAGTTATCGAGATAATCGGCTTTAAAGTTGACCGACCAAACATTGTACGTAAGTGAAGTTTTGAGAAACGGGCCATTTCGTAAATTCAAAAAAAATTGAACGAGGTGTATCGACACTCACAACTGTAGATCGCAAGCCGTAGACACAGACACGATGCAGACTCCTCAGCTGCACGACGACTCCGCGCCACCGCCTTCGCCACTGGCCGCCGCGACGCCACCCGCTCGAGCGGGAGCAGATGCAGACCAGCACCAGGAGGACACGCAGCCACGAGACGCTGCAGCCCATTGCAGCGAAGACGATGGCGGCGTTTCGCCGAGTGACGGCCAAGCCTGTTCCGAGAACAAAGGCGCGGGTTCTGAGCGTGGGTCCAGCTCGAGTGAAGAGCGCGTGTGAGAGCGGCTGCGCGCGCGGTAAGCCCAAGGAGCTAAAGTGTTTGGTGTGCTCGTTGTCCCAGATGACGAAGGCGGAGACAACTACGAGCTTGTACACGTTTTTTGCTGTTCTCATGCAAGTACCAGTGGATCGTAAGCGAGGCAGCGGTGACCGGGAGAGGTTCAACTATTACCTCTCGTTTGTTGGGCAAGTATGCCGCCCTGTTTTCGCTAAGGCCTACGGCGTTGTACCCATGACTATTCAGCGCTACAAGAAACGCATTCGTGATGGCAACATGGCGATCAAGGACCATGGGAACAAGCTCAACAAGAACGCATCGCAGGTTGACGTAGTGTGGTTGGTGAAGTGGTTTACCGAATTTGCTGAGGAAGTTGGTGAGGTGGTCCCAGTACGTGTGCGCATGCAGAAGAAAATTGACGGAACAACTCAGAAATTCTACAGCAGAGACAAGTACACATTGCTTCCGGTGTATTTTACTTGGGATTGTATTTGGGACGAGATGCACAAGCTCGTGGAGTCCAGCCTCAGGGTGCGTGAACCCGCTTGATCCACGATGCGGAAGCTGTTGACGCTGCACTGCCCTACCATCCGGATCCGGTCCCCGCGCAGCAACGTTTGCGATATATGCGCTATTTACCACGCTGGAATGCGCGGCGGAGTCACGGCTGACAAGACAGAGGAACTAGGTCGCCACACCGAATCCGCGCGGCTCATGAGGTAAGTTTTGTGTGGGGATGTAAGCAACATTCTGATTTACTGGGTATATTTAACGAGGAGATTGGTAACAATTTAATTTACTTACAGGCGTGAATACAAGCATGACAAGACTTCCTGCTCTAGCGACCACGCGGTCATTGTCATGGACTACTCGCAGAACCTGACTATCCCCAGCGAGTCCAACACGCCGTCACAATGGTATTTTTGCTCTTTGTTTTCTGTGAGCTGTTTTGGCATCTACTACGAGAACGACGGTGTTCAGACAAACTACATCTACGACGAGAGCACCAGTGGAAAAGGTAGCGACCAGATCAACTCGATGCTGGCCTATTTTATCGAGACGAAGCTCGTGCCAGTTGGCAAACCAACCTGACGGTGTATGCTGATAACTGCTCGGGTCAGAACAAGAACAACTACGTGATTAAGTTCTTGCTGACCCTTGCAGATATGGGCGTTTTCGAACATGTGGACTACAAGTTTTTCGTAAAGGGCCATACGAAGAACTCGTGTGACCGTGGCTTCGGGCACATTCGGAAGTACATGGTTACCGCCGAGTGCTGGACGATGGCGCACGTCGTTGAGGCAGTTAATGCAGCTGCATCAAACTCTGTGACGGTGCATGTTCCCAGGGGTAGCGAGCTCTTCAAGTCGTACAAGTCAGTGTTGACTGAGCTGTACAAGCGGCTCGATGGTGTGCAAAAGTACCAGATCTTTTCTATCGATAGCGCAATGCCGGGCGTTGTAGCGTACAAGAAGGGTCCAGATTCTGATGCAGTGGAGCAGGACTTACGACGCAAGATTGATGGTATTTTGACGGCAAAGGAGAGGGTGGTACGAATCATGATAATGCAAAATGCCAATTTGATGTCCATGTTGAGTGACCCGCACAAAGATGTCCATAACTTCGCGGGCAACGGTCTTTTTGTCAAGCTATTGGTACCATTGAAAAGAGGAGACACATGCGCATTTTTGGGATTTTTTATGCATTAAGTCATGCAGTTTTGACAGCTCTTGGAGACTGACAGTGTGATGCATCGGATTGACGCTCTTGCCAGTTTGATAACCATCTTTAGACTGGATTTTACTATGTGAGACGAACCTGCCCGATGCCGATGGGTAAATTCAGGGCTAGGGGAACTTGAACCTCTCGCTGGTCCTATTGACAGATGCTCACCACTTAGCTGAGTTTATTAAGTCCTATAACATACACCCATGCTTCCGTCATGAGCTCCGGCTTACGGGTGGCTCGCGCTGGCAGCACTAAAATCTCCCGCTGGACAATGTGGCAAACTTGAAGCCAAGCTGCATCACGGTGCGAGTTAGGCAGCCCGTTGCGCTCAAAGTTCGCCAGCTTATCGGGCATATTCACGCGCGAAAGAGGGAAAATCCCACGCTGCTAAAACCAGCAACCATGATGCTGCTGAGGCATGCATAGTAATAATGTTCTGCTAGATCATGACCTTGGCTAACGACGAAAAGAGCGTCTACAGATCCCGTTCCTCCACCTCATTACGGCATTTAGACATAGACTAAGACGCACGTAGGGTGAGGGACGGGTGGCGCTCTATGAAGCGACGCAGCCACCCTTCTCCCACCGTTATCCCACTAACCAGGTGCGCTATTTGCTGTGCCTTCTCAAGAAGTTCGTGGCGGACGACAGGGTGTCCAGCGTGTTGTCGTCCCAGCACGCAGTCTCGCAGATTCTCTTCCGCCTCCTTAGATAGCAGCGTCTTTGGACCAGGGCACCTCTTGTCGCGCTTGACACCTTTGCGTGCATCTAAGACGTATTGCTTCAGCGTATTGTACGGTATCTCCGTGTCGTCGCGGACCGTCGTCATGCGGGCCCTGGCCAGCCCGGCTTGAACAGCAGCTTCTAGCTCGTCGTCGCTGTACTTGCCGAGGCGTTGCCCCATCGCCCTTGACTGGAGGGGGGTCTTTTGACTTGGAAGTCACCACGCGGACTGAGTGCGCGAATATCAAGTGCTCCAGGTTTTCACCCGGAATCCAGCTGTCTCTTTTTTGGCAAATCAAATCTATAGTAAAATGGATACATCGCGAAGATTGGTAGAAACTAGTCTGGCCATCAAACTGGCAGTGGACATCAGATTGACCATTTGGCTTAGACCACGTCAAAGTCCTGCCACCCCCCGCTATCAATCCAGATAAGAGAGAGCAGATGTACAAGACGATTAGGCCGTACGTTCCGGACGAGTTCCAGAACGACACGCTGTACGCGAAGCCAAGTGAGGAGGAAGGAGCTGCATCTGAGACACAAAAACAAGCTTGTTTAGCGCATCGTGCTGCAATGGCAGCGGTCACCAAGAAGAACCAAGAAGGACATGGAATGGCAGAGGTTTCGTCCGACACAGAGCCTTATGAAAAGAAAAAGCCCGCTCCAAAGAAGAGAGCAGCGCCTAGCAAGAAAACTGCTGCTAAGCCCAAGAAGCACAAGTCTCCAGTAACACCTGATGCTGAAGAGGAGTAAGCGAGAGAGTGTAGTGCATCATTTTGTTACTTACGTCCACTGGTAAATCAAAGTGTTACTTAGTGACTTGACCCAAATTTTGGGGGAAAATCAAAATATACCTACCGACATTTCCCTGTCATAAGGGCCATTCCTGTCATAAGGGCAATCCAATTACAACCAATTGGATGAGATTGCTCTTTAAGTACGACTTTTACTTGTCATAAGGGCAAATCTTACAGTAGCCCATCCCGTAAGTACGGATGAAAAGCGAGTGGCTCAGAATCAAGATGAGGCCGACGGAGGAAGAAGAAGCTCGACAGAAGCAAGATGAGGAAAGCATGACCCCGACGGGGAGGGAGCATAAGCCCCCCGCACGAAAAGTATACTCGCATGAAAATAAGTTGCGTACACTACAGCAGTGAGCCAACGCACCCATCGATACGACCTCTTACGCGCAGGCCCCATATTGGCGTGACCGCCAAAAATTATTAATTAATAGTAGCCAGATCACACAAAACGCTGCAGCATGCTGTCAATATCACAGACACACACAATCACCCACACTCGTAGAGTATCGAGCCATCCTACCCATTAACGCGCTCTCCAAAACACAGGCGTCAAGTCGACGTGATGGTCGAGCAGTCGGCACACGCCTTGCCGCTTCAGCCGAGTCCGTCCAGTCGCTTTGAGTGCAGTACACTTATGATTTGTGTAAGTACGACTGTATTTACGTTTTAAACACGCATTACATAACCCTAACCCTACATGCATTTGGGTATGCCCTTATGACAGGGAAATGTCGGTATGTACAAGTCTGGGGAAAGTGTTATTTTAACCATGTTAGACTTCTTTTTAGTTAATTCTGAGACCATCACTGGATTCCTCGTGTGATTTTACCCTAAAAACAGAAATATTTTTTTTAGATCGCGACTCGAAAATGGAGATAAATATTTTGACGGCCTCGTTCTCAGCTTTATGTGGGTCAATCTGGCTGTGGAGTAGCTCAAATGATAGCTAAGATGGCCCTCTTTCCAATGGTGTGCCTAAATCGAGATTCGTACTTAGGTTTATAAGTTATGTTTTGTTTGACATCGTCTCATATGCAGGTTAAACTATTTTTTGGCGTCCGGTCTGGAGGGGTTAAGTGAATTACGGGCAGATAGGACAACGTTTGTGATGGCCTCGTCGTGCCGTAGCTTCACGAGGTGAATCGAAAGGCAATGGAGCTCAACATTCCGAACGGAAATGTCCCGTGGGAGCTTACCATTAAGCGAGTCCAGGAATCTATCGACACCAAATGAATTAGTAAAAATCCCCAAGACAGTAAATGAGCAAACCTCACCGCTGCGCTCTACTTCTGTTAATGTTCGCTCCGTTGATATTCGTGCCGGAGATGACAAACTTGGTCGCGTTGAGTAGCACACCAAACAAATCTCGAGAGCGTGGGGGGTTGAGTTGGTCGTAGTTTTTCTTGTTGTCGAGCAGACGCTTGTGTTGGCGACGGCCTCGCTGCACAGACGACCTAGAAAATTGTCAACGAAAAAAATAAAGCTAATCATCTATGTCAGCATGTGAACAAATACATAGCGAACCTTCACTGAAGTGAAACAGATCTTGTCGCAATGGTTGCGATGCTTCGTGAAATGATATGCTTGGAATGCCGTCGATCAAAACGACAGCCGTGTTTGAGTGGAGCGAGGCAACGCACGTGGTCTTGATCGTCTTGTGGTGAGACTTCAAGGCATTTTTAAATGGGGTAACGCCGGGGATGCCTGCCCGGTAGTACCAATACATCCAAGTGGAGATAAAATACGTTTCTTCAAACCAGGTAGCGTACTCCGTCTCCCCGTTGGTACGCCAGTACTCTAGAAAAAGTCGCGACAAGGCAACGAATATACATTCCATGCGAGCTTTACTCAGGAGCTTGATATTGACTGCCACGCTAGCCTCCTAGAAGCCCTTTTCAGCAAGCAGACGAAGTTTATCTGCCGCACCACATTTTCTCGCCAGATCGGGGTAGCAGTTTAGCAAACGAATAGAGGGCCAAACTTCTCTGTAGGTACTGGTTGCGATCTAAACTGCCAAATGACGACACCAGGTCGATCTCAAAAAGAGAGCTGCAAACGATCTCACCGCTCGAAACATGGTTGTGGTGAGCTACATGATGCTCCGTACGCCCAAACATGTACGCCCAAGGCACAAACGTCTTGGAATATATCTTCTTTTCGTAGTGTGTTGTGTATGTCCCGAAGTCTACTAGGCCTATACAGCGGGATACAAATGTGTTAGGGTACAAGCAAACTGCATAGAGTCAAATATGTAGTACCGAAATGCAGGCGATATGTTCCGTCGGTGACACCGAAGATGCCATCTAGCTTCTGGGCATTATATGATTTCAACACATTCCAGAATATCGCTCGTGAGGTCAGAATGAGACCGCAGCAGTCCGCTTTTTTTCGTCATCAGAGTTATCTCGTGCGAAAAGCATTCTAACACAAACGGTCTGTCGAGGCGAAAATTGTGCCAATCGAAAAGCTCAGTTGGTGTACCTCTAGATCCACGTAGGAAAAATTCCCCTTGCGTCGTGCACAAGTGATTGGACGTTCCCTCCAGCAACTCCACAACGTTTTTGGTTTCCCAGCCCCCTACATGACATCAGTATGCCCGAATTAAAATTCAATTCGTTGTGCAAAACGTTTTAGCGGCAAACGCACCTGCGCGTTGCTTCATTAGTTTCGATTTTCGATTTTTAAGCTGCCCTACATCGAGAACGGATCTATAGCGGTTAGGCACGTCAATGTATCGCTCCAGCAGTATTTTCCTGTATTTCTTCGGGCCGCATCCTAACAGAATATCATCCACTTCACGAAGCAAATAACCAGGAATCACGCGTTTCACCGCTTCAGTAACGGGTCCCGTGTGGCCGCCAGCATCTTGCAACCGATATTTTTTAACGCCCTCTCGGCTTGATGGTGCCAGGCGAACCCGGTTATCGCAGTTCTCGTGTGAAATGCAGCGATAGACACTTTGACCATCCATTTTGTCGCCTCGCTTACCATAGTTGTAGCAAAAGGTGTACAGATAATCATCGAAACCATCAATTCCGAGTTTTGCTGCCTCCATCGAACTCCACTTGATCAACAAACACCAGGTTTTCGTCTACAATAGGCGCTTCAGAGTCATCTTCGGGCGACTCAAACTCCATAGTTATATTATCCGCAAAATCTTCGTCAGAGTCCGTGGAGCTAAACGTTTGTGTGACGCAAACCGTAACTATCGGGATTTTCGAGAGTGTCAGCGGTATAGGTAGCAGCTCCGGTAGAGATGGTGATGCGATCGGCGAAGCTAGTGATGGCGCGACTGAAATAACGGTACGTAGCGGAGGAACTGGCTCCGAGAATCTGCAGCGGGAAAGCACAACGCTCTGGCCAAGACCGACCACCACCGAAGAAAACCGCCGAGCCGCCCACAACTACCATCAACGTGGGGCTGCGACCTGGGTGGCGCGCCCTTGCCGTATTCGAATATAAGTACTACGCTGCCTTCTGCCGTGGACCATGTACGTGTGGCACGTGGGCTGGGTGCGGACCGAGGGACCCCTCCGAACGCCAGCGCAGGCCATCGAGGCTCACTCCTAATGTTCCTCCACGCTCATGTGGCTCCACACTCGTCACCAAGTGGCGGCCATCTTTGTATTCGGTCTATTCTGGTATCGGTGTGGTCTCTTTACTCACTTCTGTATGGAATTGCATGTTGCGTGTGCAAAGGGCAAGGCATAACTCCGGACTCAGCACAACCCTCTCCATTGGGGCGGGCTGTACTTGTTCCTAATGACATTGCATTTGCCCCTTCCGATGTGTGTAGCGTAGCTGTATATGGAAATGGGTGATTACTGCGTGAGCAGAATCTGATTTTCCAGTAAGCGGAGCGGGCGCAGATTGTAGCCAAAATGACGTCATCGCCGTGCCCTGCTCCACATCATGGAGATCAGGCCCCATCGGGGCCACCCATTAGTTAGGTACGTGGTTTTCCGCCCGACGCCGGGATATACGAGGTAGCCCCCGGCAATGAATTCCGCCCCGCTGGCGGCTACTTTTCGTACTGTACTAGCCACGTATGCCTCGGAAACTGATGTCGTCGTTGCATCCCGGACTTGAAGGATGTCGTGATGGGAACAACGCCAACAACCACAGAGAAGGCGCTGCCAGCACCTGCGCCTCCGGCTGCACCTCTTCCACCCACAGCTCGGGGGCTTTCCTGAAGGTGCCAAAGACAATGTGATTAGGAATAAGTACAGCCCGCCCCACGCGGCTGTGGCGCAGTGGGGCAGCCCCGGGTGGGAGGGTGGTTTCTTCGGTGAAGGTCAGTATTGGCCGGAGCGTTGTGCTGTCCTGCTGCAGATTCTCGAATGACTGCCTTACTTCGCTTACATAACGTAGGAAAACCCGCCCGGGTGCGCTGGGTCGGGAAAGTTATGCGGCGGCGTCCCAGTGAGAGTGTTTCCGGTATAAAACAAAACTTGTCAGTCATCTGCTTGACTTGTTGGCCTACCATTTTACCATTTGACTTGATCACCCGCCATTTCAATGAAGGCCCTTGTTAAGCCTCCATTCTAAAAACAACTTGATGAACCGCCGCGTTTACCTCGCTGAAAAGCCCCACCCATGAGCTGGATAGGAAATGACAGTACCCGCTGATAGCAATGGCAACTATCTTCGCTGACCCAGCTGGTTAATACTCACCTATTTTGTCTACATGTACTGCCTTTCTTCGTGCCTGCAACACGCGGATCAAAGAATATTTTTTTTTCTCGGATATAACTTCGTTACAAACCAGAAGACGGCAACACTAAAAATGGGCGTGTCGCTTGTCGACTCTGATAGGCATCATCTTAATGTTGCTGTTCAGAGGTTGTTTGACCAGTCCATTGGTCACAATAAGCAAGTCAAAAAGCTGGTACCAAGCGCAACCAATCAGCGCATCTTGGGTACTGTAACTTCATTTTTCCAAACCAAATGATGGTTTTCGGATCTCACACGTGCCGTGTTTAAGAATCGCTACATCCTGTACTGATCCTGGTTACACACTGGAGTTCCCCATTCGCTATTGGCCTCAGCTTTAATCGAGTGCATCATCTACCATGGCACTCTTGCCCTCAGCCCAGCTCGAAACCGACGCCTGCGCAAGATGCTGGACGAACTGGCAAAAATTGACTTCGTCAGCAAGGGACTGATGTCCCCCTGTGTCTCACTGCTAGATGTGCGTATTTTGGTGGATGGTTCAAATTACATCCGTCGATTTCCTCTCACCTCTGTACGTATCGCTCAATGTTCAACCTATCTGGCATTTCCACTTTCACCAATATTCAATATTATTAGATCCCCGTCCACTTGCTGTGCATTACCCCACTTCGACTTTGGAGTCCAAGACGGAGCCCTGCTCCAGCTTTAGCGGCTCCCTTCACGCTGCCCTTCTAGAAGCGCCGCAGGCTTGGTACCCGCGCCGCTACATCTTACGAACTGATCGCGTTGGCACCAGCAATTTTTAACCTGGTGGAGCGCTTCCTCAACGTTGCGAAGGCGACTCTCGGCACGCAGCGCCACGTCCGTTTTGCGCACGAGCAAGCCATTCGAAACGCTTATATTTCCTACAAGCGCACGCATTAACCTCTCAACAACCGATGATGTCTTTGTTAACATGTCGAAAAAGCTGACATGTATACCGGTCAGCATGTCTATATAGCAATGGCTCGGAAAAAGCGTTTTTCATAGTATAATCAACACAAATGCCTATAATCACGAGAAAGGTATTCAGCTCATTTCTGGCAGAATGCACAGGGGTAGGTACCGAGCGATCAGGGACGGGGCGTGTATCAATGCAGTGATGATCATAGACGTAACCTTGGACGACCCTGGACGCGACGCCGTCTACGATCGGCGTGATGGCGCCAGCACCCAGGCCGAAGAAAGTGATGAGGCTTTGGAGAGTGATGGCGACGTCGATGAGGCCGCAGGGAGCCAGGGGTCAACCGCCGAGAACACATATACCGCTGCAAGACAGCCTGCCTCAAATGAGATCCAGCCAGGTGTCGAGATCGTCGAAACTGCCACTGTATGATTGTATGCTAGTGTGTGTCAGCCACCTCGTGATGTGTGTGTGACATGACTAAAACACGTTGATTTCTTGGGATGCGTATCTTCATTGTTCATTGAAATGGACGTTTTGTGGTAACTACTGGCCTCTGGACGGTATCTGTATTTGCTAGCTTGTCGTAGACTGAGCGACCATCCCGACTTTCAATAGAAAAGCCATAAGCTTCATGTGATCCTGTCAACATGTTACCGCCGTTTAGCGTAGAGACGCTCCGAAGAGTAACATGTATGGAAGCCATGTGGACACTGGGTTCTTGTCGCGTTTTTCAGAAACATGCGTGTGTTCGTTTTGCAACCAATAAAAAAGTCAAGTGCTGACACGTCCTTAGCAAGTTGGCCGGTCAACATGTTCAGATTTTTTAAATGATGACAAATAAATCATGGTTGTTGAGGGTTTAAGCGATTGTTGTATTATGACAGTGTAGAGATGATATTGTATTAGAGGGGTTTTAAGCCGGTACTTCATTACCTTCGTTATAAAAAGATGTTTAAAACACTAATCGTCGGCCAAACATTCTGATGAAAGTCGTTGTTGTAATGAATTGCATTTACCGTCCTTATCCAGCCAGCCACTTTCTTCATTTACTTTTGGTTAGTCAATAGCAGAACCAACCAAACGAAATAACTTCCCGAGGCTGAAGATGGTATGCTTGTCGAGCAGCCACACGGTAAGGGTATGGAGCAGTGTAAGACGCTAGGTTAGGCTGTTGGATGATCCGCTTAGGTGTCATGATGGCAAAAGTGGTGCAGAGTTGACGCAGCAGCTCTTCAAACTAGTTAGTTGTATAGTTGAAGTCGGCAGTTCAATTGTTTAGTTAACATAGCATAGCAGAAGCTGGTCGTGGTTTAATCGACAGCGGTAGCTGGCTCATGCGCTAAAAGTCTGAAGACAGTTACGATTTTGCTCAATGAAGAGCACTTCCCGTAGGGTAAGGATCAGTGGCTTATCCGGACTTTCCCCGTAAGAACATGTCTGGTCAATAGCTTAGAACCGAATTAAAACACTTATCGGCTAGTAAATTATTTTGCTACCACGTATATTATCAGCTAAAGACATACACATTCGTATTCTTATGAATACGAATGTGTATGCTTTTAGCTGCCGCCAACAAAATGAACAGTACAGCTAAGCGCCTTTCCGGTGTAACGGAGCCGCACTCCGATAAGGACAAGCTCGAGAATGAGCTAATCGAGAGCAATGGGAGCAAGATCGCCAATAACATCGTGATTGCAAGTAGCGCTTTATTCTTATGTTAAAGCACAAAGGGGGCATGTCAGCTGGGACAACTATTGACTCTAATAACCTATGTTTGAAAGAAATAATAAAATTAAACAGATATTAAATTTGACTCGCAACCGCAAGCACATCACGGTACCATCGATTCCGGCAGCCCCAGCACCGCCAAGACCATCAATCATCTTCATCCCAGCAAAACCTTCGCCACCGCCGGGACCAGCACGTCCACTCCCACCAGGAGCAACAGCCCAGCATCAGCACCTTCGCCAGCACCAGCACCTTAGCCCCCTTCAGGACCACCACCTTCACCCCAACCAAGATCAGCAGCACCAGCGCCAGAAACCTCGCGTGGACCAGGAGCTTCACCCCCGCCAGAGCCAGCAGCAGTTTCACCACATTATAAATAGGTGTACAATTAAGATCAACGTACTTCTCCCGCAGTCCGCTTAATTAAGTCTTCGTGTCGGGGTCTTAACTTATGCGTGACCCGTGGCAGGTGGCTCTGGTGATCCGCTGCACAACGTACCCACCCCTGCTGTTGGTATACGTGCGACAGCGGTGGACAAACTGTTAGGTAGTGCTGGACGATCTAAGATGGCACGAAGTTCGTCGAGTATCCTCTAGTGACTGTGAGGGATGACAACCAGTGATGCTACGGCAACAACAGCAACCGGATTAGGCAGGGGTATATTTGCCGAAGTTGCCCCAGCGGCCCTGGGCCAAAATATGGGCCAAAATAAAGGGCTCTGATTGGTCAAGAAAGTTGCCTCAGTTAGCTTACCCCGAATAAAACATCCCCTAAGCGAATAAAAAGTAGTTAGAACTGTTGTTGATTCTTGCATTTTTTAAGGTAGTATGACTGGTCTAAATAGTCTTCAAGTGAAGGGGTGCAACATCAAAGAAGCAACTGACCTGGTTGCCGCCATAGTAACATAAGTAGCTGATTGTCAAGAACATCACTAGCCGTACAAACTTCCCCACCGAACTTGGATATTACTTTATTTAATTAAAGCCTAAAGTCGTTTCATGATCTTAAAGCTCCACTCGACAGCAGTTCGCACTGCACTCATCTGCTTGTAGAAAATCGTTGCATGTATTGGCAGCGCTACATCCTTGAAGCGCGTAACAACGAAGCCGCTATCAGAATATCCAGGTTTGCCAAAGATGGCTCTGTCAGCAAAAACGTATGTATTCTAGTGAAAACAAATATAGGAGGCGGCTACAGTAGTGTCGTATCGGCGTCCTCCGAACTACCCCAATTATTGCATGCGCAGTCGATGGGGTATCCGTGGGGTACGTTAAACGAGCCACCTCATAAAGCAAGACACACACTCAATAGAAAAACCTATATATATCGCCGAAAGGTCGCCCTTTTCGGTCGCTGTTTTTGCTGCATTCCCGACCCGTGATAGGCATAAAAAATCGTTTACAGAAATAGGAGATCGTCTCGATTATGTGCCAGGTCTCAGATTTTGGTTTGAGCAACATTGATGCAGCTAGGCGTGTGTCCTTCTGACAAGAAAACGCTGATAGTGAAAACCCGCGCGGCCCGCGACTGTCGCAGGACTCCGCCATACCTAACGCAAGTGTTTTGGCTCGCACTGTGCGACGAGGTGTATCCGGTGTAGCTCCGTTTACATACTAAATTCAAGTCTAACCATAAGTTGCCCTTCCTCTGTCTGCTAAGCTAGGTCGGGAAGTAAACACTACAGATTTCTTTGCTACAGGCCGGCTGCTTGAAGACCCCAGAGCGACCCCTGATGCCTGTTGTGCGGCTTTAAATTGAAGATTACTGCGATGCCATCGCAGGGCTCAACTTCCGGTTCGACGTGCTCGGTGTGAGCCTTCTTGTGTGACTGTTTGCACTTCCTGTTATCGTTGTGACGGAGAGCATCGTCCGGTGGCATGCAGAAGAAGCCACAGCCCTCCTTCTGTACCGGTCAGCTTTCCTCGCCGCCTCAATGACATGGCTGGCCCCTTTGGCCGATCAAGACTGACTGTAGTCTTATATATTTTGGATGTATACATGTTTTATTGATATTGCTTGGTCTCTATCGCTGGTAATAACCTGTGTTCTAGTTGACTATGTAGGCGGTAGGTGCAGCAACCACATGTATTTTCACCTAGATCTAGTGCGAAGACAAAGGGGCGCATACTATGTGGCAGTCGGTCGCCGAACCTCCATGTCTGGCGTATTCGCTTTGCGACCAAGATCGGGATATGCCGCCCTTCGCCCTACAAAGATCGTCGATCTGAGAATCTACAACGTCACGTCTACAGTGGTCATAAGCGACTACTCTGGCTTCTATTCGACTTAGCATGACACAGCCTAATTGTATGAGTGGTTCTTATAGTTTTTTTACATTGTTTTTACTGCTAGGTTTGGCCATTTCCGTGGCGTAACTAGCAGCTGCAGTGTTTTGTCTTAGGTGAACTGCACCATCGAAATCAACATGTGTTATTTAATTTCTTACACGCTCACAAATGAATGGGATGGCTGAAGCACCGTGAAGGTTGACACAGCGAAACCTCTGCGCGGCAAAATCACCACCTAACATCTGGTCACATGTCTGGTGGAAAAGTAAACGTAGGTTTTGCACAAAACTTCTCTAATAGTATATTGCTCTTCACCCCATGTCATATCTTAATCTACGGAGTATTTGAGCTCGTGTTTCTGAGCAATATTATAATCGGGACTCGTCATCTGAACACATTGGATCGTCAGCGATTCCATTGCCGTCAGGCGATGTAATCTCATCGGAATGCCTTTAAGCTCTTTGCGACCACCCGGTTTCCTGAGATAAGGATAAAGCTTCACAACCACCCACCCCTCTTCAATTTTTCTCACTAGCATTTTGCAGCAGCTGTCGCAGTGCGTAGCACAGCCAAGCATAAGTTTTTTTATCTTCGTGCACTTGTTGAAGTTTACAGCATCCCAGTCTGTTGTTTCCCTTCGGTGTTTTTAAGTACACCGCCAGCGTGCGCCAGCGCATATCAATTTGGCGGACCACATCCATTTAGTTACACTACAGAGAAGCAGTGGTTTAGTTTTGTATATTTTTATTTTCCACCGATTGCAAGCTCCCGCAGTCTATCGCTTTGGAATGTGCCCTCTATATCGTTAGTGATGCTTGTTTACACGCTCTGTAACATATTCGCTGCTCTCAGCCTTAACATCCAACATCCCGCCCAAGCAGGATTGTCGAAGTTATCACTTGCTCGGGTTTTCTTGATTATTGCCCTACCGACGAATTCTTACAGACATTGAGCTAGGCATGTCATATGCGTGACACGTAAAATATCAACGGCGGTTGCGATCTTTAGTCGATCAACCGAACGCGTTGCTTTCTATCAGGTGCTACCGCGATTAAGACTTCATCGTGAACTTCAGGCATCGGTACATCTTCGAGAGACTAACTCTGAGGGCAAAAAGGATTGTCAACATAATCCTGAGTAAAATGTTGCTTGTGGTATTTCAAGCTTTCCCAAAGCCCATATGTGACTTACAAACACCCCAACTCAAATGGAGCCTGTACTCTCCTACTATTAGTTTAGCTCAATTTGGTTCGCTCAGGTAGGTTCACCTGGACGCCCGCCATAAACGGAATCAACCTTATCCTCCACAGTTACCATCGGGCGAAAAAGCGATCCACTTAGCAAGGGGGCTGTTCAGGAACTATTGCTTTGTAATTTTGCGCAACCTTTACATTTTATCATCGACAACTCATTCAAAATTCACCTCGGACTGACTGCTCTATTTACCTGATATAAGCCAGCTGGTCAACCGGATGATACGTCTTCATCTAAGGCGTCAGCTTTGACTGACCGACGGTGAAGCGAATAGCACAAGGTATTCATATCAGCACCAAGCTTCTAGCATTGTGTGTCAACATCAATTGCGGGAAGTTTGAAGCGTTGCAGCAACCGGCGCCTAGAGGTTGTTTGGGCTGGAACAACTGTTTGCTAGCTGTGTGGCTGTTGCTGGCTTCGATCAGAGCTGGTGTTGAAGTTGCTGCTGCTGCGACTGTGGTTGCGGTTGGCGGGACAGGTGATGCCAGATTGTTAATACTGCTGAAGAAGCTGTTAGTG
This sequence comes from Phytophthora fragariae, assembly GCA_009729435.1. Taxonomy (NCBI): domain Eukaryota; phylum Oomycota; class Peronosporomycetes; order Peronosporales; family Peronosporaceae; genus Phytophthora; species Phytophthora fragariae. Next base: position 242,480 of record QQOI01000072.1, on the reverse strand, counting down.
AGCTGCTGGAGCGAGATGACGTTAGAGCTCATGGATGAGATATGTCGAAGCCGTCGGTGCGATATTTAAACTAATCAAGCAGATATTGACGCAGCGTCGTACACAAGCGAACGTTGAGCCTACGGAGGTGCTGGTAAGATCGCTGTCCGAATAGAAAAACGATCGATTTCATGCTCGCCAATTTATTTCCCTTGAGAAAATAATGAGGTAAAATAAATCGTATCATTGTCCAAGTAGCGCAGCAGGTGACACCAATTTACAGACCACGACAGCATCGAGAGATTTTTATGCTATAACCTCGTGAGTTTTCATCCGATTTGACTCAAATATGCTGAGCCGCTACTACTCGTCCCGGATATCATATGCTGCAAATACGGCAATAACAACGTTTCATTTGATGAAACTGCAAGCGAGTTTGTTTTGGCGCCTAGCCCTTCAGATATTTTATCCAATCACATAAGCCTATTATGACTGTGTGAAATGATACCCTGTCAATGCCGATATGGATTGATTTATCATATTACGGGACAAATCGGGGTTTCAGTCGGCTAATATGGGTTGGGTAGTAGACCAGGCCTGGAGCACACACGTTCGTACTTCAGGTCGCAAGTACGCTGGTGATAGGATGCCGCCATCAAAGCGAGCCCGAACGGACACACAGGACGCACAGGATGATCAAGACGACGAAGACGAATGCGCAGAAGCACACACATACGCCACTTCAAGCCGCGGCAGGGCTCTCACTCACCTCGAGAGGGTTGACGTTCTCATTGTCATGGCGAATTTGAAGTCTAGCGCTGTGAAGTTACGACAGAAAGAGCCCATTGCTGTGAAAGTTGGTCGTCTGCTCTCTCGATCAGTAAATACAGTTCGTCAAGTTTGGAATGATTTTGCACAGTACGGGTCCTTACCGGTGGCTTCGCTTCCTTCGAACTGTGAAAACAAGCCGTCCCGTATTTTGATGACTGTTGAGTTAGAGCGATCGGTTCGTGAATTTATACGTCAGCGCAGCGCTGTCCGTGAACGAACAGTGGCCAAGGATGTAATGCATCATCTAATTCAGCAGAATCTGTTAATAGTTGATGTCATGGATGACGCTGCGACGGCAGCTGCTCTTCGCACTGTCCAGCGCTTTGTCACGAGCTGTGGCTTCAAGCGCGGCAAGCGCAAAGGATCTACATACCGACTCTCGGTGGAAAACGAAGCCAAGCGAGATAGCTACGTTCGGCTCATGACTAGTGAAAGTGCGGATCATTTTCGGACAGTTTACCTCGACGAAAGTTATATTCACCACAACTATTCGAGCCACAATGACTCCATCTACGATCCAACGGACCCAAATGTGATCAAGGAGAAGCACAAAGACCGCCGGTTTTGCTTCATCGCTGCCATCATCGACAAGAACCGCACACTTCCTGATGCTGGCCACACTGATGCTGATGCTGCACAATTATTGTCGGATACCCTTGATATTTTTGAGGGCGGGAAGCAAACAAAGGATTATCATGGGATGTTTAACCATGATTACTTCAAAAGTTGGATCGAAACGTTGCTCGCTGGCTTGGAAGCCCGCAATTTTTATCGCTGCCGTATTGTCATGGACAACGCGAAATATCACAAGAAGTTGCCCAAAAGCACCCCCAGAAAAGGAAGCCGAAGGTCCGACATGCATGCCGCTTGTATATTGTACGGTATTTCTTACACTGCGTCGGATACTAGAGCGATCATGTGGGAGAAGTTGTCGCGGCACATTGTTGAGCACGTAGAGCCGGAGATTGTATCCATGGCAAAGGAAAAGGGCCACGAAGTTGTGTTCACGCCTCCACACTATTCAGATTTACAACCAATTGAATATGTGTGGGCAAATATCAAGGGTGAAGTCGGGCGTCAGTATACTTCCAACACAACGTTTCAGCAAGTCCGGAATCGGCTCGACAGGGCTTTTGAAAATATATCGTCGAAGACAATTTAAGGCTGCATCGACAAAGCAAGAGCTAACATGTTAGATCTGAGTACACACATAAAAGCTAGTGATTTCTGCAGTGAAGATGAAGATTCGGCGAGCTCTGACAGCGAAGAAAGCAGCGCCAGCGACGATGAGTTTAGCTAAATAGAGATGGTCATAACATATTCTAGATTGCGATTTTAAAAATTCTAATCCGATACATTGGTAGCCCTTTACTTCTTTGTTGAGTGTATCGGTTTAACATGGAGGTTGGCTTGCATCCGATCACAGTATCATTTCTCTACGTCGCCACCGGAGGGGCTATTCAACAGCCTTTTCATTGGACGAAATAAAACCGAATGGTATGTTGTGGTTGGTGATAACTGTAGTCGGATTTATGATTGTAGCCCGTATTAAGGTGTCAGAAATGGATAAATCAGGGAAATGTAGACTGCTGTTTCTGAAGAAATGGTGACGTGCCAAACAGAGAGAACCCCATTTTCGTGCTCAGCAGAGCAAGACGGTTCTCGTGATACCAAAATTTGTAGGGGGTAGAAAAACACTCTCGATCGTGTCGGGGACTGTTAATTCCAGCGAACCCATCTAATTTCATGTTATCATATTTGATAGTAAGTTTCCTTTCACTTCAATTGCGCACTGCATCCTGCAGGAAGGAGACGATCGACACGAAGTTTCTACGAGTACAGCACCGACACGTCGACGCCACCGAGCACCAGCTCCGTCACAAGCAGAGGTGGCGATCCAGCTGCAGCCTCTAACCAGAACCGCGTCACCATCCGTGGACAGGAGATGGATCCAAGCTTGTGGGAGGACGAGCCCGTCTCCATGCAAGCCAGCCGACGGGAGAGTGCACCAAGCTCGCAACTGTCGTCCTCATCCGACCCACAAACGCCCCCTGCGAAGAAGGCAAGGCTACAAGCCAGTTCAAGCTCGTCAAAGAAGAAGAGAGCGACCAAACCGAAGACTGCACCAAAAAAGAAGCCATCTACCGAGAAAACTTGCGTACATGCCTGCCTCGGCACCGGTGTCGATTGGGACCAAACCTGTTGGGCTGTCCAAGTGAGGATGGTGGCGACGAACTTCATCAGCAGCACCGTTGCCACCAATACTCGAGCTCTGTGGGATTTCACTCGCCCTTGCCGTAGCTGAAGGAATGGTGTGCGGGTCAACACTGGCGTACTCTGTCATTCATAGACCGTATTGAGTTTGTACGCATCCCAAAACGCACTCAGACGCACCGCCGTCGACAGTCAGCGGCATTGCACTCTGAGGAGCGCCGGTGAATGGCTGCTCGCCGTCGTCCATGTCGATATCTTCCTCCATCAGCTCGCGCGGTTTCCTCTTCAAAGGCAGAATAATCCGTCGTCACCCAAAAGAAATAGGGGCCGCGCCAATTTCTTTTTACCGAATTATAACGAGGTGTTTTTGGCACCCAATTTTTCTTCGCGCAACTTTAGAAAAATAAAGAGGCTCGAAAAATCGATCGTTTTTCTATTCGGACAGCGCTCTTAGAGCGCTGTCCGAATATAAACCGGAGTACGACCAAGTTGGAGTTGAAGGAATGCTACGTTGTCGCTGAGCTTCCATAACGGAAATTAATGTCAATCCGAGGGACCGAATGCACACCAACGTATACATGTAGTTTGAGGTATTTAAACCCACCAATGAACGTCTAAATATGTATATTGAAATGCCGTTGGCCAAATCGAAGGGAGTAATGCGATGGCGGTTTAGATGGATTCATAATCAGTTGATCCAACGTTCATCAACGCAATGTTTGTAAGCAGCAAATTGACAGTCACATGGCCCCAAGTGTCGTAGCTCGTCGACTGGAGCCGCTGCTACGGATGGATATCGTGAAGGTGCCGACGTATATCGTTGTGGCTATGACGGCGATGATAGCGAAATCATATTATCAGCGAATGAGTTGATAGTCAAATCGCTTTTAGGCCATCAAAATCTTAAGGGTAATGTATACATGTCATCGACATCTTGCCGACGTATAATGTTGCGTGGACCGACTGGCGCTCCGTCAAATCGCTGGCGCGATTTGACGTCTCGGTTGTCAACGTCGACAACTCGACCGACGATAATCCCGACGCCAAGGATGCGATAATGGATTATGAACATATACAAGAGAAGGCTTCAGCAGGATGCAGAAGCTGGACGATAACGAAGGAGTGATGTTGTCGAGGGGACGTCGTACCCCCTGTCCCGAAATCTTGCGTCCGACTTTGATGACGTTACGAAGTCGGACCATGCCCAGGATGATTATGAGTACAGCATCGAGGAGTTGAACGCTCTGGTGCAGGATACTAAGGGTCCTCAAGCCCGCGGGCACCGGACCCCGCTGAACAGGAGCACCCCCTCTACAAACAAGGGGCTCGGGCGGATGCTCGAGAAAACGATCGAATCAAGCGAGTGTATCTGTTGAGTGGCGAGTTGGCCTGGCCAGTGAACACGATCACCACTATCCAGGTGGTTGAGGGCACGGTGTCACTCCTCCGATCGATGTGGTATGAGCATCCTTCCGCGTTTGCTCTCGACGGACAGCCACAGGTCGCGACTTGCACAAGTGAAACATGATGTTTCGCTTGAGCTTTGGAGCGTCCGACATCAGTCTGGGACGACAGCTGGGGCTCAGAAAAGGGAAGCCCTTCGAGGGTTCCGCATCCTCAGACGCCCATGAAGTCGACTGAAGACCCAGCCGGTTGACCTGTGAACGACGGCGTGTTCTCAGTCAGGGTGCTATATCAATACCAGTCAGAACCAAGAATGAGGATAAAGATCACTATCGCGGAATCGCTACTGTATTTCTTCGACATCTGGGTCGGAGATCTATCCGGACAAGAAGCGATTCTTGGCATGACTGTCATGGCCCCAGCCAGTATCTGGATAGAACTAGCTGACGGGTCCATTTGTTTGCCAGACGAGTTGAAGATCCAACTCAGTGGCCGACGACAGCTGTATAATGACAAGGCGCGGCTGCTTCTACTGGATCAACATGCACAGATCAACGTCAGAGGGTCGGTAGAGTTACCGCTAAGACTGAGAACATCCGAGCAGAAGAAGTTGTGGTTGGCCCGTGGAGATCGGTGGATGCCCAGCGTCTTCAACGGACCCGGAAGAGTCAATACGTGCAGATCACCAACATCGGCGACAGGAGGCTCATCTTGCAGCGGGACGAACGGGTTGGTATGTGGTTAGCAGTAGATCGGGTGCCTCGCCTACCGGGTTACGTGTCGATCGGGTCGCGGCGGTATTCGATATGGTAGAATCTGGCGACTAGTGAACCCCACCTGATCTTTAGGAAAGCCTGCGAGTCCCCATCAGGACCTGCTGTGGATCGACCCATCTATCCCAAACCGCGGGTAATATTAAAGCGGAACAACGTCGCCCCGATCGGGCTTGAGGAACCTGATCGACCGGTCTCGGGGCCGATCGCACATGGGAAGGCCGAGCCGCCGGCGGCTTTGTCAGTCTCGGGTTCGACCCTGAGTGCCGAAGAGAGAATGCCGCTAGAGGACACCCCAAACGACGAAGGCTTTCACCGGATGCGGACGGGGTGGAAAGAGATACGGCCCCGGTATGCGGCGATCCAGACTCCACGAGCTCTCACGATCAGAAAGGGCTCAGGAGTCGGAGGATCAAAGGTGAAAAGTGACCAGATGGCATGGAACAGGGACTCAGAAGGACTGGCAGTCTTCAACCCGCAGGAAGATCTGGCTGTGGATGACCAGGTATGCTATCACGAGGGGGGGGTCTGTCAGCCGAAGATTTTGGGAAGGAACTGTCCTCCCGGAGATCGTAATCACGATGGCAGACGAGGTGTCGATCGAAGATATCGAGGTGCAAGATCACCGAGTGTCCCGATCCCCGTGGGCATCCCCGTCGTGATTATTAAGAAGAACGGAGTGGATATCCGCTTATGCATCGATTATTGATTGGCCAGCAGTCTCAATGGGCCGATGATCTTTCCGATCCCGCTGATCAGCAAGCGGCTAGAGGGTTTGGACAAGGTACTGTGGTACTGCTCCCTCGATATGGCCAGTGGATTCTGGGTGGTGACTATGACCGATCGCGCTCGTGCGACCTCGGCGTTCATCACCCCGTCCGGCCTGTTCGAGTGGAATAGGATGCCCTTCGATCTGAAGAACGCACCTCAAATCTATCAGCGGCTATTATACAAGGTATTGTACGGATTCACCCGAATCCCTCGGTCTGGTAGCTCTGAATGTACTACTGACTTGATCGAGACCGAAGAACCCGTCAGTCTAGGTCAGCCATCGTTGTTTGGTCGCCGATCGTCCATCGACGACATTCTGGTGACGGCGGGATCTTGGGATGATCGCAAGTCTTGATCGGCGTGGAAAACGCTACTGGGTAATGCGGAAGGGGGGTTATCTAGGACTTCAGGAGTCCGAAGGAGGATTGGAGGCAAAGCCCAAAGATCTGTCCTCCCTGATTGATCGGCTGGGTCCGTGTTTTGCATCGGGCCCCACCACCCAAAGCCAGGTCAACCGCGCCCATTGTGGTGAGGCGGCGCACGACGGGTTTTGCTTCCTGTCCGGCGCGTACCACCGACTGCTCGGGTGGGCTGCTACTATGTCGGGGAGTTGCTGCCCGTTGCTCCTGTTTTGGGGGCTCGTTATCTTCCTGTGTGGCGTGTGGAACCGTGAGGATGTTGGCGGTTGGCCTCCATGCTGCCTCGGTTGGGTGGGGCATCTTCGGTATTTTGACGTTGACCCGACGTCAGCCTATTGAGCCAGGGAAGAAGTTCGATCTTATGGTAACCTTGCCAGCCACTATGAGATCGATGACGGCGGTTTGTTGTTCTACTGCGCCCCGCTTAAAACGGACATTAGCTGATCGAGATAGGTTGATGCGACTGATGGTGCCCGCGACGTTGCATCATGACGTGTTGTATCACTACCATTCGAGTTTGGAGGGCGGACATCAAGGATGTCAAATGAGGATCCGAGCAACCTACCAACAACAATAGCCGAGCTAGTCAGCTTACGTTGGCCGGGTTCGTCTTTGGGTCCCCAACGGTCCGGTTCAACCGAGACAGTAGGTGTCTTGTCCTTCGCCGAGTTCCCCTCCCCGGGTCGACGTTATCTCTTGGAGCTACCTGTTGGTACCTTACAAGCGTATGCCTCTCAGGTACCGACAGCAGACATACCCCAGCCCTGTGCAGGGACTTACCGGAAGAGTGTACACTTGTCTTGGGATAGGAAAATTCTGCTCTGTTTGTTGTTATGTGTTTCCGTCCTGAAGGGATGTCTCAACTGTTCCTGAGTTCCTATACAAATAAAGAGAGTGGTTTCGGATCTCGGCCGACCCTTCGTCGAGCTTGGTGACTCCTCGATCTCAGCTGGTCAGGATACTGGGTTATCACAAATGGTACTCCGTATCCGTCAGCCGAGTAGTCACCGTATCCCCGTTATCTTAAGACTCTTTGGACAGGGTACCCGTGTGCGCCAAAAACCTTGGTGTTTCCTACACCACAGATACCCGAATTGGATCATCGGCGTGGTACGACCCGATACGGACAGCCTGTTTTCAGCGTTTGCGACCTCTGGATCGACGACGCCCTCCACAATAGCCCGGTCGACTTCGATGACTACCGGATCTTGATTCTCATTCTGGTACGGGTGCATACTGGAGCGATGTAGAGACCGGTCGTCAAAGAGCGTTTTGCGCTCGGCGTTTGCCAGAAGCTGATACTGCTTCCATTAGTTGGGATGCTGGTTGTTGTGGTGTTTTCGATAGTGCTCAGGACGAAAGGGGTGGCGGAAGTACTTGATGTTAGTCGTCTTCTTGCGCTTGGCGCCTACCTTTTCTTCCCTGCCGAAGACGGCGCAAAGACGACAAAGAACGCTGAGCATGTAGTTCCCATTTGATGGTTCCCGCTTGCTAACCTGGAGCCCAAACTTAAGCTGGTGGGCACTCTGAAAAGGAGTCGACCTTTGCTTCGACTTAGGCTTGGGTGCCTGCTGTATCGCGTCGTACAGAGAGATATCGGTTCTTCTTGTTGATCTCTCCCCCATTTTGCCGCCCCTTGTGCGGAAGGAGTGCTCGCAGTGCTTTGGCGACTCCTCACAGCACTTGTAGCTTGCCCCCCCCCTTATACTGGACATTAGGAAGTGGAACTGTTGCCCATTTTGGCGACGAATGCCCATTCTCCCACTTCCGTAAGTAATATATGGAGTTTTCCGCGAAATCGTAGGCGTTTGGACTTCCCGGTATCGGTGCATTCCTGACCCCCCCCCTTTAACTGGTGTTCATTATAGGGCGGTCCGGCACCAAATCCTTCTGGGAAAACGTAAACTGTAAGTGCCAGACGCCGACGATAAGGCGAAACGCCAATTGGCCAAAATCAATTGAAATGCAGCGTTTTGGTGCTAAGCTTAACATGACTCGCAGGACGCTGCCGCCGAGGCGCAAGCCATTCGCGGCGCGTGCATCGCCCCAGAAACGAGGAAGAAGTACGCCAGCAATCTCACTGGCATTAATAAGTGAATAAGAGAAGTGTATTTACTGACAATCATAGACAACTTCTTACACGACAATGACGACCTAAATCTCGTGGGGTCCACCCCTGCAATCTTTGAACAGTTTTTGGTGTACAAACGATAAACCAGATCAAACTTACTACCGCTCAGATTAATTCGCGAAGCCGAAGGTAAAGGCACAACTTCAGCTACTTCGACGTCAGCTGCCACAACTACATGTACAGGCACAACAATTACAGTGGCGAACTACCGCTGCAGCCACAACGTCATCTGCCACAACTCATTCACCATCGACATCACCTACAACGTAAGCCCCAATATATTTTCAGAGTACAGTAAAACATAATTATCTGCAGAGTCGTCTACACTCTGAGCAATAGACGGCATACTTGAGTATCCATGCCTCTTGCTCATGCCGACGTCCGGATCGCTCTGCACGACCTTCCTCACCCTCCCGAGCGGGTAAATTGAGGCATTGGGGTCATGCACCGCCTTGACGGGCTCCGCGTCGATCTACGGATTGTCCAGAAGATCATGCTGGTAGCGCTCCTTGTCCGTGGCCGCCAGCTGCACGTACACGTCCTTCCTAGGGCTTGAGCTCCATCCACTGCACGGTGATGACCTTGTTGAATTGCACGTTTCAGAGAATAACGGAAAGTGAGATTCTGCAATATCGCTGACCTATCCTCACCTATCCTTACTTACCATTCGCCATGCAGGTCACAGCTGAGAGGCGGATCCTGACGCCAGAGCGCCCCATCTCTCACGATCCTGACGCCAGATCCGAGGTCTTTCAACACTACTCCACGCCTGCAGCGCCGATCTCCGTCTCGTCTCAATGGAGACCCACGATGACTCGCAGGTCAGCCAGACTCGGCGCCTCCAAGGCCTTGGTAAGAACGTCTGCTGGTATCTCCTCGCTCTCGAGGAACTCGGCCTTGAGTACCCCGCGCTTCGCGAGAGCGCTCACGAACTTGATGCGCACATCGATGGGTATCGCCTTGCTCGATGAGCAGCTGCTTGAGCGCCGCTTGATTGTCGACGCGCACCGACATCGGGCTGGCATGCGTGATGCCCAGCTCGCCCAGCAACTCGCGCACGCCCAGCAACTCCGTAGCCATAACCGAGGCCACAGTGTACTCAGCCTCCATGGCGGAGAGGCTGACGCCGGTCGGCTTCTTGCAGACCCACGACAAGTCATCCCGTCAACCATGAGCAGGCCGCCGGTCACGGACTTCTTGTCCGCCTTGTCGGCAGCGAAGTCCGCGTCGCTGTACGCGATGACCTTCAGCGGCTCTTCCAAAGCCCCCTGGCCCTTCATGCTTAGCCGCAGGCTCTTGGTCCCCGCCAAGTACCGCGCGATGCGCTTACCGAGCTTCCAGTTGGACATCGTGGGGCTGTGGGTGCGTCGCGACGCTTTGTGCACCGTGTACGCGATATCAGGGCGCGTGCAACGCGCCACCCACATAACGCTCCCCACGAGCGACTGGAACATGCGCACTGTCACCACGCCGTCTCCTCCAGACGTGGGCAGAAGTTCATCTGACGCCTCGTCGATCTCGTTCGACTCGGCGCCGATCGGGGTGCGCACGCTGTCCACTGACACCATCCCGTGCTCGCTCAGCATCTCCTCGATGAACAGCTCCTGATCGAAGTCGTAGTCCTCGCTGTATGTCACCCTCATGCCGAGAAACTTGTTGGCGGGGCCGAGGTCCTTGATGGAGAGCTCGGCCAGCTCGCCGAAGAACGCGTCGACGGCTTGCTGCTGCATTCCCGACCTGCAGGTCGTCGACATACACGCCGACATCCACCAGGACACCTTCTCGGCGCCTGTATTACACGCACATGTCCGTCAGGCTCTGGGCGAAGCCCAACTTGATGAGAGTCTTGTGCAAGAGCTGGTTCCAGAGGCGGCCGGCCTGCTTGAGGCCGTACAGGGCCTTCAGCAACTCCAGCATCAACTAGGAGTCGTTCGTCACGCCCAGTCGCTTGCGCACGTCCTCCAGAATCACCATTCCGTGCGGCAGGCGCAGGAAGATGTCCAGCTCTGCCTCCTTGTCGGCATTGGCGTACGTGTTGGGCACGTCGCCGTGCTTCGCGGGGACTAACCACTTCCTGGCGAGGACGAAGATCAGCTTCACCCTGCTCATCTCGATGACAGCGGAGACTGTCACGCTATAGTCGACTCCGAACTCCTGTTCGTCGCCGCAGGCGACTAGTCGCGCCTTCAGTCGCTCGATGGCGCCCTCCGCATCCATCTTGCTCTTGTAGACCCACTTGGTGTGGAGCGCGTGGGCGCCCTTGGGCTTGCGCACGACTCGCCAGACCCCGTTGTCCTCAAAAGTTAACAGCTCCTTGGCCATCGCGGCCAGCCACATGTCCTTGATCTTGCTGCGCATGGCCTCCTGGTACGACTTCCGGTCATGCTCGGTGACGCTGTTCACGAAGTCGCGCGCCGGCTCCGGCCTCGTTCATCACGCTTCCGGCGTTCTTAGCCACGGAGCGCGTCACGTGGCGCTCACGCGCCCACGGCTTCTTCTTCTTGGACGACGCACGCTTCTTCTTGCTGCGCGCGCTCGTGACCTCAGCCACCTACGCTTGAACTTCGCTCTCTGGCACCTCGTCGCCTTGCAGGTAGAATCTTTGCACCTGCGGGTTCTGCTCCTTGTCGAGCATCTCAATGTTCTTGACGTGCTGCGTTGTTATCACCACCCTGTCCTTGGGCAAGTAAACTCGGTACCCCTTGGTCTCTTCGCCCACGCCGACGATCATGGCAGGATGGGCGCGTTGCGCGAAATTCTTATTGCGCGGGTCCCGGTAGACCGTGCACGGAGAGCCGAACACGACGATCTCGCCAAGCTGTGGCGACTTGCCCGTCAGCAACCTCAGCGGCGACGCACGCCATGGGTTGGAGTTGGTCGGGGCGCGGTTCAGAATGTACGCAGCGTACTGAACCGCGTCACCCCAGAACCTCAGCGGAAGCTCGAACGCGAAGATCATGCACCGCGCCATGTTCATGATGGTGCGGTGCATGCACTCGGCCTTGCCATTGCTGGTATCGAGGGGCATTTTGCTGTTAGTAAAATTTACTAGACACTAGCTAACTGTTAGTGGCATGTTAGCAGACTGTAAGTGGACGTGTTAATTGCACTAGAACAAACATGAAATACATTAACTGAAGCAATCTATACACTTTGCGGCCTTGATGCCCGTCCTCGAGAGAATGTATCCGGGCCATGCTTCCAATTCTAAAGGTCATCGAAAATGCCAAAGGAAATTATTCAGAACATTTAGTATGATCCGACGAAAATTGGTATTGCTCGTTCGGCACTTACATGTTAGCAGAATTTACTAGACACTAACTTACTGCTATTTGCCTGTAAAGCTGACTATATTGTCAGTGTACAGGGGGTACACTAATTGCTGGACTGGTTCCGCGCCTGGCTGCGCTGCCTGGCCACGCCCGTGCGCTTGCGGAACAAGTCCACGTTCTCGTACTCTCCTCTGGAGTCGGTGCGCAGAACGTGGATCTTGCAGTCGAACTCCTTCTCGAAGTAGACGAGGAAGTGCTCGAAGAGCTTCGCCGCCGCGTCCTTGGTGCGCGCCAGGAACACGCGGCAGTAGTTCGACTTATAGTCGACGAAGTAAATCATATAACGGTTGCCGAGGCGGTCCTTGGGCGTCATCGGCCCCTTCATGTCGGAACAGATCACCCCACCTACCCTGTCGATGGGTGACGGGCGCCGGTGTCCTTCTTGGCCGCCGGTTCTTGGTCTACTTGCCCTCGGCACACGTCAGGCAGTTCACGCCCTTGTGGTCCGTTAGGTGGATCCCGGAGCTCGGCTCCTGAGCCAGTCGCTCCACCGAGTTGTAGCTCAGGTGCGCCAAGCGCTTGTGGAAGTCCAGCAGTGTACCCTTCTGCACGTTTCCCGACACTTCCACTGAATCGACTACCTCCTGGCTTAGCACTGCCATAATCACGTCCGATGGCAACGCATGCCTCGGCCCCACAGCAGCGCGCACGACCAACACCTTTCGCCGCATCTCGACGTCGAACGCCACGCGTCCACCGTCCTTAGCCGCAACGGCGCGTCGTCCGGCTTGCTGACTCAGCTCGAAGCCTCGCTTGTCGAGAATCCCGTAGGATATTAGGTTGTGCACCACGTCCTTCGCGAAGTACACGTTGGTGAGCTCCACCATCTGCTCCTTGCCGCACGCCGTGACGCGCAGCAACATCTTTCCACGCTTGGTGATGTTCAGCGACTCACCATTCGGCTGCACGCACTCATCGTTCACGAGGTGGCGGCTGGATCCACTGTCCAGGATCCAGATGCCGTCGGACTCGCCGGACATCACGCCGACAGCCAACGTGAGTTGCGCGCGCTGCTTGCGGTCCGGACACGCTGCGCTCGGGTGACCTTCACGGCCGCAATCGCAACAGCTCCGCGTCTCCTTGCGCTGGTTGCTGCGTTCTCTCACCGCGTTGACTGTCTCACGGCCTAGCGACTTCTGCTTGGTCGGGTCTCCCAAGACTGCGCGAAGTGCGCAGGGTCCTCGGTGTGCTGCAAGTAGTCGGTCCGCGACTGGTCCACCTTGGCCATCAACACCGTGCGTAGCTGCGCTGAGGCGTACTGAACGATGTTGTTCAGCACCAAGTAGTCGGCGCTGGTCCCTGTGGCCTCGGAGATGGCCACGAGTGCTCAGGCCCTGATCTCTTGGTGTCATTCGGCGCCGTGAACAGCTTCGTGGCTTGGGCGGGCGTGATGTTAGTCTTGAACGCGTCCAGCATCCGCTCCATCACGTACTGCAGGGTGGGCAACTGGTTCCACCACGTGTCCGCCTGCTTATTGTAGTACCTCTCGGCCGTACCCGACAGGTAGTGGCCGAGCAGGTCTACCTTCACGTCCTCCGACCACGGGAAGCCGCACGCCGACTGCCCGAGTGCCACCTGCCGTTCGAACCTCCTGCCCCACTCCAGGAAGCCGGAGTCCAGCCCGACGTGCAGCTCCTTGCCGTCGAACGGGCGGATTTCCAGGTTCTTTTGGCGGGCGTCCGGGTATCAGAGCGCCCCGCCCTGGTTCTGCTGTAGATACTGGTACTGCGCGGGGGCAGCTGGAGGCTGAGCTTCGGGCAAGCTGGCACCGCTGGTGGCTGCTGCGCTCCTTGACCCGCTTGGGCGGCGTGCTCCGCCGCGTATAGCTTCTGCAGCTCCGACATGCCGTAGCCCGGCTCGTGGGACCCGACGTCCGCATGGCGCAGCCCGAAGTACTGTGGGGGCGCTGTCGGCCTGCGAGGGGTCTGCGTGTGCGGCGTGCCGCTCAACGAGTCGATGTGCATCCTGGCCCCGCGGCCCAGGGCCGACGCGAACAGGCCCGTGTCCATCAGGGCCTTTGCGTCCTTCTTGGGCGGCTCCAGGCGCTGCTCTAGCTTGGTCTGGAACTCCTCCAGCTTGTCCCGCTGACCGGCGACGCCACGAAGCGGTGCCAGCAGCTCCGACGCTTCGCCCCCCCCCTCAGTGGTCGCCGACGCGATGTTGCCGGGGTTGTCATCACCCCTTGCGCGGACGACAGCGGTGCTCTCCACTCCGTCGCCGGAGCCGGTCCTTGCGCGACCTGGCTCCGCTTGCATCTGGGCTCAAAACCTGTTGAATTGCCCGTTTCAGAGAATAAAGGGAAGTGGGATTCTGCAATATCACTGACCTATCCTTAGTTATCCTTACTTACCATTCGTCATGCAGGTCACAGCTGAGCGGCGGATCCTGACGCCAGATCACCCCATCTCTCACGATCCTGACGCCATATCCGAGGGCTTTCAACAGACCTTCTGGATGTCGCCGATGCGCGCGCCCGAGTTCTCGTCTATCACCTTCTTGCATCGCTCATTGCAGAAGAGCAGGTATCCGTGCCGGACATATGCCGGACCACTTAACGATTTATACTATCTTTTGTATACCTGTCGATTCACCCCCGACACATTTCGGACCACCCAGCTTTAATATTGATTTTTGTATGCTGAGTCTGCTTACACAACAACTCAGAGCGTACAACCATCGGCCGCTCGCTCCACCACCCCCTGCTGGTCTAGTTGCTGCGCGCACTGGGCAGTGGTTCGATGTGCCTTCGCACATTGTGCTGCAGTTCGTTCAGCCTTTCGCTCCCGAAAGTTACTTGTAGCCCTGTTGGGCAGATAACCCCCCACCCGAATTCGCTCTGTAAAATGCCGGGCTTGTCTAATACATCCAGCTTCTCCATGACGCGCTGGAGACTACTAAAGTAATGCAAAACAACATCGGCTTTAAAAGCTGAAGCACGGTCAATGTCCACAAGTTGAGCCTTATAAGTTGACAAGTCAGGGTAGGGTGTATGGCAAGCTAGCGCTAAGTGAATTTGTCGATAGGGAAGTCATCAGTTAATTGCCGCGTCCGCGTCGTCTCCACCGCCACTCTGAACATGGCGCGCAGCTCTTCAAACCCCACACACGTCTCATGCAGCGCGTGGTAGCGCACCATCTAGACGACGCCTCGGTCGGCTCTACTAAAGGCGCTACATTACTGAAGTTGTAGACCATCTGGGGCCCTATGCGAGCTTCGAGCGGTGCAAGCCCGTTGATGCGCTGGCGAAGAGGCGCACTAGAGACGCCGTACGCATTGGCGGCCTTGCGCACATTCAAACCGCCAGCGACAGCGGCAATAGCAGCCTCCTACGTCTCCACTGGGACCTTGGTCATTTGGGGGGATTTCTACGAGCTGTTATGGAGTCAAAATGGATCTGAGGAATGCAGGTGGGGGCTTGTTCGAAAGCTGCATCTTTCCTCTGACTGTTGAGTAAATTTCAGGGCCCAAAGACTATTATTGGTGATGATTCGCGACGATCGCTAGGGTGGTGCTTTTTGCTTATTGACTTAAATTTGTAGTTGAGGCAAGTGGTCCGTAATATGTCCTGGTCCGAAATATGTCCGGCACGGATACGAGCTCTGTGACTTCTGGACACGGAGTGGAGAGCATCGCCATCGCCCGCGTAATGGGCGATGGCTGCGTCGCTGACTCGACTTTGAGCAATGCTCAGCGCGTGTTTGTTTGCTAGTCAACAACATCCCCCTTTTTAGCCAATTACAGCGAGCCCTTAAACCGTCGGCGCCAGACTTACGTTTTCCCAAGAATTCAATAATATATTATTATATATGCCTGGCTATATAGCCTTTCATTAACGGTAAAACGTAGCGTTTTATTTATAATGTAGCTAACTACAGTGGTTTCAGCAATTAGTCTGAGTGAGACTATCGGTGCCGGACATATGCCGGACCACTTAACGATTTATACTATCTTTTGTATACCTGACGATACACCCTGGACACATTTCGGACCACCCAGCTTTACTATTGATTTTTGTATGCCAGAGTCGGCTTATACATCTACCCAGAGCGTGCAACCATCGGCCGCTCGCTCCGCGACCTCCTGCTGGTCTAGTTGCTGCGCGCACTGGGCAGTGGTTCGCTGTGCCTTTGCACGTTGTGCTGCAGCTCGTTCTGCCTTTCGCTCCCGTCTCACAGCAGCACGTTCACACTTTTCGAGTGTCTTCTTCAACCTCTCTGTTTGGTGGCCAGCTTTGTCGTGCAAGTTTTCCTTCGGAGCAGACTCCTTGTTTGCTTTTCTTTTAGCTATTGATGATGATTTTGCAGAAGCCGCATTAACCATCATATCATAGCTAAGTAGCTGACCTCCAGAGTAATTCTCCTCAACCCAGTCTCCCCGTTTCCGCTTTTGAGCCTGTGGTGCTACCACCGTGCTCGAAAGCAGGTTAACGACGTTGAGCGCGTCCACATTCAAATCAAGCTCTCGCAGCACACGTTTTTGACGCTCAGTAACTTGCAGCAAATGGGAAAGAGGAGCCTTCTGGCTCAAAATAATGGATAGATGTGGTAATTCATCGCGGCGCAACGTCGGTTTGTTGCCAATAATCTTCTTCATCATGACATCTAAAGACAGCGGGTATAGACCAGCATCTTTAAACCCCTTCGTAGCGTTCTCAGCGCAGCAGGCCTCAATCAAAGGAGCGGACGCAATGCCAGCAATATCATCCTTAATTGGCATTTTGCCATCGTTTTGAATTGAAAATCGCTTGACTGCAGATTCATAGAGGGTCTTGAACACTCCAAAGACTGCCACATCAAGGGGCTGAAGGAAATGTGATGTGTGGGCAGGCAATACAAATAGATGGACGTCGTTCTCCGTCCCGTACTTCACGACATCTAGCTGGATGGGAGCAAGGTGTCCATCGAGTACAAGTAGCTGGGGTCGCTCTGGTGGCAACAAGCTCACGAACCACTTAAACCAGTAGAGAAACAACTTTCCATTGATGTTGGAGCTGTCGCTCGCCGCGCAACGCGCACTTTTTTCAGCCTTAGCCATCCACTGATGCTTTCGTCTCACACCTTTGAAAATGTAAAGCGGTGGCATTCTTTCGCCCGCTGCATTCACGCACGCCATAATGCTCACGTTTTCACGGTCGGCCGAGCGCTGAACGTTAGCTCGAAGCCCTTTTGGGCAGATAACCCGTACACGACCTCGCCCTTGAGGGCAAATGCCCGTCTCGTCGCTGTTCCAGATGCGATTGGGCTTGTCTAATAGGTCCAGCTTCTTCATGACGCTCTGCAAGTTGTTGAGGTAATGCACGACGACATCGGCTGTAGAAGCCGAAGCACGGTCAACGTCCAAAAGCTGAGCCGTGCGAGCTGATAAGTCAGAGTGTTTGGCAAGCCAGCGCTGAGTGAATTTGTCGTTAGGGAAGTCATCAGTCAATGGCCGCGTCCCCGTCGTCTCCGCCGCCACTCGGAGCATGCTGCGCAGCTCTTCATACCCCACGCACATCCCATGCAGCGCGCGGTAGCGCACCATCTCAACGACGCCTCGGTCAGCGCCTTCGGTAATGTAGACCAGCTGGGGGCCTGGGCGAGCTTCGAGCGGAACAAGCCCGTTGATGCGTTGGTGAAGAGGCCCACGAGAGACGCCGTAAGCCTTGGCGGCCTTGCGCTCACTCAAGCCGCCAGCGACAGCGGCAATAGCAGCCTCCCACGTCTCCACTGGCACCTTGGTCATTGGGGGGAGCTTCAGATAGCTGCTGTGGCGTCAAATCGGATCTGAGGAAAGCAGATGGGGGCTTGTTCGAAAGCTGGGTCTTTCCTCTCACTGTTTGCGCAATTTTCATAGACAATTCGCGACGATCGCCAGGGTGGTGCTTTTTGCTTATTGACTTAAATGTGTATGTGAGGCAAGTGGTCCAGAATGTGTCCTGGTCCGAAATATGTCCGGCACGGATAATTTATGTAAGCATATTTTCAGCGACCTCACACAAAATAGTCTAGCGGAACTTCACATAGACTAATTATGAACACAGACTATTTCTGAATGTTCAAAATTAATCTAATCGAACTTAAAACTGAATATGGGTACTAAATGGGTAAAGGAAAAAAAGAAATGGGGATAGTAATTGGGCAAACTGCCACCCCAATCTTAAGCTTGAAATAAATCCATTTCCGTCTCTGGCGCTTGGTTGATAAGTGAAGACAGAGAGGGACTGTACGAAGGTGTCATCTGTGAGCAAGGAGGAAGCTACTTAGCTATACTATATGCCTAGGTGATGGAGGTGAGGAAAGAGAGCTTGTGTATCGGAGCCGGAAGTGAGGCTACTTGTGGAGAATCCATGTACCATACCGTATAGTGAAGTCTAGTGAAGGATGTAGTGCAATAGAAAAAGGTAATCGGTATCCTCAACAGTGCCGAATATCCATCGCACGCAGGGTCAGGTCGGGGCTTTTTGCAAAAAGCGGAGTCCTCAGCAAGTTACATGCATTTTGAGCTTTTACTTGAATGTGGTTTTTGCTATTCTTAGCTGCTAAAAAGCAAATTGTCTTTCTATTCTTAGCCAGCCCTAAAATTACGGGGGACAGCTCAAAAAAAGGGGGCCCATTTCATACAGACTAATTCTGAACATTTTGGCCAAGACTAATTATGAATTCGTTCTTTCCTGACTCACATGAATTAGCCTGACATAGACTAATTTTGAGCGCAGACTAATTTTGAAGCACTGTAGTGATTGGCCAATTCGAGGTGCGAACTATGAAATATCTGCGAATTATGAGTTCTGTTATGCGGTAAATAAAGGCAAGAATCCACGCTGCTGCGCTGGAGCCTTCGCCACGTGAACTTCTTCATCACTTTTAAGCAATTTAAAAATGACAAGGTCGGTCTGTGTCGTGTACGGGCGCTTACGGTGCTCCCTCACGATGTCTGGATTGTTATCCACTGGCCCAGGTTCGGTGAATGCAGGCTTCAACGTAGTGACAATCACTCTTTACTCGTTGAAACGATTAGATCTGCTATGATCAGTTTGAAGATGATATGTGAAGACACCGGTGTAGTGAAATCCAGAATCCTGGACCAACCCTCTGGCTCACGAGTCGTGAGTCACGACCCACATTCCCAAAAATGGAGGTCAACGTCTTCAACGTCGACAAGCCGTTGCGTCTAATACGGCGCTACCCATATCCT
The DNA here is from genome assembly GCA_009729435.1 of Phytophthora fragariae. Taxonomy (NCBI): domain Eukaryota; phylum Oomycota; class Peronosporomycetes; order Peronosporales; family Peronosporaceae; genus Phytophthora; species Phytophthora fragariae. The sequence goes on along the minus strand of QQOI01000072.1, from coordinate 223,453 downwards.
CAGCACCAAAAATCACCACCATAGATACATTTGTGCGGGATCGAATGCTGTTCGCAGCGGGAACGACTCGTTCCCGCGTCCCGCGTTCCGAACGAGGGCCGGCGGCCGCGACATGTTCGCGTTGTGCGCTGCCCATCAAGTCAGCACCGAAGCGACACGGCCGCCGCTTATTGGCTGGTGGCAGTTTGTTAAAGACAATGTGTGTCAAAACATACGTATAATGGCAAGCCTTCTGTCTGAAACCCGCCCAGTTAATCGCACTTATCCTCCGGTTCTGTCAGTACCTACCTGTTTCACTACCAACCTCTGTCAAATGTTGTCAAACCGCGTCGACGACCGTTACGAAACTTCAGATTTGGCTGGCTGCAGTGACCTGTGACCCACTTCTCCTCCTGAGCAGCGGCTCATTCCCTCATCGGCCGTCCCCGCCACCAACCAGATCCTCACACAGCCAGCCACCCGCACACAGATCGATCATGGGCAAGGGACAGCGCGCGCGCAAGGCCGCGGCCGACGCCATGCTGGCCTCCGCCATGACGCAGAGCAAGCCGTCCGTGCTGGAGCAGGAGTTCCACGCGCCGTCGTCGCTGCAGGTGGTGGCGCCCAAGGCCCAATCCGGTCTCAACGTCGTCATGCCGGCCGTGCACAAGAAGCCGTCGCCTCCTCCCAGTGAGACGTCTGCGTCCTCGGCAGTTGACAACGACGAGTTCCGCGAGCTCGCGTCCGAGGAGCAGCGCGAGGCGCTCAAGGCGCTCGAGGACCCGGAGGCCGCCAAGACGCAGCTGAGCTCCGTCCTGTCGCGTCTCGTGGCTGCCTTCTCGTCCAAGGGCGAGCGCCACGCCGCTGCCGCTGACATTGTGGCGGCCGTGGAGGTCCTGGGCGTGGCCAGCCCCGTCAGTATCCACCTGTTGGACGAGATCAAGAAGTTCCTCGTGGCCAAGCCCACGACCGCTCGCGAGGGCGCGTTGCTGGCTATTGTGGCTCTGCTCAAGAGCGAGGAGCTGTCGTCCGTGATGGAGCCTGTCGTGGTGGAGCAGCTGACGACCATCATGCAGCGCCACGCCGACTCGGAGCACGTCGTCAAGAACGTCGCTGCTACGTTGGCCAAGATGATCGCGCAGAAGGCCAACCCGCTCGCGATTCACAGTGTCCTCAAGCAGATCTACAAGGGGCTGGAGCTGCGTCAATGGCAGAGCAAGGTGGCCGCGCTCAACCTGCTCAAGGAGCTCAGCGAGACGGCCAGTGAGGAGGTGTCTGGCTGGCTGCCGGAGATCATGCCCATCGTCACGGAGTACGTGTGGGACACGAAGAAGCAGGTGCAGGCCGCCTCCATCGAGGCTCTGATCGCTGTTTGCTCCAAGATCAACAACGACGATGTCGTGCCGCTCGTGCCTACTCTGGTGGGCGTCATCGCTCGCCCCGAGGAGACCATGAAGGCCATCGACAGCCTGTTGGCCACCACTTTCGTCGCTAACGTGGACGCGCCGACGCTTTCTCTAATTGCGCCGCTGCTGCACAAGGCCCTCCGTGACACGAGCATCCACAGCTCGTCGCTGAAGCGCAAGGCGTCGAAGATTATCGACAGCATGTGCCGTCTTGTAGTGCGTCCGTCGGACGTGATGCAGTTCGTGCCGCTGCTGCTCCCGCAGCTTGAGACGGCCATTGACCGTTTGATCGACGAAGAGGTCGTCGCGTCTGCCAAGGAAGCTCGTGCTCACCTTGTCCACGCCGCCGGCGACGGCGAGGCCATGGAGGCGGACCCCATTGAGATCCGCAACAAGCTCGAGTCCGACATTCTGACTGCGTTCACCGACACGCTGGACCGCCCGACGCACCCTGGCCTGAACGACTTCACCCTCGCGTACGTCTCGGATGTGTGCGCGGAGCTGGCCACCCAGAACCGTGGATCGGAGTGGCGCGACGGCGTGATGGCTTACCTGCAGCCGCACATGCACCACAAGGACGCGGAGCACATTTGCGAAGCTCTGCGTGCTGCTGGTGGCGGTCTGGGCGAGGAGCGCGAGAAGTCGACGGACCCCAACGATGTGTGCGACCTGGACTTCTCCCTCGCGTACGGTGGCAAGATTCTGCTGCGTAATGCGCGCCTTCGCTTGACTCGCGGCCACCGTTACGGTCTCATCGGCCAAAACGGTGTGGGTAAGACCACGCTGATGCGTAACCTGGCCACGGGTGCCATTGAAGGCCTGCCGGAGACTCTGCGCTCCGTGTACGTGCAGCACGAAGACATTGTCGAAAGCCAGGGAAGTCTGCTGGAGTCGATGTGCAAGGCTCCGGAGCTGGCGCACCAGACCACTGAGACTGTGGAGAAGACTCTGACCGACATCGGCTTCACCCAGAAGATGCTGGATGGTGAGATTGATGCGCTGTCCGGTGGTTGGCGCATGAAGCTCGCCCTGGCCCGTGCCATGCTGTACAACGCCGACGTGCTGTTACTCGATGAGCCGACGAATCACCTGGACGTGCACGCTGTGCAGTGGTTGGTGGACTACTTGAACTCGCTCGAGACGATGACGGTGCTGCTGGTTTCTCACGACACTGGGTTCCTGGACAACGTGTGCACGGACATCTTCCACTACGAGTCGAAGAAGCTGGTGCTGTACCCGATGACGCTGTCCGAGTTCGTGGCCATCCACCCGGAGGCCAAGCACTACTACGAGCTCAAGTCGTCCGACATGGTGTTCAACCTGCCGGAGCCTGGTCGTCTGGAGGGCATCAACTCCATGACGCGCCGCATTCTGACGCTCGACAACGCCACTTACACGTACCCGGGCGCATCCAAGCCGCAGCTGAGCGACGTGTCGGTGAAGCTGTGTCTGGCGTCGCGTGTGGCTGTGATCGGTGTCAACGGCGCCGGTAAGTCGACGCTCATCAAGATGCTCGTGCAGGAGACGTCGCCCGACACGGGCACCTTCTGGAAGCACCACGCCGTGCGTCTGGCGTACGTGGCGCAGCACTCGTTCCACCACGTTGAGAAGCACCTCGACAGCAGTCCGGTCGAGTACTTCCAGTGGCGTTTTGGCGGCGAGAACGGCATCGATCGCGAGCTCAGCGACCACGTGAACCTGCAGCAGACCGAGGAGGAGAAGAACCTCGTCGGCAAGAAGCACGGCCAGGTCGAGAAGATCGTGTCCCGTACCAAGGGCAAGCGCGGCACGCTCGAGTACGAGTGTAAGCTCGTGGGCATGACAGAGCGCCACAACAAGCGCTACACGCTCGAGCAGCTCCAGGAGATGGGTCTGGGTGCTCTTGCTGAGGCCGAGGATATCCGTCAGGCCACGCTGGCCGGCGGTCTGGACCTTCGTCCGCTCACGACCAAGGAGATTCAGCGTCACCTGGACGACTTCGCTCTGCCGGCGGAGTTTGGCACTCACGGCAAGATCCGCGGTCTCTCGGGCGGCCAGAAGGTCAAGCTCGTCATCGCTGCTGCCATGTGGAACCGTCCGCACTTGTTGGTGCTGGATGAGCCGACGAACTACTTGGACCGCGCGGCGCTGGGCGCGCTGGCGGACGGTATCCGTCAGTACGCTGGAGGTGTCATCATGATTTCTCACAGTGAGGAGTTCTACAACTCGCTGTGCACGGAGAAGTGGCTCGTGGAGTCTGGACGCCTCACGATCATCGGCGAGGCCCAGGAGAAGGAGTACCGTGCTGGCGGCGGCCGCAAGGTGGTTGAGGAAGAGCCCGAGGAGGAGAAGAAGGTGGGCAGCAACATCAACTCGAACATGAAGCGCACGAAGCTCACGAACCCCAAGACGATGCGGCCGCTGAGCAAGCAGCAGATCCGCAAGCTCAGCAAGCTTTGTAAGGCTGCGGGCGTGTCATTCGACGACTACGTGGACGGCATCACGCGCGAGAGTTCCGATTGGAAGTGGCTGTAAGTGATAGACCTAACTTACTATTGAATCAATAGACATCCGACACTTTAGTACGTGCAGCACTGTTGGCAATGGCATTGAAGAGGACCATCCGGTTTCTCTCAACAGTTGGGTACAACAGCCAAAAACGAGCAAAACATTTTTTAGCTGAAGTTTCATTGTTGTTTGCACTATGCGGGTATGTTCGGGACAATTGATTCGGGACAGTCGGTGCATTCAGCAGGGCCAATGGGCCGAAGTCGAAGCCGAAGTCTGCCGCGCGAGCGTCGCCGCCGGTCTCTGAGCCGAAGCAGAAGCCGCAGCCGTGGCAGGAGACCGAGTAGGCGCCGCAGCAGGAGCCCCATCGACCTCCGACGTGAGAGCTGGAGGCGCAGTCGCTCTCGGAGTCGCAGCAGCAGCTCGTCCTCTCGCTCCCTAGACGAGGAGAGACGTCGCAAAAAGCACAAGAAACACAAGAAGAAGGAGGAGAAGAAGCGCCACAAGAAGAACAAACACAAGAAGGACAAGGAGAAAGTCGAAGAAGCGGGAGATGAAGTGCCTGCAAAATCCGCGACACCCGAGCAGGTAGACAAGGAGAAGAAGGAGGAGGAGGAGGAGGAGAAGAAGGAGGAGGAGGAGGAGGAGGAGAAGAAGGAGGAGGAGGAGATGGAGGAAAAGGAGACGCCCCCGGTAGACGCGAGGAGTTTCTTCCAGCAGCTCCAGAAGCAGGAGGCGGCTAAAGAGCCGGTGGGCACCGTGCACTCTCGCGGTCTGCCCGCACCCGTGTCGGCGACGGCCATCTCGACGTCGGACAAGTGGGAGTGCAGCAAGGCTGGCTGCGGCCACATGAACTCCAAGCACGCGCCCGCCTGCAACAAGTGCGGCGCCATGAAACGGCTCACAGAGTGGCGCTAGTAGATAGAGAGTGTCAGCGTTGATAGAGAGCGCCAACGTCGGCAGACACCTACCGGTAGGTATTGCGGCAAACATGATACAGTTAAACCGAGCGCACGCCAAAATGAAGCCTGCAGTGACAACTGCTGCGTCACTACAGACAACAGTATCGAAGTGTCGGTCTCACTTCACTGTCAATCCACTGTATTTGGAGCAGGGCATGCAAGCTTTAACCGGATCGAGCGTTCAAATGAAGGTCATTCATTCCCAAGTGAGCAAGGTGACGTTGGATTTTCTTCGCTCTACTAGCCGGTAGCGGCGCTCGCTCGCGGTGCGGCGTGGATGATACCGCAGGATCGAACGTCGCAGGGCCCGACCCAAAAGAGCACAAGATCATGCTCTTGTCGGGAGATACTTCCCTTCGCGTCAAAACTTCAGAAAACCCAGAAACCCACAACTCACTCGATCGTTGCTCCGTGTCCACTTTGGGACCAGCCGGCAAAATTCCGGCCGAATCCAGCTGAAGCAAAAAATTCCGCCAATATCAAATGCCCCTCGCGTTCATTACCTACGACGAACACGCCAGCAAAAAACAGCACGACCACCAAGCAACACCGGCGCTCGAAAAACATAAAGCCCGCAAACCATCTGGCGCCGCTTCTCGTTACACTCACCAACTTGGCTCCAGTATACCGAGAGAATATTCGCACTTAGCCGCGCTTCCTCTGTTTTGTTTTCTCCCCTTCAGTCAGTATCGGATTCGACTCCATCACTCGACGGTAGTACGCTTCCAAGCACCATGAGCGACGGCCAGATCCTGCGCACGGGCGTGCTGTTCAAGAAGGGCTCGGGCACGGGCCCGTTCGGCCGCAAGAACTGGAAGCCGCGCTACTTCGTGCTGACGCCCGCGCGCCTGCAGTACTTCACGTTCGAGGACGGCGAGCTCAAGGGCGAGCTGAGTCTGCAGGGCTGCGACGAGGGCGTGCTGGAGGTCATGCCCGCCGACAGCATGAAGACCGGCAGCAGCGCCTCCACCATCTGGCGCGTGGCCATCAACGCGCCCGAGCGGCGGCTGCTGGTGGCCGCCGGCACGGAGATGGAGATGAACGACTGGGTGGACAAGCTCGTGCTGGCCTTCCGCATCAACTCGGGCCAGCCGCCTCTGCAGCGCGCGTCCATGCCCGCGCCCACGTCCGACGACAACATCGGCTTTGACGGCCGCGCGGCCGCCGCCTCCATCCCCAGCGTCAACAGCAAACCGAGCATTCGCGACTTCCAGAACTTCTCGGTGCCGCGTCGCGGCCTGAACCAGCGCCACAGCGTGGGCGCGGACATGCGGCCCTCGGTCGAGGAGCAGGAGATGCAGCTGCAGCTCGCGCAGGCGGAGAGCGTGAAGCAGCAGCAGCTGGAGGAGGTACGCAGGCTTGAGGAGGACCAGCGCCAGGAGGAGATCAGGCACGAGCAGCAGCTCCGGCGTCAGGAGGAGCAGGACGCGGAGATGCGCAGGCAGTTGGCGGCCCAGCAGGAGCAGGAGCTGGAACGACAACAGGAGGAAGAGGCGCTCGATGCGGCGCTCGCCGCGGCCGAGGAGCTGCAGCGGCAGGAGGAGCAGGAGAAGCGCGCGCAGAAGGAGCGCGAGTGGCAGCAGGAGATGGAGCTGCAGCGCGCGCGGGAGGCCGAGGAGGCCGCGCGGCTCCAGGCCGAACAGGAGCAGCAGGCGATCCGGAACGCGCGGCTCGCACGCGAGCTGGCCGTGCAAGAGAAGCTCAAGCCGCAACAGGGCGAGGATCTGCTGGAGCTGCAGCGTCGACAGAAACGCGAGGAGCACGCGCGTGAGCGCGCCGAGCGCGAGAAGGCGCTCAAGCTCAAGCAGGAGCAGGAGCAGGACCTCGCGTTCCGCATGACCCAACAGATGAACTCGCACTTCAGCGTGGACGACGAGTCGGACGACAGCGACTACGAGCCGGAAGCCTCGCCCTCCTCGCCTGTGGTCGAGTCCGGGCCGATCGGCAGCGGCGGCCTGGACGACGCGGCGTCCGCCCACTCTCCGGCCACTGCGCCGCGCTCGTCTCTGGTCGGCGACGCGAAGAGGGAGATGATCCAGAAGCAGCAGCTGGAGCACCAGCGCCGCCGCGAGGCCGCGCTCAAGCAGGAGCAGCAGGAGCGCGACGCCGAGTGGCGCCAGCAGCAGGTAGAGATGGAGCAGCAGCGCGTCAAGATGGCGGCCGTGAACGTGCGCGAGGCCCCGCGCGAGGTGGAGGTGGCCCCTCGCGAGATTGAAGTGGTGCGGCGGGCGCCCGTGAAGAAGCCGACCCCCGTGGAGAGCTTCGAGTTTTGAGGAGGCAACTACCGTACACACTACACACTATTGACAGGCTCGCACGGCGCGGATTAAGGTAATTGAGGGGAAGGAAGAGGAAGCAAGTAGGCTATGTCGTTGAACACAGATCGTTAGGTATGAACCATACTGGTAACACCTTGTTGTTGGCTGCAAAGTGATGCGCCATGCTGAGCTTTTGGCGAGCTTGAAGTTGGGCGGTCTTGTCAATCCGTCTACCGACCCGCCACTCACTCGGCACTGGTCATGGCGCCGTTCAAGCTTTCAGGAAGTTTTGCACTTGCAGGTTAACACTAGCCTAAACTACTACCAAGTTGCAGTACTGATGTCCTTGCTCCAGGTTAGGTAGCTCGATGTGCAGGTGGCTCTTGCTGAGGAGGGACTTCGACATGCGAAGTGAGTGAGTGATGTGACGTGCGTACTCGGCGCCGGATTGGCCAAAACGCGGCCAACACAAAAAAGAACTGCACCTGTTGCAAGAATCTATAGCATGGCGGACCCGCAGCAGGACGCGCCGGTGCCTATTGCGCGCGTGAGCAGCGGCAGCTCCAGCGCTTCGTCGGCGCGCGTATTGCCTGGAGAGCGCAGTCAATATCCTGTGAACATGGCGGTGGATTTCACGCGATTGCGGGTACGCGGCTGCATGTGGAACGTCTCTCCAAGAATGAGACGCTTCAAGTTGTGTCATTGCGTCGCTGTTTGGGTGGAAAACAGTGTTGCAACGCGTTAGGTGGAGGTGCTAACCGAGTTGCTGCAACTTTTGCAACGGTTTACTGTGTGTTTAACCGCTTGGTTGTCGCAGCCCAATGCGCTGCGCAAGTATTTGGCATTCCACGGAATCCCGGAGGTGCCACCAGGCAGCTCACGCGAGCAACTGGCAGTTACAGTTGCCAGGTGCGTTGTCTCGTGTTGCCTATGTCATTGGTATTGCTATTGCCAACGTAACTTCATCTAAAAGTTGCAATTGCACTCGTGGATGTGATTCGGTTCTGACACTTCGTTGCTGCAACATAGGCACTTCAACCAGGAATGCAAGAAGACGGATGAAGGTTCCAGCATCACATCATTCGTGACTTATGTACGTGGCAAAGGAACCATTTACAATTTTTTGCATGAGGTTTTAGACTGATACCAGGAAAATGCAGCTCACGGGGTCCAGCGACACTGTTGAAGCGGCGGAGATGCTGCGAGGTCGGCCAGTTCACAGGTTAAAACGCAAGAAATTCGACTACGAGGACGACGACAAGGAGAACCAGAGTCGACAGGTGACGATCAGCAATGGTGGAGGTATGAGGGCTATGTTGTCCGAAGAAGATGTTGACAATTTGTTCAACTACGGCCAAGAGGACGATGCGGGGCTAGGGGGCGAACTGCGTCCGTTTGTGGTCAAAAAGCGGCGATCTACGATCCAGGACAAGAAACATCGAGGCGCAAATGGCCGCGGACGAGCAGATTGCGGCGACGCTGGAGGGACGCAAAAGAAGAAGCGAAAGGGGCGACTGTACTGCACGTGCAAAGGCGCGAGCTTCGGCAACATGATCGCTTGCGACAACAAAAAGTGTCTTGATCGATCGAATTGGTACCACATGGGATGTGTGGGCTTGGACCCGCTGGAAGAACCGCCGGAGACTTGGTACTGCCCAGCTTGCCAAGAGAACGACTCTGCAGACATCCCGGAAAATCGTACGTGGCCCTAAATTGATCACCATAATTGGCTTTACGTAATGACTAACAGCTCTGCCGCTTAGAGTATCGCAAGCCTGTGGCAAGCGTGACGTATGGAGATATGATCGCGCACGCGTTGACCGTTCTGCCTGGGGGCAAAGTACGTGGCTTAAATTTTGACAAGGTTACGATGTGTAGCCATTTTGATGGTCGCGCTCACTTGGGGATCTGTCGTCGTGCAAGGGCTCCTTCAAGGACATCTGTGACTTCGTGGAGGCCGAGTACGAGAGTCAACTTAACTGGAAGCTGGAGAGGTGAGTGCACTTTGTTTTGCTGTTTGTCGACGAGGCAAGTGGATCTGACACCTCGTTATGCACGGTGGTAATTCTGCTCGGTCAGCGACCAACGCAAGTCTCCAGTGTGGAAGTCCTCGGTGCGCAAGATCCTCTTCTCCAACGTGCGCTTCCGGAAATACCCCGAGGTCAAAGGCTTGTTCTGCCTGGCCGCGTGAGCCGTCCGCCACTTCGCTGCTGTTCGTACTTCGCGTGCTCCGTCCCCTGCGTAGCGTTTCCTGTCTCCCTCCATCACCCCACAATCGAATCTTGAGTGATTTACCACCACCGACTACCGTACCAACCCGACACAAACCCATCAACTGCGAGCAGTAGATTCCTATATTCCTCGCCGCACACTCATCACCTCCGTCGAAACGGAGCCAACATAGAGTGCTGTCCCTTTAGCCTGGTCCGCCTGCATCTACTTACTGGCCGTTGGGGTCGAGGTCGGGCATGTCCTCGTCGTCGCTGTCGCTGGCCTCTTCCTCCATCATGCCGGCCGCGTTCTGCGCCGCCATCATCTGGTTGATGTCGAAGCCGCCGCCGCCGTTGAGCGCGCTCATGTCGAAGCCCTCCTGCCCCTCGTCCTCGTCCTCGTCCACGAACTTGCTCCAGTCCGTCTTGACGTTGGTCTTCTCCAGGTGCTTGTCGGCCAGCAGATGCGGCCAGAACTCCTCGTCCTGGTTCTTCTTGACGATGTGGAAGTGCAGGTTGCGGTCCGTCTTGGCCCAGATGCTGTCCTGGTGCTCCACGTCCACCTCCTTGAACAGGTCCAGCGTCACCTCGTACAGCTGCCCGTTGCTCGTGCCCCTGCTCGAAATAATCATAAAAAACAATCAATAAATCAATCCATTAGTAGTATAATACGTAAATGTTTCATTGGTGTAGGTGTGTAGATCTTGTGGGTGGGTGTGTACGCACTTGAAGGTGAGCTGCTTGCTGGTGAGCGAGACCGTCTCGTCCTTGACGTCCGGCAGGTCCACAGTCACGTACAGCGCCTCCTTGCGCTGCGCCCACTTGACGGGCGCCCACAGAGCCTTGGTCTCCGACATGATCTCCGAATTAATCAGCAGAAGCTTCTTTGACTGGAGTGACTGACGCGGCAGGCTCGTATTCGAGAAAAGTCTCGAACGTGTGGCGCACACCAATCCAGATCTCGTGTGTGTGGACACACCACGCAGATAAGAATCAAAGGTTTATGAGATATCATAGGTTTCGACACGCTTGACAAGCATCAGTGCAATGGCTGCAATGCTGGTTCTGAGTGACGACCCGCGCACGACGTGCCGGGCGTCGTCCACGCTGGACCGCAACAAGCAGCTCTACGGCGCTGCGAACATGCTGTCGACGGACCTGTCGAGCTGCTGGAACTCGGCGCAGGGCATTCCGCAGCAGGTGCAAGTGCTGCTGCACCGGGCGGTGGACGTCTCCGCGCTCTGCGTCATGTTCCAGGGCGGATTCGTGGGTCAGGACGTGCAGGTTCACGTGAGGAAGGCCGGAGGAGGAGGAGGATGGGAACAGGTCGACGTGGTCGTGGACCCGGAGGACGCGAACGACTTGCAGGAGTTTCCCTGCAAGTTGACGCAAGTGGAGGCCGTCGCGCTCACGTTCCAGCGCAGTACCGACTTCTACGGACGCGTGGTCATCTACAGACTGGAAGTGCACGGAGTTGAAGTGGAGACAGGCAACTGACAGGCTGAGAGAAAGTTGTGCTTTGATTAGATTTTCCGATGAACCTTCACACGATTTCTCTCGCAAACTTCTACATGCATCTGCACGGCACTTTACACACTGGACGCTCACGTTTACTACCCACTGACTGACACGCACACTCAACTAGTATCTGGCACATTGGCTCTTAAAACACAACGCTTGCTTGCCTGCGGTCTGCTACGCCAAGGCTCTATCACTCACACTTGGCACCGCCTCATACGAGCGACTGGCTCCAGTAGAACATGAGCGCGTCCTCGCGCAGCATAATGAGGTTGTGCTGGTACTTGGGCAGCGAATGCACCGCCTGCGAGTCGCGACGTAGCTCGTCCACGAACTGGGACGTGATCTTCTGGCGCTCATCATCGGACAAGCAAACGTCCCGCAGCGGGTGGAAGACCACCTGCGTCTGAACGTCGTCTTGGGCTTCGCTGTAGAATCCAAGCTGCAGCATTCACACAAAAAATATCACAGTTAGAACTTGAGTTGTGTCCTTTGGCATAACTATGGTGCTCGACGTACCATGCGTTGGAACTGGTCGAAGGCCGGCAATCCAAGCTTCTGCTCCCTTGCATCCGTGTACATCCGAGCCAGAATGTAGAACACCTGGTCCTCATCGTTGGGTGCCTGAGCGGCTCCGGCCTCTAGGCCGTTGAACTCGCCCAGCAATTGGGAATCGCCCTTGTCATACTGATCCAGGTTAATCCCCATGTTGCTCATCTCGTTGAAGAGAGATGTCCCGATGACGCCGTTGAATGCCGGGCCCGTCTCCTGATAGTTTTGAGACTGCTGTCGCTGCTGAGGGTCGAGGGCCGGGTCGTCCTCGACCGCAGTGCTCTTGTTCATGAACAACTTCTCCGTGCTGGTGCCCATCATCTCCATTTGGTTGTGGAACGCGTTGCTCTCGAACAAATTCCCGCTGGATCCCTGCTCTTGCCCACTGCTACCCGGGGTGGTTCCTTCCGTAGTAACCTTGTTCATGTATGGAGAGATGGTCATGGATGGCCGCTGCGTGGACGACGTCGCGAGTGCTGCCATCGTTTTGGGCGATGCATCCTCCGGCTTGGAAGTGATGTTGACCGTGTTCTGCTGCACATTGAGCGACGACGAATCAACCATCGCGCTACTGCCGTAGCTGCTGGTACTGGTCGTCTGCTGCGCGCTCATGCCCATGCTCATAGCCGCACCCTGCTCACTCATCTGCTGGTACGCTGCGTACCCACGCGATTGCTGCTGCTGCATCGGGTGCTGCTGGTTCATGGGTGTTCCTTCCATCCGAGAACGGTACATCATGTTCCCGTTGCCACCGTTGGGCGCGAACACGCACTGCGGGCTGTGCGACAGCGCGGGGCCGGCCGCAAGCATGTCGACGTCGTTAAGGCGTCGACAGTGCGGGCAGCGGTAGATCGGCCGCGCCGTGTTCATGGACCCGTCCGGGTGGATCTCAAAGCCTCCGAGCGCCCACTCCACCGCTCCGGGGCTGTTGGCAGCTCCAGCGGCTGGGGTCTGGACAGGAGGCTGCTGAGTCTGAGGCGTGTGCGGCTGCATGGGGGCCACGGCGCTGGCGCTGGGCTGCATCAAGTGGCTGCTCCAGGACATGGACGCCATGGGCTGCTGCGGCGGCTGCTGCATCATGCCATACCCCATGCCGCTGCTCGTGGCCATGTACTTGCGCGCGCGTTGCGGGTGCGGCTCCACCATCATGGCGCCTGCGTTCATCCCTTGCGGCGAGTTGTGCGCCGCCCCCGCGTTCATGTACGGGGTGCGCGGGGACGCGCGCATGCCGTAGACGCCCGTGGCCGCGGCCACCGCCGCCGCCTGCGCGTTGAGCTTGCGCTTGTTGCGCTTGGAGCGGATGGCGATGACCGACGTGCGCGTGGGCGCGATGTCCTGGAACATGGAGCTGCCGTCCTGCTGCTCCGGGCCGATCTCGAGCATGAAGGACTGGCCCTGGTGGTTCTTGGACACGTCGTCGATGCGGAACGAGATGGTGACGCGGCCGCGCATCATGTTGGGCCGCATGTCGGGGAAGAGCCGCAGGATGCTCTGGTTCAGCATGGCGTTGCCCGACTCGTAGAGCAGCCGCACGTCCAGCGGCACGACGCGGTCCTCGAGGTACGCGCCGGGCGCCGGCACGAGCGACAGCGCGACGGTCATGCACTTCTCGCGGCCGCCCTCGTCCTTGAACCAGACGTCGGGCGGCTGCGTTGCCACCTGCAGCTTCTCCTTGACCACGTTCACGGGCGCCGAGAAGACCGACTCGATGTCCGCGTCGGCGCTGCGCACCTCGAGGCAAAAGTTGCGGCGGTCGCATGTGGCCGTGAGCGTGTGCAGACTCATGGACAGCAGCGCCAGCCCCGTGTTGGGGTCGATGCGCGCCTCCGCGGCCAGACGCAGCACGGCGTCCTGGTCCTCCACGAGGTCGTACGTGTCATGGAAGCGGAGGGACACTTGCAGAGGCTTGTGGACACTGGTTTGAGAAAGTTTAGAGACGGTTAGAGAAAAAGTGGCGTAACGGTCGGGGGGGGGGGTGAAAGTTTAGAGACAAGCACACCACGCACCCTGTGACTTTTGCCTTGTGCTCGTTCACGAGCTTGACGGTGGCCTGAAAGTTGACGTTCTGGTACACGTACGTGGGCACTTGCTCCACGAACACCAGAGTCTGCGGAAAGTGTAGGGGGAACACCCTGTCCGTGAGAAATTTTCCCCTCCTCCAAGAGGCAACAAGGAAAGGAAAGGAAAGGTGTTAACGTACCTGCGGCATGGTTAATGTGAACAGTGGCAAAGCGATTGCAGTTGAGGTTTCCCCTTTCCTTGCGTGGCTTTCCCCTTCTCCTTCGGTGGGAAAGTGTTGCGTCTTCTCTTCCGTTGTGTTGGTCGTCGTCCGCTCAACAACGGCAAAGCCACAAACTGCGTCCCGCGGGCTTCGCGTTGGCGCGAGGACAGCGGCGAGTGAGTCTCTGCGTGAGCCGTCCGCACAGGGGAGGGAGGGCGTGGCCGGGGCTCGTCTCTTCCTGCTTTTCGCTCCTGGTCGATTTGGGGCGAACGCCACTTGCTTTCACTATGGCGACGACTTGCAAAGTGGAGGGAAGCGCTTCCCAGTCAGAGGCAAGAAAAAATACATTCAGCGCGGCCACCAGGCGGCGATTCGCATGGCCGGGGGTAGGGCTCCGACCACAAAACGGTCTTGCTCGACGCGCGCAATGCACCAGTTTTAGAACAGCAGGAATTTGGTCATCACACTGCCAGCGACCAGGTGCCGCGCCGAGAAGTGATATGCCTACGGGAGTGTAATGCGTACATACATGGTAACTTATGTATGATATTGGAGCGCCTCGGGCGCGTTAAACTCCCCCTGCTCGTCGTGTTTTACATGTATGCGTTCAAAAAAGAAAGTGCTCTATAAGTCCGCCTGCCCTCTGCATTATTGAAAATAAATTTTGACTTCTCATTGGTTAACCTCAATCGGGTTAGGTTTTCATTTATAACGGCAATCCTGACGACGATGTCGCGAACTGTCCTTTGGGTGGGACCGTCCTGCGCTGTATGGGAACGGAGGCGAAGGTTGCTTCAGAAGAAAAGCTGTAAGTGAGCACCAACAAGACCGCACACACAAAAAGATGCAGCTTGTTAGCTTTAAAGGTGAATTCACGACTGACCGTATCCTCTCTGCGTTCTCTTCCTTCTTTTCCTTGCGCCCTTGGGTCCGCTGCACTCGCGTCATCTTCTAACGCCTTGGCGACACCCCTTCTTGTCCTCTCGCACCTTCATTACGCACACCCAGTCACCCAGGCGCCGTGTCATCCGTCCTTGCCCGTCCCCGGACGCCCGGGGATCCCACCGTGCTCCCTCCCGCTCACCCTTCCTTGCCCGACGCCTGCGAAGCACGGCGCAGCCAGCCACCAGCGTCGGCGCTTTCCTTCCTTGGCTCCCTCGCGCCCCCAGATCTGTGTTTGCAGAATGGGAGGCCGAGTGCCACTGCCGCGTCCGCTGCGACAGCTCCCATATAGTCAAACACCGTGTACGGTCGCCCCACGGCGGGTCAGTTACCCACCGCTTACTGTCTGATACGCGCCGCTTCGCAAGGCGGCGTCTCAAACATCTGATTGCCAGTAGCGTCCGAACGAGGACGGTAGTTAACCCGAGTGGAACGGTACGGACCATTTCCACTCGGGACATCCTCCCCGACCGTGCTTCGACGTCCTCGTCGAGGCTCCTCGTCCGTCTCGCCGACGGCATGCACTTCCTTCCACAGCTCACGGTGATTCGCACGCGATTCACGAGCAGCGTTCCGCGCAGCTCGAGCAGCTCGCAGGGCTTCTACAGCATCTCGAGGTACTGGGCCGACGCCCCCATCTTCCTTCCAAAACGCTTGAGCCAGACGCTCTATCTGAGCACGGTCCTCCATCGTTTCTTTCAACTGTTCGCACAGGTCTCCGATCTTGGCAAGAGGCGACGGCCTCGTGTAGGCGAGCCACCGACACACACGACTCGTCACGCCAGTCAGCGCCACCACACAGCTTCCCAACGCCGGCCACCAACCGATCTCGATATCACCGTAGAGTACAACCCCTTGACCGTTCCCGACGTAGTAGTTCGCCGCCACTAGCACGGTTGCCACGCCAACCCATCCCAGGCAGACGGTCTCGATCAGATCGTACGCCGAGAGAAGGCTGTAGGTCACCACGTAGCCTGTCGTCTGGATTACCGCCCGGCCCGTACACAGCACGAACCACGCTCGACGGAAAGTATCTCCCCACTTGGAACGGAGACCCTCATTGTACTGCGTTGTCGCCCTCCAACCGTACTCGCCAGTCTCAGGTATGAAAACGTAGAAGTAAGCGTGAAACGCGTCGCAGAACTTGTAGACCACTCGCCCGAAACCGTGCTGATGTTCATCTTGCACCACCAGCTCGATCATCGGCGTTCCCAACAACGACTCACTCAGCATTCACCAACGGCGTAGCGTACCAGCATCCTGCACTTCAGGGCTGATCATGTAGCTACGGTAGCGCTTGAAGCACTGTCGAACGATACCGGTCCATTTGTAAACCAGGTCGCACCCGGCACAGAACGGTCCCGTCACTAAGCCATGCAACGGTGCCAACACAGCGCCCAACAGAAGCCCACACGCCACCCACGTCAACTCCACACGATGCGTCACCACAAACTCCATCTCCCGGACACTTCTAGTCGCCAAATGCGACGGAAGCGGCCGGACGCTCCACGGTCAGCGCTCCTCGAAAGCGTGAAGCCGTCCGCCCTTCAGAGTCAACAGTCTCTTGGACCACGGTCACTCCGTGTCAATCGGAAGTAACTGTAATAGACCGTATCCGTTCCACTCGGTAGCGTCATTTCCCATCCGTGGCCGTTCGTAACGGCAGTTGCCGTGCCGTCCAGTCTCAGACTAGGATTGATGTGGACGGACACAGAGCCGGACTACCGCCCAGGTCGGTTGCCATCAACGGCAACTTCCATCAGGTTTCTTCATTCAGCAATTCGCCCCGAGCCCAAGACCCCAGACATTCCTGCCTAGCGCTGCCCCATGACCAAGCCCACGACCCGCTCGGCCGCGCCGCCGACGGCAGAGGAGCTCCGCGAGCGTCTCGACGACGAGTCGAAGGCCGTCGATGATGACACCGCTCTCCGTGCTCAAGTCGAGCTCTGGACGCGGATCCGCGCGGCGTTGGCTGCCCACCCGCTTTCCAGCGGCATCGAAGCCATGGACGACCTAGCGATGGCCGCGATCGCCGGCGACTCCGCCACCAAGCGCTCACTTCCCGGCACGGCCGTCCTTCTCCCGTCGACGGACCTCCAGACGCCCCAAGACCCGCCCGTGCACGCCCTGTTCGCTCCCACTCCAGCACGGCCCAAGCGTCCCTCCCCGCGCGGCAAGGGCAAAGCTCGAGCTCCACCTGCCAAGAAGAGGCGCACTCTGGCCAAGTCCCGACGCTCGTGGTTCCAGCTGCCCAGCAACGCGCCCAAGAAGATCAAGGAGGACCTCGCGCGTCTCGAAGACGAAGCGGACGAGCATGGCACGACTCCGGAGCGGCTCGCCTACCGTTGGCGAGACCAGCGCGCCTGGTACGACCCCAAGAAGCACCCCGATCTCTACCTCGAGCACTGGCGCTTCTTCATGCCGCACCGCCCCACCTTCCTGATCCTCGCGCTCTACGCGCCCACGGACGACGCCGGCGCCCGCCGCAAGCTCAAGTCCGTCGCCTGCCAGAGGCGACTGCTGTTCATCAGCTACAATATTGAAGAATTCGGCTATTACGGCTTCCTGGAGCTGTTCGAGAACGGTGCGCACGACCACTTGATGTGGTTGGGCGGCAAGGCGGCCAAGCACTCCACGGGAGCCAAGAAGGCCAAGTCCCGAGTCGACGCCGCCGACCCGCCCCAAGATGAGCTAGCGCAACTCCTCCGCCACGACCCCAGTCACTACGAGCAAGTGATTGAGCGGGTCCTTGACCACACGCGCGTCGACGAGGAAGGGTATGCTTCCATTCGCGAGCTCCTCGAGCAGAGCAACGCTCTGGATCCGTCCCGGCCGGCGCATCTACGGTTGACTACGAACGCTCTCGCCCGGATCGCCATTGGACGTGTCGACTAAGGATCCACCGAACCCGAACTGGGTCGGCAACCGTTCCACAGGACCGTGGAAGAAGCTGCTGTCTGACATCACCCTCCGTTCCGTCCAAGCCAAGTTGGCCAAGCGTCTCAGCAAGGGCAAGTCCGTCGTCACCTACGACCACAAGGAGTTCAAGGCGTCCGAGCAGTGCGAGGACGACTCCGACTTCGAGGACGACGGCGAACCCGTGATTCTACCCCCGACGCCTCCAGTCACCAAGCCCACCCGCGCCGTCCCCAAGCAGCAAGACCACACCGGCCTCACTGACAGCAGCGACGAAGAAGACGAAGAATTCCCTCCCCCAGGTCGCCCCAGCGGAGAAGAGGACGCCCCCAGCGACGGCCCAGGCGACGACAAGCCAGACGAGAACGCGTCCGACGGAAGCGACGACGAGCCCGACCCTCCGAAGGGAAGCTCCGACAAGAAGTCAGACAAGAAGTCCGGCAACAAGGGCGACGGCAACAACTCGAAATCCAGCAGCGACAAGTCGGACGACGCGCCTTCGCCCGACGACAAGGCGAGTAAGGACGCCAAGTGAGGACCCCAAGGGAAGGGCCTCTCGCACTTTCATCACTTTTCTTTTTCTTTCTTCCAGTAGTCGTGACACGTAAAAACACAAAAATAAAAACACACGCTTGCCGTTCACGGTTAACTGTTCCCCAATTCCAATATCTCCACAACCGTTCCTTTCGTTCATTCATTCGTTCATCACCCATAGGGAACCGTTCCACCGTGACTTACACCAGCAGCAAGTCATCATCATCTGCAACCGCATTGGCGTCCGCTAGCCGAGCACTCCTCCTGAGCTCCGGGAGCCCGTTCTTCCTCCTCTCTGCTTGTTCAAAAGCGATCACCAACGCCGAGTACACGGGCATCAACGCGGCCCTTGGCAGCCAAAAGGTCTCATAATTCGCAGTCAACACCAGATACTCTGCTGCACGGTTTACCACGCGCTTGGCGACGACTTCTAGTAAGGGAGTCTCCGTTCCCACGACGGCCGTGTCTTCAGCACCTAACGTCAAGCGTTCCGTGTAGCTCGAGGGTGGCAGGTCCGTCTCCTCCAAGGGTCCGTCTTCGCCCTCGGCTTCCTCTTCGACAATTCCTTCCGGTATCTCATCCATGAACGGTCGGGTCCAACGCCCTCGAAATTTCTTTAGACGGTTGACATTCACGGTCACCACCTTGTTCGGATGCGACGGTATATCAATCCGGTAGGCGTTCTCCCCGACCTTGTCGAGAACACGGTAGGGACCGTGCCACGAGAATGCCAGCTTCTTGGTCCGTTGCTCTCCCCGCTTGGCACGGAAGAACTGGTAGACCCAGACCTGCTCACCAATCTCGAAGTTCACTTCCACCTGACCTCTCAACCGTTGCTCGTGTCGGTCTTGAGCCTTGATTAATTGACGCTCCACTAAATTTCTAGAGTCCCTCAGGGAACGGTACAGTTCTCGTCGGTATTGAGCGACCTCGTTGCTCTTCCACTTCTTTCCCAGGTTCAAGAACGCCACGTCCAGAGGCAGCACCGGGTCACGGCCATACAGCGAGAAGAACGGCGAATCTCCGAGTGCCTCGTGGTACGCCGAACGGTAAGCAAACAGCACCCTGGGTAGGTAGACATCCCAGTCCGTCTGTGCCTCGTCAACGTGCATCCGTAGCATTCCAATCAGGGTTCCATTGAACCGTTCTACAACTCCTTGCGTCTGTGGGTGATATGCGGCGCCGAACAACTTCCGGATGCCAAGCGTCTGGTAGAACGCCTTGGCTACTTCCGACGTGAAGTTCCGTCCGTTGTCGCTGAGCAGTCGGGACGGCACACCGTGCCGAGCGACCACACCGTTCACCATCGCGGCCACGAACGTGATTGAATCCAACGCAGCAACAGCAAAAGCCTCGGCCCACCGTGTAAAGTAGTCTACGAACACGAGAATGTACTTATTGCCACGCTCAGTCTCAGGTGACGGACCGACAGCGTCGACAACCAGGAGAGAGAACGGTCCCGTCAAGTCAGCGACCGGCATCCGCTGCATTCTTCCGGACGTCCACGGTCGAGGTCCTTTTCCTCCTCCACACTTGGCACACTCTCTAACAAACTCAGCAACGTCCTTACGCCATCCAGGCCAGTAGGCGTGCCTCCTTATTGTCTCGATCGTCTTCGTCAAGCCCAAGTGAGACGACAACAAATCTCGGTGGCAGAAGTGCAACACCGTCTCGACGTACGGCAGAGGCACCACAGGAACCGTCACCGTCCAAGCTGGACCCACGTTGGCTGGCAAGTGCACATACCGCATCAATAAACCGTTCACCACTAGATGTTTGGGAGCCAAACCCACGATCCTCCGTCTCAGGAACGGATCTAGGGGCAGCGCTCCGTCTTCCAACAGTGCGAGTAACACCTTGATCCAGGAGACTTTCTGTTGCTCTTCCATGAACTGTTCTGAGTCCAACCCAAATAGATCGACTAGCGAGGGAGGCGTCGGCTGCGGCGAAGCGTCGCCGACCTCCACATCCGTGGGTCCATTCTCAAGTTCCAGCTCCAACTCCTCATCGTCGTTAAAGTCGAAGTCCCCAGAGTGTTCCGGAGGTTCGCTCTCCTTGTATTCAGCGTCCTCTCTGTCCCTAGCGGCACGGTCACGCTCCCCGACTGAAGACGGAACTTCGGGCTCAACCGAGCTCGGTTCCGGATTCAGGAGGTCCGTCATCGTAGGCGCAGGATTCAGGATGGCAGCCATCGTCAACGCGTTCACACTGCCCATGGGCAGTCGCGACAAACCGTCGACATGCCCCATCGAAGTTCCGGGACGGTGATGCACCTTAAACTGAAGACTCGACAGTTCCATGGCCCACCGTGCCAACTTAGCGTTACTCGTACGGTTGCCAGGGCTAAAGACCCAAGTCAAAGCCTGGTGATCCGTGAAGACATCAAACTCTCGCTTGTCCAGATAGCACCGGAACTTGCGAGTCGCCCAGACAACGCCCCAGCATTCGATCTCGGAGATCCCGTCCTGGTTGGTGATCCAGTTCTTCTGCGATCCCGTGAGCAACTTGCTAGCGTAGGCCACGACACGGTCGCGACCGTCCGCTTCCTGCATCAGACACGCTCCCACAGCATAGCGAGAGGAGTCCAGGTAGAGCTCAAACCGTTTCTTCATGTCAGGGTAGATCAAAATCGGAGGTTTCATCAAAGCACGCTTCAATTGCTGGAAGGCGCCCTCGCAGTCTTCGTTCCAATGGAACGGTTCATCCTTCACTTTCAAGCGTTCTAGCGGAGCAGATATCAAAGCGTACCCCGGGATGTACCGACGGAAGTAGCTAGTCAAACCCAGGAACGACCGAATTCCATGTACATCACTCGGACGCAGCACATTCATCACGGCTTTCACCTTTTCGGGGTTCGGAAGGATGCCCGACGGCGTCACGATGTGACCAAGGAACGCCACCTGGTTCCGTCCCCAATGACACTTCTTCATCTTGAGTTTAAAGCCAGCCTCGCGGAATCGTGTCAGCACTTGACGAATGCGGACCAAGTGAGACGGAAAGTCATCGCTAAAGACAACACAGTCATCCAAATAAACGAGGCACACTCGCCACTTCAAATCCACCAACACCGTCTCCATGAGACGCTCGAAAGCAGGCACAGCGTTGCAAAGGCCAAAGGGCATAACGAGCCACTCGTATAGACCGTACTTGCATGTGAAGGCCGTCTTGGCCGCGCTGTCCTCGTGCATTGGCACGTTCCAATAGCCAGAAGCAATGTCCATCGTAGAGAACAGCTTAGCTCCCCCTAGCACGTCGAGAATGTCATCGATTAGCGGCATAGGGTAGCAGTCTTTCACGGTCACAGCGTTCAACTTGCGATAATCGATGCAAAAACGAATCCCTCCGTCGGGCTTGCGGATCATGAGCACCGGGCTGGCCCAGGGACTGTGGGAAGGACGGATGAAGCCCATCTCCAAGTATTGGTCAACCTCGGCTTCCATGACTTCCCCTTCCGCACCCGATACACGATACGGTTGTTGTTTGATCGGCTTGCTATCTCCAGTATCAATCTCAAACTTCAAAAGCTCTGTCCGTCCAGGATTCTTGGATGACTCCACAAACATATCACTAAAACCGTTCAGCTCGTCCTGGAACAAACCCTTCTGCTCGGCCGACAAATCAGAGTCCGAGAAGTCAGCTTCCATGCCTTTGTCGGGCGGGATTGCGGGCTTTGGCGCTTCCACGATCTCAGCGGGACGGTCTAGCCTCCCTTCCGACATCGTCTTCACGGCCTCAGTCGCACCGCCCTCCTTCAAGTCCCCCGACGTGCTCTCCGTCGAAGCTGGACGCTCAGCAGGCGGCCCAGCAGGCGTGAAGGCGGACTCGGGAATCACGGACGTGGCAGCCACCACCGTTCCCTTCCTGATCCAGTATTCGTCCGTAGACGCATTACAAACCTCGACAATCACCTGCCCCTTGTGCACGGTGCAAAGCGTTCTAGCGACGCACAGCGTAGGCGGTAGGCCCGACGAACCCTCCACCAGCACCGTAGCCTTGTCACCCACGTCTCCGATGACGTTTGTCGTCACTAGGGCTTGTCCTCGGGGAGGCAATCGGACGGACACGGCCATAGCCGTCAAGTAGGTCTCCTGCACTACCGTAGTTCCCAATTCCAGCACTTCGTTCGTACTCTTGAGCGTCATCGTCCGTTCTTCCACGTCAATCACAGCTCCAGACACGGCTAGCGCATCGACTCCTAGGATCGCGTCGCAGTTCAACTGTTCAGCCACCAACAAGTTCAAGTTGGCCTCGAGCGACCCCAGACGCACAGGCAGCGCGATCCATCCCCGGATACGGAGCTTGTGGCCTGACGAGCTACGCACTAGACCTTCGTACGGACGCAAGCTTTCCCTCGCTCGTCCCAACCGTTTCAGCACCAACTTGTCGACCAAACTCAGCGTCGCCCCAGTGTCGGCCAACATGCTCGACGGCAGGCAGTCGATAAACCCACCCGAGAGGGCTTCGTAACCTCCCACAGCACACACGACACGGCGACCTCCGGGAACTACTTCAGGTTCGTCCGTTTCTTCGGCCTCATCTCGGCGGAGTCCGAAACCGTTCGGAAGCTCGACCGTCACCACTTCCACGAGACCACGCTTTTCGGACCGTTCCAGCGCAAGCCGTCCGGGCCTCACGACTTCCACGTAGTGAGAGATGTCTTCCTCGCGTTCGGGGTATAAACCCACTCCGTGCACGGCTTCGGCCAGCTCCACGTACAAACTGGAGCTATCAAAGTCTACGGGCGTCTTGGTTCGAGGCTCCTTCTCCTCGTTCGGGATTGTCTCGTCAGCTTTGAGTTCGAGTAGTTTTTTCCACACGAGCTCGCCACACTTCGAGTGATTGCATTCCACCCACTCCGAGAAAGTCACCCAGTCAGGTAGCGGAACGGAGTCACGCTTCGTCGACTCAGCCGTCACGGCGAGAAGTTGCACCCAGTCCACTTCCGGCACTTGGTCACGGTGGGACGGTTCCAGAGGCGTTCCTTCGTTCCTCACCTTCTTCAGCCATTCATAGACAGCCCTCCTTCCTAGAGCTCGGATAACCAGCGGCGACGTCTCTACCGTCGGCTCCTCACCTTCCGCACGGTTCTTCACGGCGGAATCCTCCCTCGAACCGTCAATAGCGGGAACGCCGATGTTCGAGTACACCACGGCTTCAGTTTCTTTAGCGTTCATTTCATTCTCAGGCCGCATATTCTTCTTCTTTTCCCTGACACCTTCCGGCGGTAGTCCGAAACGTTCGACAACCACGCTCGTCGAGTGGGTTCTCTGGGGTTCAGGAACGGTTGAAGCGTCCCTAAAATCACGGTTCGCCCGCTTTGCCTCGGTCGAACTCTTGAGCGTCTTTTCAAACCAATCTTGCCAGTATTCAGGGGAGGTCATCTCTTCCGTGGATGCTCCCTTCGTCCTTTCGAGTACGTCGACCGGCAAGCCCAAGTAGCTAGCCATTTCTTCGACCGACAGTTTCGTCCTCGTCGCAGCAATCTTCTTTACACGCTCTTGTAGTTCAACTTCGTCCAGCGGATAGAGTCGATCTTCCAGTTCCATCTCGTACTCCTCCGTCTCAACAGCTACCTCCGTGCCAACCAGGACCGTCACTTCTTGGCCCGGCGTGCACTTCTCCATGGCGTCCAGCTCATCGTCCGAAAACAAGTGTTTGAGGGGCAACGGTTCCACCGTACAACCTCGCTCGACTTCGTCAGCTCCATCCGGCAC
This sequence comes from Phytophthora fragariae, assembly GCA_009729435.1. Classification (NCBI taxonomy): domain Eukaryota; phylum Oomycota; class Peronosporomycetes; order Peronosporales; family Peronosporaceae; genus Phytophthora; species Phytophthora fragariae. The sequence goes on along the minus strand of QQOI01000072.1, from coordinate 199,754 downwards.
GGTTTCTCCGGCCAACTCGGCTTTGTCACCTTCGTCGAGCACGGTTCTGAGCCCGCTTCCGTCCTCTGGCTCAGGAACACTCACTCCGACGCCCTCTTTCAATTCTTCAGCAACCGTCTCATTCACGGCTATCACAATCTCCACTTGGTCAATCGACTCCTTCAGCTTGTCGTCCGCCTTCTCTTCCACAAACTCGTTGGCCTCGGGGCACGCAACTACCTCCTTCAGCACAGCCACGCCCTCCGTCTCATCAACCCGCACAACCGGGCTCTCTTTCACCTCAGCACCAACGCCCACAACCGGGCACTCCTTCACTTCGTCACCGTCCTTGGGCTCCGCCAGCTTTGCGTCCGCGGCACGGTACACCCAAGTCCGTCCTCTCTTCGTCTCCGTTTCGTCATTCCTCTTCACGCTCACCACACTCTCAGGGACGGCAACCGCAGCGTTCTTCTCTTCTTCCCGCCCACCGTTACCCTCCGAGCCGTTCACTAGGCCAGAGGAAGGAGCGGCTCTCCTTTCCCCCTCCTCTCGCCGTCTTCATTGCTCGGCTTGCTGCTTCGCGTCGAGGTCTCTCAGCCTCTTGACGGTCGGGCAGCCCCCATAGTATGACCCTCTACCTGGCAGAACGAGCACCAGCGACGACCGTTCCCGTTGCCTCCCTGGAATCCTCCCGACTGCAGTTGCGGCGGCGGCGGTTGTTCGCACTCGACCTGCATGTGGCCGAATTGGTTGCACCGTCGGCACGTGAACGATTTACGGCGGCAGTTAGCGCGACCGTGTCCTCGATACTGGCAACGCCCACAGATAGGAGCGCCCTCTTGGTCTCGCCCATCGTCGTCCATGCGAATTCCCCGGAACGCTTGACCGTTCCTCGATGGCTGTTGTTGCATAGGAGGTGGGGGAACGGACGGTACGGACGCCATCGTCTGCATCGCATAACGCGGCTGAGGCGAGGCACGCAGCTCGTTGTTCACCTTGGTCCTCCACTCCTTCTCGTCCTTCACAAAAGAACGCACCTCTTGTGCCAGCGCCTTGACTTGGTCCACCATCGGCTTCAGGAGGGCCGGCGTCTCGGACGCTGCGGCAGACTTGGCCGGTGTAGCGTCCTCGAAGTCCTCATCCTCGTCCACAGGACGGTACATGTCCTTCACCATCAGCCACTCGCACGCTTCAGGGATGTCACGAGCCGGGCTCGAGTCCAGGATAGCCAACATCCGACGGTTGTTTAGACCGCGACGGAACAGTTGATAGCGCATCCTAGCGTCGGGGTAGTCAAGCGAGTCACAAAGGTCGGTGACACGGTCGCCCCATTCCTCGATCGACTCTCCCTTCTGGCGTTTGGTTGAGTGCAACCGTTCCCAGAGTTCATCAGCTGTACGGCTCAAGAAGTGGTTGTGGAAACGCACTTTCAACGTCTTGAACGTCTTGATGTGCGAGTTGTTCCACCAACGCTCGGCTTCACGGCCCTTCAACTTCTGCTGAAACACTAGTAGACGGCTCGTGTCCGGCAAGCCTTCCGTGTTCGCTTCGAACGCTTCCCAGAAGGTGCGCGCTCGCTCCACGGTCGTAAGGTCCGAGTAGAAGAACGGTAGCACTTTCACGGCATGCGACGTAGCTTGCGAGACGGATATCAAATTAACCGGCACGGTCGCAGACGGCTGCGCAGGGAACGGAGTGGCGTTCCAGGCGTTTCTATCGGTCGTCATTCCGCCCTTGTCGGCAGGAGTCCCACCGTTTTTGGTCGACTTCTTCTTCTTAGGCTGAGCTGGAACGGTTGAGGGCTTCGTCGGAGTCGCGGTAGTCGCGACCGTCGTCGCCTTCTTCGTCGTCGGCTTCTTCGTCTTCTCCTTCTTAATGACTACCTTGGCCGGAGCGTTCGCGGCAGGCGCCGGGCTCCATCCAGTACCAGGCGTCCAACCGAACGGTCTAAGAGGCTCGCGAGGCGGAACAGGCCAAGCCGTCTGGTTCCAACCGTACGCCGGACTATCGGAACGGCGGACTTCGGCACCAGTGTACACCGGGATAAACCCGCTCGGACGGCGGCCAGGAGGGGTCTCTTCTCGAGCTCTTCCATACCCACCGTACTCAGCCGGCGGCGGGTTGTACGCTCCACCGTACCCACCGTAGCTCTGGCCACCAGAGGACATCCACCGTGCTCTCGCCACTTCGGCGGCATAGCGTTCTTCGAGCTCTCGACGGTAGCGAGCAGCGTCGGCCTCTTGCTCGAAGCCTGGCTCCGTCTTCACCCTGTCCCCTTGGTCTGCACCTTCATCTTCTTCACTTCCATCTTCGTCATCTTCCTCATCTTCCTCATCTTCATCATCCTCATCGCCTTGCTCGGCGGCAAACCTCTCTTCAGCGTCCTTCTGCTCTTCCTGGTGCTGTTGCGCCCACAAGGCACGGAGCACGCTGGTACGGTTCTCGTTCTCTTGACCTCCCACGCTCACACTACGCCTCAAAGGCGTGGGTAGCACGGTCGCCTGTTCTTCTTCACGTTCTTCTTCACTGCTTTCCGACATCTTCGACTCTTGATTCTCCAATTCACTCAGCTCCTGACCTTCAACAAACTTTTTCTCCACGATAAACTTTTCTCCAGTACAAACGACTCACAAACGGCTTCGCAGCACGGTTCTCCTTCTAGAACCTTTCCTTGTGTCCGTCCTGGTTCGACTCGTTCGGCACAGCCTCGACTTGCGCTAGCGATCCTTGACGCTGCTGGTCGACACGCTCCTTGGCGCTAGGCTCCGATCGATCTCCCAACTCAGTTGACTGACGCTTGGTCTGCTACGGCAACCTCCAACACTGTTCCACAGCGAGGACTGTACCCTGCTTCTCCACCACGTGTCGCGAACTGTCCTTTGGGTGGGACCGTCCTGCGCTGTATGGGAACGGATGCGAAGGTTGCTTCAGAAGAAAAGCTGTAAGTGAGCACCAACAAGACCGCACACACAAAAAGATGCAGCTTGTTAGCTTTAAAGGTGAATTCACGACTGACCATATCCTCTCTGCGTTCTCTTCCTTCTTTTCCTTGCGCCCTTGGGTCCGCTGCACTCGCGTCATCTTCTAACGCCTTGGCGACACCCCTTCTTGTCCTCTCGCACCTTCATTACGCACACCCAGTCACCCAGGCGCCGTGTCATCCGTCCTTGCCCGTCCCTGGACGCCCGGGGATCCCACCGTGCTCCCTCCCGCTCACCCTTCCTTGCCCGACGCCTGCGAAGCACGGCGCAGCCAGCCACCAGCGTCGGCGCTTTCCTTCCTTGGCTCCCTCGCGCCCCCAGATCTGTGTTTGCAGAATGGGAGGCCGAGTGCCACTGCCGCGTCCGCTGCGACAGCTCCCATATAGTCAAACACCGTGTACGGTCGCCCCATGGCGGGTCAGTTACCCACCGCTTACTGTCTGATACGCGCCGCTTCGCAAGGCGGCGTCTCAAACATCTGATTGCCAGTAGCGTCCGAACGAGGACGGTAGTTAACCCGAGTGGAACGGTACGGACCATTTCCACTCGGGACATCGAGCAAGTTGCATTTTTCAACACTGATGCGGACGGCATTCCAAAGCCGAGCAGCCGATGCCGACGGCGCGTGCATTTGTGTTGTTGTACAGTACGTGTACCAGTCGTTTCGAACTCCAGAGTCTTCTCGCCCGTCGACCGGCTTTCTGTTGCCAATTGCGTCTCCAAGTATGGATATTTTCGCCCCAAGACGTTCTGACGTTGAAGCTGCCTGGCGCCATGATAAGCAATCTCGCAGCTCTGACCCGCGCTGACCGGCGCGATCGACCGCTTTGCCAATCGCTCGCCGAGCTTGAACACGATGAGGCGTGTGTGCGCCTCAAAGGCGACGGAGACCACGAGATCCTGGACGTCTGACGGCGCCGCGACGTCCCGGAAAGCAGCTGGAACCGAGCTACGATCTCGCATTGCCTCCTTGAAGCAAGCGGGGCGCAAGCGGCGGCGATGGCTACGCGCGAGCACGCCCCGAAGGTGCAGATCGCCGAGCGATCGTGGAGTCGCGCGCGCTGCAGCAACGGGCTTACTAACGCCGGAGTCCGAGGCGAGCAAGATGGTGCCGACAACGTCCACGTCGCTTGTTGTAATAGGGCTGGGCAAGCTGCCGCTTTGACAGTATCATGCGAGTGTGTCAAATTGACACACTCGCATGATACAGTAGCGAGAGGGATCCAAGGCTTTTCAGTACCGGGGGGCAGCACGCTGGGGACTCAGCAGCTGGTGACGCTAGATTCCTTCGCGTTGGACATCGTTTGCCGGGCAAAGATGCAAATTGCCGACAAAATACGAAAAACACCAAAAAAAACTACCGCGAGCACCATTCAAAAGGGTTAGGTCGGCCATATTAGAAGGCGGTAGTGAGCGGGTGCGAGGAGCGTAGCCATAGCAAACCCGCGCGGGGAGTGCGCGAAGCAGGGCCGCGCGGTATTTGCGGAGGCGGGCCCAGCGACGAGCATTCCAGCGAGCGGACCCGTTGCCCTGTCCAGTAGTTAGTTTTTCTACTGCGGGGGTCTGGGGGTGCAACCCCCAGTATCACCCTTAATTGAAGGACGTGATTTGCTTGGGTGTTTTTGGTGGGTTGTCCAAATTGCCCCGCCCGAACCGGGTGACAAAAAAACCGCCGCCAACAGCTACGAGGTGACGAGACCGTCGGGCGTCGTCCAAGCACCCGCCGAATCCCGACCGCTAAACATTCCCTGACCTCAGTGACTGAATGGGGATTGGAAAACCGTTGGGTGTGACGGCATCGCTCTTCACGGTCAAGTGTTGTCAGGATCGGGAGCTCCTCTGTCGACAACCTCCGACCTGTCGTCGCGGTCGAGCGTGCGTGCATCCAATGCCAGTCAGCTCGATGTTGACGGGCGCGCCAAGTCGCGACCATGCGCCGAAACATAGCGCGATAGCCTATCGCAGATAGGTATTATAGAATAGGTGACGGCGCCACAGCGACTTGCTTGTCTATCATGAACATGTATGCAGCGCGTCTTACTACCTGTAATTCAATACGAGAGCTACATGCCAGCAGCAGGTGTGTGTGTGGGGGGGCTAGTTTAACCCACGACAGTCAAGGTTGGTTTTTCTTGAGCAACATCAGGCACAGCCGCGACTTCACAAGATTGCAAATGTGCTGAGGTAAGGGTAAGGCGACCCAACATGCCGCACTTTTTCAGAAAAAACTAAATATCTTGCCAACTAAAACGAATACGCACGATCTGATGGTAGGATCCGAAAGCTCTGTGTGTCAGCTATCCAATGCAACCTTCGTTTTGAGGAACCGATAAGTAGAGACGACATACCAGCAAAATGAAAATCTTCACCTACTTTTCTCAGCTCAATCTTGAGCCGAACCAACATGCCGCACCTGATCTGAACGTTCGCAAAAGCGACAATAATAGCGTCTAAACCTACAAAAACGGCCTGTGAGTTGGAGGTTGCCCCGATCTCGATAGGGATAGCGTGCTCTTGGGCAAGTAGGGCCTCTTCAGATGGCGTAATTGATCTAGATTGTACTTCCACTTACCGGTACTTGGCTTTTTCGTGCTAAGTACTGTACATGTATTAATACATCATTCATTTGTATATCTGGGTAGGAGATCGAGAATGTTTCGTGAGAAAATCGATGTATTCTTCAAAGAAGTACTCAATCTCATGCTTGTCGGGTGCATTCACTCGCATGCTATCTAATATCCTGGCCTTCCGGATGGTCAGTACATCTGAATGGCGCTGTAGGAACAGCGAAACACACTTGCCGGACGGACCTTGATCGCCAAATTGGTTCGGTGGGTGTTAAGAGCGTAGCCGTAGCAAACCCAAGCGGGGTGCCCGCGAAGCTTACATACCAGCTCGCCATTCTTGCATTTATCAGTACTGTAGCTATTAATACATGCATGAAAGCCAAACTTTTGTTGGTTCACCCGGTGAACTTCACTGCAACCTCAGTGCACCTGCTGCAAAAGCCGGAACGCACAAAAGAGCAACACTCCAATACGGTGCCGGTATCAGTTCGAGGGTAGTCAATAATACAGGTCATGAACGACTTTGGTCACGCCCAGGGGTTCATATCACTGCCCATTTTTACTATATTCTTGATACTGATCTACCGACACATACGCTTGAGGCTAGGATCACCTGATGCTGATACTCCGTCCATCAGGTATAAATATCATATCAATGAAATGATACGTGTATTTGATATTAATATGATACTTAGGTCTTCCTCCCAAATTTGCGCTATGGATACAGTATTTGGCCCGCGTTGATGAAGCAGCCTTAGGTTTGCGCAGCCTTCGTACCGTTGAGCTTCTTGTCGACCTTGCTGTTGTGGTAGAAGGCCAACACCAGCATCGAGATCAAGTTTTCCAAGTGTGACGCCCTCCTACCTGCACTTACGCAGGGTGTCACCGTCCAACATGATGTGGTCCGAGCATAAGAAGAAGCGGGCCTTGCTCTCCTTGCGGTTCACCCATCGTGAATACCAATGTAAACCTACAGATTGTCTAAAGAGTGGGGAGGTATTGCATCGGGTGGTGTCAGATAATATATTACGGTATATATGATGAAATAGGACGGAGTGAGCTTGTTGGACACCAGCTTATATATTTCCAAATTTCGGCGTATTTTTCAAGCTCTTCCAAGTTTCATTAGACATAGTATAATAGCTCTCCTCGATCATCGTCCAGGCGGATGCGTCGCCTTATTACTAGTACGTACTTAGTTACTACTTAGACAAACCAAACGGTCTTGCGCAGCAGTTGATACACAGGTGAACTCTCATCAAGACAGTAATACCAAGGAACTCTTGGCTGCCTTAATCTATAAACTCTCGAGGACATCCACTCAACGGTATAAGAATTAATTGAATAATGTTGTACTTGCGTGGTGCCGCGGTAGCTCCTATCCAGGTTTGCCATTACGAATTCCTGGTCTTAAATTTGACATGGTGACCTAAAATGTGTTTTTTTGTAAGTAATTCTATATCAAATACTATATCACCCGAGATCATTTCGGTTTAGCTGCAGGATCAGTGATCTTGATCCCCCGCCGAAGGCAGTATCATGTGATACTGATACAAGATATCCGGCTGTGTAGTATCAGCATATCAACGGGTATCACCCGTTGCTATTAACCCCTGGTCACGCCGTTTGATCACGTGACCAAAATCGTCTGGTCACACCTAGAAACACATACAAGCTAACGAACAACAGCAAAGTTTGAAAGTGAAAGATCGATTATCTAATGTTTATTTATGATCAAACTCAAACTTGTAAGGCACTTGTCCGTTCTTGCGGTCCAAGCAGCGCAAAGCCTACGACTAATTCGCTACCTCTGTCTTCTCCTTTTCTTCGTAGTCGAACAATGTATCGTACAATAATCCGAGGTCATCGTCCGACAGTTGCATATCTTGTTCTTCTTCTCCTCCAGCACTATCGTTGGCGTCGTCGCTGGTGTGTACATGCAGACGGAAGATGGCCACGAACTTCGAATATGAGAGCCGCCTCGAAGTCGCAAAACAACATTCACGGGGTCTGGTTTATTTTGAACGGCTAACTCAATGCATTGAAGAATTTGTAGATAGCCGTCGTTGGTTTTGTTCGTTGTCAGTCAAGGTGAACATTAGTGGCACGAATAGTCATGAGGGTTACGATCCGGTATAATTGCCTTGGGGCACAGCGAAAGGTACCGTCGATGAACAAGTGAATGCATGGATAGCGATGTATTGGGATGCGACCACCCGACAAGTCGTTCCCGGCTTGCCTTGTTTGGCCTTTATGTCCTCGTGCCAAAACGCTAAGGTATCGTTAGGTTGCTCCTCCTATATGAACGACACATTTGAGACTCACTCCGTGATAATAGGTGTGGTCTTCAGTGCATGCAGCAGTCGCTTACAACCACGTCAACGTCATGGAAGCGCTGCTAACTCTTGGCGTGAGCATGAACGAGGTCGACTCGTGTTTCGGCTACACACCGCTACATGTAGCCGCTTCCGTTGACAACGTTGAGGTGCTTCGGACACTTAATGATTCTAAACAAGCCGATTTTTGATAGAAAGCGAAGAATGTGAGTGCTTTTGCATGTTCATTCTCGTTAGGTCAATGCAAATTACGCCCACATGTAGTTGAACTGCAAGAACCTGACAACTTCGTTCTTCACCTTTAACAGTATCGGAGATTCCAGTACAGATAGAATGCTGGAACCATTTGCAGCTGCTTTAGCATTATCCACACGAGTTAGAACTTGGTTTCGGCTGAGTCCACGAGCTACCACGTCTGCCCTTGAGAAGAACTTCTCGTAAGCCATCGACCAAACCGTCTTAGTCGACATGTCGTGTTCAGTGAGGTCATCTACGTATTTTTTTCATGGCATCTCCCACATTCGCACAATATGCGGCGTCATCAACCCGATCATCACTTTGTGCGCCGGACCGACATGTGTGTGTGGTCATGTTAGCAACATCATAGGCCATCGTAGCAGCGTAGAACACGAGGATCCCCGATCACAGTCTTCGTTTCCGATAGAAACTGCACCTATAGGTAATTTTGATAGCGGTGGAATTTGCTCGCGTGTACGCATATCCATCGAAGTACACTTTAGTCCTTCCACTTCGTTTTGTAGTCGAAGTGCTACTGCGCTGTTAGTTAGGGATGTGGTACTGAATTCAGTTGAGGTTACGACAAGGTGGCGTTCAAATGCGGCGACATGAGTAGCTCGGTGAAGTTGCGGGCGGGGACAAGTCTTTGACCTTCACAAGTATCTATGCTGTGGGAAGTTTCGGGTCGTGTCGGCATTGAGGTTGATACGCCCGTCACAATGGGCCGTACCGATGTATTGGGGACCACAGGGGGCAGTCTCCGGTTTTCTTCGGGTTCGAGGTCTGAGGCTGGAAATGCAGATGCAGAAACCTCGGCAAAACATTCTGGACCACCTATTGTTGAGCCAACGGAACTTGTGTGTATTACCGCGGGATGATCCAACATCCTCACTTGTATTCTGACGCGCGAGAGCCGAGCGTGTCGTAGGACGGGAGACCAAGTTTGTTGCTTTTTTATTTGTCGTAGGGAAGCTGTACGCTGATGTCTGACGATACTGCGTGCTGGTAGGCTTGGCTACTGTTTCGGAAGTGCTCGCAATCGTTGGGCCGCTGATAATGATTCTACTCATAGCAAACATAACTTTCCTTCCGCGCAACCGACACAAAAATACATGAGCTCACATACAAAGACAACAGCAGGAGCGACGCAGCCAGCTACATGTATATCAAAACACACATGACCAACGTAATTAGGTCACAGCGTGGGTACGTGACCAAGCATGTAGATCACGTGACCAAAGTGATGTTTTGGACTGTGACCAAAGTCGTTCATGACCTGTAATATATCCTACTCAGTTCGAGGAGGCCATGAACTAATCCATCTTCTTCGGCTACAGTAAGTGCACATGAATGTCTGTCCCATCGATACAGATGCAGCAGCGCTAGCCCAAGTTCCAGCAGCAGATGCAGCCTAAAGCTCCCTACCAACAGCATCAAGGAGGCTGCGAAGGGTTCCGCGGCGGTCGAGGAGGACGCGGACGGGGGCGAGGAAGTGGGGGACACGGGCGCGGGGGCTTCCAGCACCAACAATGGCCTCGACCCAGCGGCAACTATAACCAGAACCATAACCTTTGTATGCGGCTGGAAGGTTATATACACGCTCTGCAGCGCGTAGGGGCCAGGTCATTTATCAATACGCGCTGCAGAGCGTGTATATAACCTTCCTAGGGGCCAGATTATATACACGCTCTGCAGCGCGTAGGGGGCAGGTCATTTATCAATACGCGCTGCAGAGCGTGTATATAACCTTCCAGCCGCAGTACGTACAGCAGCGGCGGCTGCTTTCAAATCCGCGAGTGTCCATGCCGCGTAGGATCTACGAGGCTTCGACGCCTCGCCCTTGGTTTGTGAATCGTATTTGGAAGTGACGCATTTGCTGGCTCAAACTCAAACCTTGTCCAAAACGATATCGACACTTTCGCTTTGGGCAGGGTTTAGTGCGGCATGTTGGGTCGCCTTACCCTTACACTTGGCGGCGAAAAGTGTACTGTATGAACGTGTCGATGGATGAGAAAGCCGTCACCGGTTGTGACGACTTGAAGGCCCTTCAACATATATTAGTGTACAGTAGTAGGTGTATTGCCAGTCCTGTTGATAGTTTCTGTTGCCTTCTCACTCCGGCTGCAGCACCGGCAGAAAAGGGAAACTCCGCTCGTTCTGCCGGGATGAGTCGAGATCGCCTGGCTGGTCAACATCACCGACGTTGCTGGGGAGGTTGTTGATGATGCCCAGTGCCATCGAGAACAAGGCCGAAACTCAATTTTGTTTTGCCCTTTGGATGTTCTACTTTTTCGAGAATGAGACAGGAACGTTGAAGTTACATACAAAGAACAAGTGCACACACGTCACAGATCGGCCTGTGACAAGGAGCAAAAAGCTGTCGGACACTTCCAGCACAAGTTAAAGTTTGGCTAACGCAGTTGTCCACGGCGTCGGGTGGTCATTATTGAATCTACTCTGCACAGCGAAGAACGCATCAGGAGCAAGAAGACAAGACAGAGCACCAAAGCGATGTGCGTCCCGTTTCCGCTTGACGACGAGCTCTGTAGCTGTCTCGCAGGCGCGGCGTGCGCCTCGTGCTGCCTCGCCGGCGCCGCCCAGGCAGCGGAAGAAGACCGCTGTCGGCGTGATTTCTACTCGCCCAGGCGCGTGTACGTCCAGCCTGTGGTCGTGAAGGAGTACTACCCGCCCTCACATCCGCAGCAAGGATACGCCTATGCGCGGCCTGTAGGCAAAGTATGACCTAAAGACGACGAGGCGGACGGACCAGAGAACCGCGAACTACTCGGCAAGCGGTGCCGCCAGAAAGGTGCTGGGCAAGACGACATCAATTTCGAGAGAAGAATATTTTATCGTTATTAGTCACAAATTATAGAAGTAAAAGCACATACAATTTTGTTGCTGTCGGTGCGAGTTGCCCGCAAGGAAGCTGCAGCTTTGGATTGAACGGTGAGGGTTATATTAGCTTTCATTTCCACACCGTGGATGGCGAGCATACGTGGATCTACGTCCTTGCTGACGAATGAATTTCCGGGGCGGTCCGCGCGAGACGGCAACTGGTGCGACGTACACGACGTTTGGCTTTGGTGTCTGGCAGCGGCGTCTTCCGTCCTCTTGAGATTGATCATTTGCACGAATGCAGCATGCGGTGCAGTAAGCACCACAGGCGCAGCAGAGGATGTCGTCCAAACACATCCTAGCAAATTTATTTGGTGTGGGCTGCGAAGGCAAAAAGGAAATGAGCAGCTATGGATACACGTGGAGCTCGCTTTAAAATCTTTAATCCGAATCAAGTTGAAGCAATCGTGTCCACCAGTCAAGTCTTACGTTTGAATATCCCCGTGGCTTCTTATATAATAATATGGGATAACTTCAACTTTATTTTTTTAGTGATGTGCTCCTGCTTCTCTCGTTGATCCTTTCAAAAAATCCACTCGCAGCACAGGTAGTTCGCGGTTCTCTGGTCCGTCCGCCTCGTCGTCTTTAGGTCATACTTTGCCTACAGGCCGCGCATAGGCGTATCCTTGCTGCGGATGTGAGGGCGGGTAGTACTCCTTCACGACCACAGGCTGGACGTACACGCGCCTGGGCGAGTAGAAATCACGCCGACAGCGGTCTTCTTCCGCTGCCTGGGCGGCGCCGGCGAGGCAGCACGAGGCGCACGCCGCGCCTGCGAGACAGCTACAGAGCTCGTCGTCAAGCGGAAACGGGACGCACATCGCTTTGGTGCTCTGTCTTGTCTTCTTGCTCCTGATGCGTTCTTCGCTGTGCAGAGTAGATTCAATAATGACCACCCGACGCCGTGGACAACTGCGTTAGCCAAACTTTAACTTGTGCTGGAAGTGTCCGACAGCTTTTTGCTCCTTGTCACAGGCCGATCTGTGACGTGTGTGCACTTGTTCTTTGTATGTAACTTCAACGTTCCTGTCTCATTCTCGAAAAAGTAGAACATCCAAAGGGCAAAACAAAATTGAGTTTCGGCCTTGTTCTCGATGGCAGTGGGCATCAACAACCCCCCCCAGCAACGTCGGTGATGTTGACCAGCCAGGCGATCTCGACTCATCCCGGCAGAACGAGCGGAGTTTCCCTTTTCTGCCGGTGCTGCAGCCGGAGTGAGAAGGCAACAGAAACTATCAACAGGACTGGATTTCCCACGCCGAGAACGACCAGCAATACGCCGACGCGTTATCTATACACTAATATATGCCCCTTCATTGAAGAGCCTTCAAGCCGTAGTCGTTCGTCACAACCGGTGACGGCTTTCTCATCCATCGACACTTTTTGCCACCAAGTTTACCTCTGCACATTTGCAATCTTGTGCAGTCGCGGCTGTGCATGATGTTGCTCAAGAAAACCAACCTCAACTGTCATGGGTCAAACCAGGGTCCCCCCAATGCCGTACCAGGTCTATGATATGTACAAAATATCGCCAGCAGCCTGGGACTGCGTGTGCGCAGGAGGAAGAACAGCTCCAACCTGTGCCGTGGACGCTTGCGAGAGAAACACGTGAGGCACACGGAAAATTAACTTGACGGTACACCGTGCCCCCTTCGAGCGTACTGCAGCGCTGCAGCAAGACGCAGTACATGTATCTTCAAGTACACCGGTCAAAACTTGCTAATAGCGATAGCCCATCTTGTTTTGTTTTAAAGGGATATGAGCGCACAACTCGAGTAAAATGATTCGCAACATTGATCTACATAAAGAGGGAACTGGAAACAGATGCCAAATCCCTAAAAGTTTGCAGTCAGTTGTCCGGAGGTTTGGACAGTTTTGTCCACTTTAAGAGCTGCGACCCGCCTCTGCGATACTGTTTTCCCCGCACCGAAAAGAATACCAGCGTTATACATCGCTCCACCGTGAGCTAAGTAGTTCAAAGTAATCGCAACGCGGGTCGTCAAATCTACCTCTGTGTTTGCACCAAGTGGAGGTAGCAGTGTGGTCCATCTTCTCGACACGCGGCGACAGATTTCTTCGAAAGCAGTACGTGTGCATCTTAGCTGTCGACCGAACCAACCGACGGAGAAAGCTTCTTGCGTCCTGATAATGCTCCACGCGCTGGTGCGCACAGCCAGGAGGTTCTTCTTCTCCTCGGGCCAGTTCCGCTTGTCACAGACGACCACGGCGAGCACGCTCAAAACAATAGCGGTGCTCTCCAGCGCATATTCTTCCACCATCCTCGTGCTTGCGAACTGCTCTCCCTGCGCAACGCCTCTGCGCCAAAAAGAGATCGAAAGACCTCAGCAATGTCTTGCTGGGAGTGTACACCAAAAAAGTGCTCACGACGTGAAAACTAATATTTGCTTCGATTTGATTGGAGAATGCTCTTCCTCTTTTCACTGCGACCCGCCTCTTATGTGAACGTTTTAGTGGTTTGTGGGTATAGGCAAAGGCACGTGTTGCTGCGCCCAACTGGAAAACATGTGACGAGGCAATTGCACCCCACTGACGCCCAACAGCAATTATAAAAACCAACTCAACCCAACATTCCCCCAAGTCAGCACGAGCGGCACCCAAGTGGAAAGATTCGGAGCTCATGATTATACGTATAGCTGGATGTGGATCTCACGATGTGCTGTCGTGCGGGAGCGTCGGGCGGGAGATGGTAGTATGTCTTGAGCAGGAGACCAAGTCATCAGACAGTAATGTCTCCAGCTCTGCTTGGGGTAAGTACTCGACTGGGGATCTGAACAGCCATAGAGTGAAGACGAGTGAGGCAAAGAAATATAAGTTGCTATTACAGCTTAGCAAGTCTGGGGTCGGTCTAGAGACACATCCGAAGGTAACGGTAGCGCATGCACTGTAACATGCTTCTGTTCACCAGTCCGAGTGGCTCGGCTTCACAGAATATCTCGAAGGCTAAGAGAACGTAAATGCCGCAGTTGTAGTTGTCGCTCTGAATACCCAGCCCTGGATCGTAAATGCGTGCGCGGAAAGTTTTGTGAGCCCCCGGTGGTAGCAGATCGAGCATTGTCTGTGCCACAGCGCGGACGCTAGAGATGTAGGATGATGCAGTTGAGTCGTAAACGTAGCACTCTCCTTTTGAAAGATCCATGAGAATCGCACACCAATGGTTTCCACCGCAGTTCAACGGGACTAGCACCTTCTCCGTGCTTAAGCTTGCCATACCCCTTTGAATGTCCTTTCGTGGAGCCCTGACGGTCCCCTCCACAACAACCCCAAGTGAAGATGGGTCGATCACGCTGATGCCGCTGGCGGATCCATACTTCCTGGACAGTACGTCCATCATGGCCTCGTCAGATATCAGTTGTCGAGCTGTCCAATCCAGAATGGTTGCCTGTATTCCGTATCAAGCAGAAGTTAGGCTACGTATTAATTAACGCAATGTACCGCACCTGCTTACCTTCGATGTCATGATTGGAATGGATTTCAGCTTCTCAGGAAGGTCGGGATCTTTTCGATAGCAAAACTCCCAGTTTCGTGACCGGCAAATTTTATCTGGGCAATCCAACCGAGGGCTGTGGTGACTTTGCGCAGTACTTTAACGGCACGGAGCCACTTCTTCATCTATGCAATAGCATTGTTGGGGAGGACTCCAACTCCCGAAATATCGAGTGCAATATCCATTTCACGCCACCTCGTTGTTTTCCTTGGTAAGCCGACACTTTTGCAGCACACTTTGCTATCAAGTCACTTGGAAGCACTCTGCAGATTTCCTCCAGCGTAAGAAGTGGCTTCCCAACTGGGAGCTTTGATATTAGATATGCAGTAGGGACCCTCGGTTTCTTGAGAAAAACAAACTTCCTGAACTGCAGCAATACTTCGTTTGACGAATTAAACTTTGGCTCGGCCGCAAACAAATCTTGAAGAGAAGCAAGGTTCAGTTGCTTTTCGTGCATCTCCATGTCTTCTTGAACTATCGCAATGCCCAAGTTTCGTTTGGCTTTCACCGACTTAGGCTTTTCCTTCGGACGTCCACGCGATTTTGGAGGACTCAATATTTCAAAGTCGTCGTCGTCGTCATCGAGAGCAATAGTGCGCTGCAGAGTTTGGAGAGGCGGCACGGTATTTTCACGTGGGCAAAC
Organism: Phytophthora fragariae; assembly: GCA_009729435.1. Classification (NCBI taxonomy): domain Eukaryota; phylum Oomycota; class Peronosporomycetes; order Peronosporales; family Peronosporaceae; genus Phytophthora; species Phytophthora fragariae. The sequence goes on along the minus strand of QQOI01000072.1, from coordinate 184,608 downwards.
TTCGCTTGGTTCGTCGATGCCCAACTGGGCTTCACTCGGCCCCAACGGAGCCCGACTCGACCCCAACTGAGCCCCGCTTGACTCCAACTGAGCCCCGCTTGACCCCAACTGTGCCCCGCTTGACGCCAACGGGTTCGGGTTGGACTCCAACTGAGCCCCACTTGTCACGGACATATCACAAGTAATACCTATGTTGTCAGCGGGCGCCACCAGCAGATCACCACTTGCCGTGAGCTGATTTTCTCTGGCCGCCGACTGGGCTAGTGGCCTTAACAGATCTGTTTGAGTGTCAAAAGAACCCAAGCCGGGGCTGTCAGCGGCTAAGCCAGACTGGCAGGATGCAGTTCTCAGCTATGTGGGCTGTACCGAATGAGAGATATCCGCGCCTTCAAGCACGCCAGCGCTAGCTTCATTAACGACTGAGTTGCTGTCGTTCTCGCTTAAAGCATCGGCAAATTCAGTATCCCCAAACAGCTCTCCTCCGTGACACTCCAGTCGTTGTTCGCTTGCATCTAAAATGACGTCAAACTGCCCATGCTTGAAAAGAGTGGCAATGTTGTGTAGTGCCCTTATCGCAGTCTTGTACTCCCGCATTCCCAAGCCGCTTAAATGCTCGTTAATTGTCTTCGTGACAGCACTGGCCTCTCGAAATTTACGATTGGAGTCCCAAACAACATTGGGCTCCTGCATTACAGGAGCCATGGCAAAAGATTCTCCGGAAAACTCCACAACATCATTCTTAGACCGCAGAGTCGAAATTAGCCATCTTGGATTCAGCAGCTGGGTAGGAATGACGTTCTCGTAGTTGAGCGCTTTGCGAAGATAGAAGACGTGACGACACGGTAGTAGTCGCGAGCTCATGAATAAGCAGGAGCAAACCCAGTCTCGCTTATTGACGGAATACTCGGCCCTCGGTTCATCCAGAGCGTCTTCATTGTCCGAATTGTGCTGGATCAGAATCATGTCTGGCAGCGCCTCACAAAAGTTATACTTAGCTCTGGAAATAGCGAACTCATACTGCTCATACATGAGTTCGCATGCATGCTCGCTTACCAAGTTTGCCAGAAACTTCATTTCGCAATCATACTTCGGATTGTGTATGATTGTGAGCTTGTGAACTTGAGACTAGTACCACATTATCGATGCGATACACTCATCCACACCCGTGAACGAGTTGACGAGATCCTTTAGTTGCTTCCAAGACGCTTCGATCCTATTGTTGGTGTTGTTGCCAAGCGTAACTGCATTCTGACGCTCAAACGCACACCACATCGGACGACAAGAATCCCAGTTCTTGACAAAATAAGCCTCAAACGGATGCTCAGACGCACTACCGCTACCAACAGCATCACCACTAACTGTAGAACTGTCGAACCTCAACTCAGCACGTTCTGTACCCAACTCAGGACCTCCAGCGCCCAACTTAGGACATCGAGCGCCCAACTCACCATGTCCAGCGACCAGTTCATCGCGTACAGCACCCACAATGTCACTACGCACGCCCAAATCACACGTAGTAGCGCCCAATGGGACACTACTCGCACTCGAGAGAAGCGGCAAAGCTGTACGGAAAGGTCTTCCACTACCCACTGCCATCACATGCCTCATGTAGTCCCGATAGCGTTCAAACTCACGCAGTGTCTTTGCATACACGAGGAGGCTGGCAATACTTTGTAACTGCTGCTTTTGCCATGCATTGAATCCGTAGTCAGCACGCGTGATCTCCTCGCGCAAATACTTGATTACATGGAACTGACATAGCAGCAATATTGCATCCGGAAACATCAGTTTCAGCACGGAGATCTCGGTAAAGTCCTTGTCAATAAGGATGCACTTGATACGAGTCCAGGCAGGATTGTTTCGCTTGAACTAACCCAGCGCTGTCATAAGCATTGGCCGGCGCTCGTTCTGCAATACCGCATGCTGAACAAATTGGCCCTTGCCAAAGACGTCATGGGCCATGATTGAGAAAACTTTGTACTTCGACACGTTGGTACCGTGTGTAGCGTCAATCATCAGAACTTCTGGAAATCGGTCAAAAAGCTCCCGCATGTGCTCGGTCTGTAATGTAATGCACGTAGCTACAGTCTAAAAGAGATCGAGTTAATATCATGACAAAGCACAACGACGTTGTTGCTAATCTGTCCATACCTTCTTCTGCACCTTGTCCACAAATATGCGACCAATATTTCCAGGCTCCGCTGAAAACTCGATCATCCACTGTCTCAACCGTTTGGCACTAGTTGGAGCAGTATCTGACTGCTTCTTCAACTTTCTGACGAGGTTGTGCACGTCTTGGTTGTTCGGAACGCAGCCAGATTTCTCTTGGATGTACCTCATGATGCTCTTCTTCTTTGCTCCCGCCCTTCTGAGCTCGTCCACTGTCTCGATGAGGTCAAATTAATCGCCATTCGGTTGCGCGGGTACTGCAAAAAGGTGTGCTTACTGAGGTGATGATTATGCTCCAAACGCACTGTTGTAATCCTCACTGCAAATGTAGGAACACTATCATCAACCACTTGCACGCAAGCGTTGATCTACATGCAAAAGTAAACAACAATCAAGTTAGCTCCAACTAGCACCAATCATACCCAACTTTTACCCAACATAACAAGCGAGTCTATTGACACCAACTGAAAGCCCAAATGAGAAACCAATCGGCTCCAATTACCCACCTGAGCTTCACACCCCAGCAAACGGGACTGCTGCCGCTTCCGCTTCCCCTATCCGCGCGGCTTTGACTTGCCGGCATGAGTACACACAAACGTCTTTGCATAGAAGACCCACTCGTCCGGCACGAGAGCTGCAGAGGAGTTAGACGTTCGAATCTTGTTGTTCCTCTCAGAAACCTTGTTATTAGTCCGCACACGATAGCTTAACAAGACAAACGAGTTTAGCAAAACCAGCAACAATCCTTCTCTGGATTCAACACAGTCTTTACCTGGTACGTGGCCTTCTCATAGTCCACCAAGTATTCTTGCAGCTCGCCCAATGAGCTAAACTGCGTCCTCTGAAGCGGAGGGGGTACCGCAACAACAGACTCCGATCCCTCGCTGTCGCCCTGGAGAGATACGGCGCTTGAGGACGAGCGACTCGCTCGCCGTTGCTTCGACATCGAGGCTTGGCGGCTTGTATTGTTGGACGTGTCATCCGAGCTCTCAACCCACTCTTCGGCCGCGTCAGAGCTTGTGGCGTATACTTCAGCGCGTGTCGGCCCCACCGCAGCCTTCACGCGCAGGTCGTACGGCATGATCATTCCTTCCCGCTTTTGATTTCTCCTTTCACCAAATGAGTGGTTTTGAATGGCGGTATACAGCGTATACTGCGTGTACAGCCCGCTGGATAAAGGCATAGGGGAAGGTTTTTCGTTTCCCCTACCCCAGTTGGGTGCAGGACACTCTCATAGGCAAAACGTTGACAGGCCTACCCCCAACACCTACTGCTGGCCTGCACTACGTATTGTACATGTACATGTATTACATGTAGTAAGACGCGCTGCATACATGTATTGTGCCTTTCGGTCATTTTGTCCTCAGATTTAAGGTCCTACGTAGGAGTAGCGGTCCTACGTAAGACCTCCTAAAGGATAGTCTGATGGTAATTAAATTTAGCATGTCCTATGCTACAAGAGTCGATAATGGAAGATGGCCGAGCAGCAGCTCTTTCGTAGGAGTAAATGGCCGGCGAAAAATGGCCATTCGGACCTTAATTGCTTAAAGGTACCCTTTAGACCAAAGGGAGCCCTTACGTAGGACCTCAGACACAATGGTAAATCCCAGCCATCTGCATCGCAAATCCTACCAAGAGCCTAACCCATCCTGCTTAGGACCTACTTTTTGCAGTCCGATTGGCCATTTGATCAGAAAGGCACAATACAACATGAACTATCTGCGATAGGCTATCGCGCTATGTTTCGGCGCATGGTCGCGACTTGGCGCGTCCGTCAACATCGAGCTGACTGGCATTGGACGCACGCACGCTCGACAGGTCGGAGGTTGTCGACAGAGGAGCTCCCCGATCCTGACAACACTTGACCGTGAAGAGCGATGCCGTCACACCCAACGGTTTTCCAATCCCCATTCAGTCACTGAGGTCAGGGAATGTTTAGCGGTCGGGATTCGGCGGGTGCTTGGACGACGCCCGACGGTCTCGTCACCTCGTAGCTGTTGGCGGCGGGTTTTTTGTCACCCGGTTCGGGCGGGGCAATTTGGACAAAATACCATAAACACTACAGAAAGAAGCGTCCAGCACCATGAAATACATAATAGCACCAAAACAAGAGCAGGGCACTTCCAAACGGCGACGTCGCGCGACGTGTCGCAGCTCGTCACCACACCAACGCTACATAATTCTTGCCACACCAGTCGTACCTCACAAACGAGCAGCCCCCTTCGAAGCACGCAGGCTCGCCACCTGCCCAGAAACACAGGCAGCGCAACGGCAAGCACGCCGCCAGCAGGGTCGCGCCAAGAAGTGCGGGCAAGCCAAGTCAGCGTGACCCCAGAGAAGGAAGGCGGCTCGTGAATGAAGGTGGCGGTGCAGCGCCAACGCTGCGTCCACAAGCGCGCCGAGTCCCACCAGGATGAAGCTGCCGTACGTCCTTCGGCGAGCGCCGTCAAGGGAAAGCTGCCAAGCAGAGGTGGTGAGGACTACTGCGGTGCTGCAGGTGGCGTGCTGTGGAGGGGGTTGTCCTGCCACAGAGGGCTGGTTCTGCCCACCGTAGGGTAGCGCGCAGAGGAAGGTAGGTGCTGACATGGGATACATGTATGTAGCGGTGGGGAGGTGCTGACCCGAGATGCCTGCATGCAGCGACAGGAGGCGAGAGAATCGAGATGCAGCATCAGGAGGTTGATGCAGTCCAGAGGATCGAGATGCAGCAACAAACAGAGGTTTCTACGGCGCAGCCGTCGTCACCTCCAGGCATCGTGCGGTAGCATACCGCAGCCCGTCACTTGGCTTAACTTTGGGGGACCGGGCGGTGGGTTCTACAAGCACTGAACAGGGAGGCTGCCGCCGCAGCGGTTGAGAGCACCACAACGAAGGCTAGGTCGAAGATGTGCATCGTGTGAGAAGACACAGCTTGATCACGGTTGCTGCTGTGTAGGTTGAAGTGATATCAGCGCCATGATGTCAGCATGCGGTGGCTGAAGGCACGAAGCCCAGGTAAGGGCGAAAACTATCAGACACAGAACACAGTATTGGTACGAGTTAAATGCACAACATATTTACTGACGGTTATCAGTGTCATACTTGCTAACTGCGCTCATCGTCAAGCGCTTGCCTGTTGTTCATAGGCCTTCCAGCAGCTTGCGCAGATTGGCCCGCCTCGCGGCCAGGACCACGGTAGCAGAATCGTTCTCTCTCACCTGTGTGAGCACAAACGTGCATCGCAATAAGCGAATGCACGCAAGCAGCGTACTTCATGTTGTACAGACACGGACAGCGGCCTGTGCTCACGTCGACAGCCCAGCCAGTCGGCGGCATTTCTTTTAGCTCCATTCGGCCCGTGTGGTAGCTCAGCTGGGCGGTAACCGGGAGCGCCTCGCGTGTGCGCTTCAATTCCGGATCGTAGACCCGGACGCTTGCCTGCTGGAAGACGTACACCACCTCACCAGTGATCTCGGCGTCGTTGAGCAAGAAGGCTACATTGCTGCGCGTGGGTACGTGCTCGTAGATCAGTCCTTGTCTTCGCAGCTCATGCATTCGGCGCTTCAGCGCAGCGGTAGGGGCCGTAGTGATGACGAACTGACGCGCGTTGATTGACTCATGTTTGCAGCAGGCGGACAGCTGAACGAGAAGCACGCCCATCTTGAGCCGACGGTGGAGCGTGTAATCGCGCTTGAGAGCTCGGTTAAACTGCTCCGCGGGGTTGTTTGTCGTCGCAAAGCCCCGCGGAGTTCGGAAACTCTGCCACTGCTCAAACTTACCGGTAAGCCACTGCTTGCTGAAGTACTTGATGAACGTCGCCAGCTCTAGCTTCTTACCCCACTTACTAAGCACCTTTTCCTTGGTCTCCAAATAGTGAGCTTCGTCGCGGGCAAAGTGCATGTCCTGCGGCCCACGCATCACTAGGTGGCCGGTCTCCGTTGGAAGGTGACACGTGCGCTCGTAGAATTTGGCAGCCACGTGGAAGTAACACATTAGTGTAGTGAACTTGTTGTCGACACCGAACGCGTTTTGGAGCGCATTCCACTGCGCGTCCTCCGCGTCCCCCATCACGTACAGAACCTTCATAGGCGTGTTGACCACTTGCATATACACGCGGCGCAGAGCACACAGTGCCTCCGTGTAGTGTTCTTCCTTTCGTTGCGAAGAGATAAAAATCGCCAGAAGGTGGAACGTGCGGTTGCTATCAGAGACGCCCACTACGAACACAGGATACCACGCCTGCGATATCTTGAAGGTGGCGTCCATATGCAGGATAAATGACGCAGGATCGCGCTCTGCTTTACGCAGCAGGTTCTTCGTTGAAATCCCAACGAGGAACGGATCCTCGTCAGTTCCTCGGCCGACCCAGGGCTTTCCGTCCGCTGTCATTCGCCACGAAAACGTGAAAGGAGCGTCATCGGCCTCCCCACCGGTAAATCCAGCCTCCCAAATGTCGTTTGTGGCTTCATCGATAAGTCGTTGTTCCGGAGGCGTGACCGCGTGTAGTGATTCACGAACCGCTGGACCACTTGCAGCGAAGGCAGCGTTTCGTGGTCCAGCGAAAAGCGGGTCATCATGCCGTTGCGAATTCTTGACGGCTTGAGACCCTGGGCTGCCAGGTCAGTGGCGAAGGCTTTCATCGCAGCCGTCATGCGCACTGGCTCGACGCCTCGACGTGGTGTCAGGTGCTCCCCGCGCTCAGCGACCGTCATCAGATGGAGCTTCTGGCATTCCGGCGTCTTGCAGTACCACGCACAGGGCTTACCCGCCGATACCTCCTTGCAAGCCTTGTCACGGCAGCGGCGCTCGCGCACACGCATCTTGTGGGGCACCGCCAGATTGCACACGTTGCATGCCGTCAGCTGGCTCTTGGTTATTTTTGATGGTTTCATTGCCTCGATCAGCATATTGCCGTCGTCCGCAGGGTACGCACGGACGAGAACCGTCCAGACGTGGCGCTTGTTGGGCGTGGAAGGCATCGTGCTGGTGAGGCTGGGAGAGGGGAAGGGAGTCGAGGCAGAATTTGCTGGAATATCTCAAGTGCTGGACGAGGTGTTACGGCTATTTTACCTGCCTATAATTGGCTATAATTCTGTGTTTAAGCGATGCTGATTGGGCAGTGTGAGGGTGGATACACAAGCAATGATATTGAGTGGTGGAGAGAAGATTGACTGCGCTGCTTTCCTATTGGCCGTGCTCGTGGTGCAATTCTGGGTACGTGGTGCTTTTGTGCAATCTCGGTTACGATTATGCAGTTGATGGTGTTTTTGACATGTTGTCGGCAATTTGCATCTTTGCCCGACAAACGATGTCCAACGCGAAGGAATCTAGATAGCGTCACCAGCTGCTGAGTCCCCAGCGTGCTGCCACCGATAAGCCTGGAATCCCTCTCGCTACTGTACCATGCGAGTGTGCACGCTGTCAGCTTGCCCAGCCCTATTACAACAAACGTTGTGGACGTTGTCGGCACCATCTTGCTCGCCTCGGACTCCGGCGTTAGTAAGCCCGTTGCTGCAGCGTGCGCCTCCACGATCGCTCGGCGCTCTGCATCTTCGGGACGTGCTCGCGCGTAGCCAATGGCTACTAGCCATCGCCGCCGCTTGCGCCCCGCTTGCTTCAAGGATGCAATGCGAGATCGTAGCTCGGTTCCAGCTGCTTTCCGGGACGTCGCGGCGCCGTCAGACGTCCAGGATCTCGTGGTCTCCGTTGCCTTTGACGCGCACACACGCCTCATCGACAAGCGCCAGGCAGCTTCAACGTTTAATTGATGATAACGGGCAGCGGGAACTCGAAATGAGATCAGAGAAGCGTGGTGTTGTAGGGGTTTCCGCAGAGGATCGACGTTGTCAATGACGCAACTCGTCATGGCGGCGCCATGGGCGTCTCAAACTGTACATGCACAGTATTAATACCAACCGTGCACGCAAATCTCTCTGCGCGCAAGTTTTCGCGATGCGCCTGGACGATGCTTCCTGTTTTGCTTATGGAGCGTCGTGCTCAAACTTCAAACGATCAACCCAGGGGCGATCAAACACGCCGCCCTCCCCGCAGTCCTCCGCCGCGCGATAGATGTAAGCACTCTGTCAAGCAGTGTCACCACCGGTGATCCTCACTTGAATGAGCTAGGCTTAACTACCTTCTAACTCGTGAATGTGTGGGAATTGGTAGGTAACGTTACACAACAGCAACACCAACTATATTAACTTAGGATAGCTGTTTGCTGTTAGCTGTGTTCATGTTTCTCACGTTATGGTATGCATGTATTTGAATTGTTCTACTCTAGGTCTGTACGACGAGGTCGTTGGGTCAAGCCGCGAAGTCCTGCGTGTATTAGTCAAAATACGCGGGTGACTTGTCGTGGATCGGAGAAATCACAACCGCGAATGGTTTGATGTCAGGAATGCTGGCACGGTTGGGAGGATTTTGAGTCGTGGAGCTCGTCGCACTTGTGTGGTTGCAGCAGCTACAGCCCCAGTTGCCGCTACTATTGCAGCACTCGCAGCAATCCCCCACGCACTCACAGCAGTCTCCACAACACTTCAGAGTCAAGCAACTAGGTGAATCGCAGCAGCTACAGTCGAAGCAGTCGCAGTCACAGCAGCCACAGTCACAGCAGTCACAGTCACAGTCGCACATCTCCTGTCTCGTGTTGGTTTGTAGGCTTGTTGAGATTTGAAATGCCGTCACTAAGGAAGCGCTCAAGGCCCGCACACGATGGATTTCCAGGGCGTGGATTTTACCGCTGCTGGGCCGCTGTAAGTCGGGTACAATCGCTGGCTACTCTATCCCAGTGACTCGAGCCATTTTCCACTGTCACTTACCTCCTTTAAACCTGTCTGCCACATTGTGTTGGCAAGTACCGGTACCAGCCTTTCACAGCTTGCTTGTGCGCCAAAACGGAGCAGCACCATCGGCATCCATGTGTTGTTCTGCCGCGGTAAGGAGTGCCTCGCAATTGTTTTTCGCCAACATCCGACTCGGAAATGTGCGCCGCTATTATATCTAATCCACACGCCATCGCGTTTAATCGATCCTCCAACTCACAGGACCCCCCCCTACAATAATGTGTGACGACTGCAACTTCGTGTGCTGCGAGTGTGGCTCTTGTTGCTGTGACTGCGATTGCAACTGAACGAGCTGCGACTGGCTGATCGTGTGCTGCCATTGTTGTGACTGCTTAAAGGGTTAAGAGGTTGCTGCCGCAGCACTTTGAGTGCTGCCGCAGCACTTTGAGTGCTGCCGCAGCACTTTGAGTGCTGCTACCAACTCCGCGTCTCCAGCGGCTCGAGGATCTCCAAGGTACGTCGCCACTTCAGAGATTCACCCGGTTGTCGTCTCACTGTTTCCGCCGAAACCGCGATCATAATTGTTTTATCATGGCTGGACACTCGTACTCCTGTTGAAAGTCATATATCTGTACACGCAAAGCGCAGCCCGAAATGTTGTCGAGTATCTCGGATCAAGTAACCCTTTACAGAGTCGGTCTACTGTATCTCCTGCTCCCAACAGCAACTTGGCTCCGCGCTCATATCTCAGCAACGAGGTCAGCGTGGCATGGAGGATGAGAACGTTACGACCATCGAGTTAACCCAACGAGCAGAGAGCTGCGCTGCTAAAAGGAGCCATTTCTCGTTTGTGCGAGAGCGCAGCACTAGCCGGTAGCGGTCACCTTCACTCGTAATGTGTGACTGCAAGTGTAAGTTCGATTGTAGCGGCTGCGACTGCGATTGCTGCGACTGCGGCTGCTGTGATGGCGACTCGAGCTGCTGCGAGTGGATCGGTGCGTTGTCGAGCTGCTGCCGCTGCCGCTGCGGCTGTGAGTGCAACGACTGCTGCTGCAAGGATACCGATACGAGCGAGCCTACTTTGTGGGCGACCCGGAGAGCGTCCAGCACGAGCTTCACCGACGTTGCTCCGTTCCCGGTCATGCTCTCGCCTTCAAACAAGCGCGCGTCTAAGCGGCTGTACCCCATTTCAACTAAGTGATATTATCCCCGCTGCGTCGGAACCCGATTCCGACCAACAGACACGAATCTTCCTCGCTGCAGTACTCACGCTGCGGTCGGCAAGATCAAGCTGAACGTTTGCCAACCTTCTGGTTGGGATAAGTAACACAATACACCTCACCTTAAATTATATAAAAAAAAGATCAAGCTGAACGTCGGTGGGTACCGGTAGGTAAATATTTTGCAGACTGAACATACATGTATATCGGCTACATGTCGCACAATTTATAAAGGCTGCTTATCCTACATTTACTAAGTATAGCTAATCCTGATCCGATCATCTTCAGCAAGGATCTATCAATGGAAGGCACAAATTAAAACTTCGCCGGTCGCAATTTCCTGGACAGAAACGCCATACTGTTCTCAAGTGTGCACACGTCACAGAGTCTAGCATAAGGGTCTCCGTTGGACAGCGGAAAATCCAAGCGCAGCCATCTGGACCACCTGGTCTGAGCTCTCGCCATTCCCCGCTCTGCCACAAAGCACCGACCGCCACCAGCGCCCAAGGACCCACCCGTAGTCATGTGCATCCCTATCTGCATCCCGTGCGATGACGACTTCGCCTGCTGCCTGTGCGGCTCACTCACCGCGCTCTGCTGCTGCTGCGGGGGCGACGACCGGCGTCGCCACGACCACCACCGCCACGCGCCCCCTCCGGACCGCGTGGTGTACGTGAACCCTGTCGTCGTGCAGCAAGGCCCCCCGCACTACGGCCACCACCAGCCCCACGGCGGCTACGACCGAGTGTAAAGCCAATACATTGGCAAGCCCAACGCAAGAAAGACTCGCGTCTACAAACCCAAGACGGCAGGGCGTGTGTGCGCTCCACTACGGTTGTACAGTATTTGGCCTTTAGACTACTCATAGAGGTGCTATCGATAGCCACTGCCTGGCAGGCAGTGCCTGCAAGAACGTCGATATCTACAGAATAAACGGTTTTGAATCCGGCGCTGAGTTATTGGACGAGGGTTTTGCTGTCCGACTGGTCCTTGCTGTAAGTTCCTGCAAAATATTGGGTTTACGGACAGCGCGAGTGTATATACACTTGTATATGTGTCAATGACGACCTCAACCTCAGCTCCGCCGACAAGGTGCTTTAGTGTGTATTTACGCCCTTGAGTTAACGAGATTCTCGGTCTCACCAGCACCTTGGCAGCCCACTCGTCGACGGCATTGAAGAGCAGGAGGCCTTTGATAAGCTTATCACAACTTCATACATAATATGCATAACGGTATATTATACCGTTATGAGACGAACTGCCTGTACTTGTGTGGTTGTGTGGTATGTGGGTCCAAATTGAGGTGCATTTATTCTTTCAAGTGTTGTTGAGCTTCGCAAGTAAGCAAAATGGACTCTTCCATACTACAGTGCCCGTAGTCAATGCCAACCGCATGAGCCGTTCTCAGAAACCCTCGGATTTTTCCCGATAACTCCACAATAGTCATTCACTCAACCACCAGTCCACCACATTCTAACTGTACCAAGTCAGCTCGAGATCGCACTCGATCTGTCGGACGAAGTAGCAGCAATGCTGTGGCATCTTTGTATGGGCACGATACGTTCGTTCAGAGAAGGAGTTAAAGTGGTCTCGGGGGGGGGGGGTGATTGCCAGCACCACAGCAGTTCCCCCATTGCTGTATGGATGCCGTCAGCGATGACAGATTCTTACAAAAACCGTGTTTCGCCCACGCATGTCTCGCTCGGCACACGTCACAGATGTTTGTGATCGATCCCTGCGAGCATAGCGCCGAAAATCCACACGCTTGGCACGAGAGCTGTTCCTCATGCCCATTTCTCAATCCGCCGCGAAACACTGAAGCACCAAACACCGGACGAACACTAAGAAGAGAATAGGATGTGCATTCCATGCTGCTGCGACGACGGCCCCGGACCTGACGGTTGCTGCGACCTGTGCGGCCCCGGACCCTGCTGCGACTGTGGAGCCCCATGCTGCGGAGACTGCTGCGGGGACTTGGACTGCTGTCTGTGCGGAGCTCTGACCGCCTGCTGCTGCTGCGGGGGCGGTCGTGACCGCCATGACCGAGGCCCTCCTCCTCCGCCCGAGCGCGTTGTGTACGTGAACCCCGTCGTCGTCCAGGGAGGCCCTCCCCCGCACCGTGGATACTACTAGGCTAAGCGCAAGAGCTCAAGGAGACGGAGGGACCACGTGAAGCTCAATCCTCAGGACGCAATTCCAGCCACGGCACTTACCACTGCATGTGTACATTAGAGCAACTCAAACGGAAGCTACCCCGTGAATCGACGAAATAAAGCGTTGAAACTGCTGCGAGTTTCGTCATTGTAACCCAGAGTCAGGTTCGTCGACTGCAGGTCCAAAGGACAGTTGAAGTGACAGACCACATCGAGCACTGAAACCGAAGCTCTTGAGTTATATTAGTGTCGTCCAAAAGAGTCCGTCAAGCTGTGTGTGAGCTCATAGATATCAGTCCGCCGATCGCTGCGGGAGGTTCACTCTTGAGTTGTGCAGCAGCCTTGGGAGTCGGTAGACCCCGCGACTGCCCTCCGTTGCATCCTCACTGAAGTCCTTCTCCTCACCCAGAAACACTCGGTACTCGAAGGTCGGCACTGCCAGCGTCATATCCAGACCCCCGAGTTTCTCGAGCCGGAAACACGCGTCTTGAGTCAGCGGCTGTCGCACTTTGAGCACCAGTTCGTCTCCCTCGTCCTCCCGTCCAGGCGAGAAGATGTTGTAAGTGTCCGTCGAAGAGGAGGACGAACTCCCCAACTCCTCGATGGAATGCGGCACCCACTGGGGCGACTTGTCGTCGTTAATTACTTTCCTAGCTGCTCTCTCCCTCTGCTCTAGACTCGTGTCTCTGGACCGCGCGCTGCCGAGGTCCAACGTCACGCAGTCCGCGTCCAGCGCCTCGGGCTGCCGCAGCTCCACATGCTTGAGGCTCTGGCGCCGCATCCGCGCGTGCATCTGCGCCTCGAACACGTTGCCAACGGCCTTCTCCCGCTCGAGTTGCCGCCAGCGGCGTCTCCGCCCGATCATCGTTTTGGGCACGAGGAAGGCGAACGCCTCCCGCTGCTCGATGTAGCTGTTCGCCAGTGTTGCCACTTGTAGCGGGGGGAAATCGACGCGCCTCGAGTGGCAACGAGCCGACGCGTTCGCTTCTGCTTTTGCTTCAGACTGCAACACAGCCGACCACCGCCAACTGCTGGCAAGAGCGGAGGGCAATTTCGCGTCGAGGAAACCACTTGATGGACGCACTTCAACACAGCCTGGATGGCTCGCCAAAAGTTGCACTTTTTTTGGGCTGTGTGGCGCACACAAAATCCACCGGATTCTACGGATCTCGACAAAGGTCTCCAATTCCCGCCCATCTTTATTTCATTCGGCATACTGGATCTAAGTGTGCGCGCGTCACAGGTTTATCATCTTATCGGCTGGTGAAAATGCGTTGGACATTCGGCGCCGAATATCCACACGGCTGACGCGTGATGCTCTGCTGGTGACTCCGTCTCCGATAAGTCGGCGGCCAGCAGTTCATCACTCTTCAATTTGCCATCAAGCACCACAACCAACTGCCACCTACCAACTGCCATGTGCATCCCCATTTGCCTCCCGTGCGACGACATGGCCTGCTGCCTCTGCGGCTCGCTCACCGCCTGCTGCTGTTGCGGCGGCGGCAACAACCGTCGCGACGACTACAACCGTCGTCCTCCCCCGCCCCAACGCGTCGTGTACGTCCAGCCGGTCGTCGTGCAGCAAGGACCCCCACGCCGTCACGGACGCGGTCGCCACTGAGCCAACCAGCCACCAGGTCAACCAACCAACCTCCTGACAAGCAAACAAACACCCAGTTGTTGCCGTTGAAGCAGCCAGCCAACCGACCAGTTGGTGAAAACTTTTGATTTTTCGGAACGATGCTGGTTACAACGCGGATTATTGGCGAACCAAGACAGCAGTCAGATGTACATTAGGAAAACTGTACAGATAATCAAAGCATCGCCTTAAATAGGGCTCCGTTCAATTTGTATGTGAAAGTCTCTCTTCGGAGTTCATACGCTTCATTCACAGTTAACATTGAAACGACAATATTGTCGTTTCAAGGGAACCCATAACACTTTTACGCCTGGTGGAGGCGGTTCTCGCGCTCCTGGAGCTGACGTCGTAGCATCTTGCCGGACGCGTTCTTGGGGATGGCCTCGATGAACAGCACCTCACGCACCTTCTTGAAGGGGGCGACATTCTCGGCCACATAGTCCATGATGTCCTGCGGCGTCGGACGGTTGGGACTGTCCGGGTTCTTGAGCACCACGAAGGCCTTGGGGATCTCCTCGCCCAGTTCGTTGCGTCCGCGCACGCAGCAGCAGTCGGCGATGGCCGGGTGGTGGTTCAGTACGTCCTCCAGCTCACCAGGCGCGACTTGGTGGCCCTTGTACTTGATGAGCTCCTTGGCGCGGTCGATGACGAACACGAAGCCGTCGTCGTCGATGTAGCCGATGTCTCCCGTGCGAAGGAACCCGTCCTCGGTGAAGATGTTCTGGTTGGCCTCGTGGTTGTTCTCGTACCCGAGCATAACCTGCGGCCCACGGTACAGCAGCTCGCCCTCCTGGTTCGGTGGCAAGTCTCGGTCCGTGCTCATGCAGCGCACACGAAGCTCCGTGTTCGGCACCAGTCGTCCGGCACTGCCCTGCTAGCCACATCACGAATATATATGAGTTACTGTAGCTGCGTGGGCTGCACACAGGACCAACGTTTTCGTACCGGTTTGCGGGTGTGGTCTTCGCCGTAGTTCACGGCTGGCGACAGCTCCGTCATCCCGTAGATCTGCTTGACGTTGAGGCCCAGTCGCTTATGCACGAGGCTCTCAACTTGCTTGCCGATCGGAGCACCGCCGGACACGACAAACTCCGTCGACGAGAGGTCGAACTGCTCCACCAACGGGTGGTGCGCCAGGAACAGCACTGCAGGCGGTGCGATGTGGGCTGTGCGGATCTACAATAGGCAATCAGAGTAAGTGGCGACCCGATTCGACGAGTGCTGTGGTGCTGGCTCACCTTGTACGTGGACAAGGCGTCGAGGAACGTGTCCGGCATGAACCGCGGCAAGATGACGATGCTCTTGGCCTGGAGGATGCTGAGGTGAATGAGCATCATGCCGTAGATGTGGAAGAACGGCACGAGTCCCAGGAAGTTTTCTCCGTCAGGCTCAACGTGGTTGACCTGTAGAGCGTTCGCTAGCAGATTCCTGGCGCTAAGGGCGACGCCCTTGGGGTTGCCGGTTGTCCCGCTTGAGAACGGCAGCATGAGCTTCAAGTTCGGGTCGACACGCTCGTAGAAGAAATCGTGCTCGGTCTGCGCCGCCATGCCACTGCACAAATGACAACACAAAATGAATCACGACGCTGTCGACAGACAGAAGGTCATCCACCTCCAGTCCCTACTTGATGCTCTTGAGGTCGTGCGTCTCGGCGGCCTCAGTGCTCCCCATCGTGAACGTGGCGGCGTTGGTGAGCCCAACCACGGCCGCCGCCTCCACTGCCACGTTCTCCAGCTGCTTGTGCGTGACCAGGAACTTCGCCTTGGCGTTCGTGAGCTGGTAGGCCAATTCGTTCGGCACGAACAGCGGCGACGCCGGGGAGCACACCACCCCCATCCCGGTCAGTGCTATAAACCACCACCACATTTCAATAGTTAGAACCCGTAGTGTACCTAGCTAACTAGTTCTGATAGCGACCCACCGAGCACGACCATAGGGTACTCGATGCAGTTGAACGAGTGCAGCACCACGACGTCGCCCCTGCGCACGCCCTCCTGGGCGAACGAGGCCGCGAGGCGTCGCGCCCCCGCGAAAAGCTCCCGGAACGTGACGGTCTTGTGCGTGATGCCGCACACGAAGGCGGGCTTGGTGCTCCGCCACCTCCCAAATGGTGTGGTCCGGGATCTCGACGTCCTCGTGCGGAGACTTGTGCACGATACGGTCGAAGACGTCGCTCGGGTCGGGCAGGTTGGCCACGTGCTCGGCAGCGGCAGAAGACGAGAAGGTGGGCAGACTGGGCGTCGTGATGCCCCACGCAATCGGGACTTGTTGGGCCAAGGCCCCGCCCAACGCCCTACTGCGTCGCACGAACCGGTCGGTCCGAAGCACAATCGGACGCTCCACTACCAGACGCAGCACGCGCTTCGCCAGCATTTTTGCAGAGAGGGAGGAGGAGGATTGAAGTGGCGTGAGCTCCAGTCGACCGAAGTGAGAATGAGAGTGAGGTGCTGCTCAGCGAGATATCTCCAGATGACCGTCCATGTTGAAGTTGATTTTTTAGCCAAAAGATGGTACTATCGACTGTCAAGTGGTGATAGTGAGCGTTTTCTTGCGGTCGGTTTGTCGGATGGAGACATGCTTGGTCCTCGGGAAGTGACTCGTTCGTGCTGGGTGACTGATTGGGAGTGCATACTAGCAAAGAGAGCACTGGGCGAGGGTTTATAGCGGATGCGGGGCAGCGGGTACTTGGTGTTAGTACCAACCTTTGTCACTTTAAGAAGTAAGCACTGCTTGCGTGTACAAGGATGCCCTTGGTTTAACACGTACGGTATCGTTGGAAAAATGGCTTCAGCGCTTGCGCCCGAGAAGATGACAGCAACACCAAGCACCAAATTACTTCGTTTACGGCGTATAGCCTCTCAACACATCGATCGTTCTCGTCATCACGTGCTCGCTGCAGACACTTTTGTCGAGGTGGACATAACTTCGGCTTCTTCTGAGCGTACAGCCTCCTCATCGTCCCTCAACGGTGCAACCTTTTCATCGACCGACCAATCCTCGACGCGAGTCTTGTGGTTGCCCTTCGACTTGAAGTGGTTGATACCATGATCTTCTGGTCCGCCAAGTTTCGCATACATGGAGCTGTGTGCACCTAAAGGTTTCATAATGGACGATCACGACAGGAAAACAGGGTTGGAGCATTGGCAGTACCAGCAGCAGTGCCAATTTGGCATCGCTGCTGCCATCCTGGATTGTTGCAGCACTTGACTGCTTGTACGTGTATTGCGATTGAAGCTGCAGAGCAGAAAACCGTGGCAGCATAAATTTCAAACGCCTACCACGTAACACGGAGTACCGTTGACAATATCTTGGCAACAACGTCCAGCATCGCCGCATGTACAGTAGAAGCCATGTTGGCAATTGTTCCGTGGCTGCCAGTGGAATCTGAGCCAACGGGGCGACTTTTTTCAGTCGATTCTCGATTCGTGCAAAGTGAAAAGAATGCCAGCTCTCTTTCTTGAAAATGCTTGTTCATTCCACGTTTCTCACTCTTTGTACTCCCTAAGACTTCCCTTACAACATTCGACCGAAGTGCACGAATAGACAATTTCACGCGCAAAGGAATAAATTCCACTTCTTTTCGCGTTGTTGTTGCAACGAGCCCGTCTAACAACAAACAGATATTTCGATCAGGTCGCGTGCGATTTTGGCGCGCTCAAACGCAATGACGCCTTTATCTCCGAAGGTCACGATCGAAACCACAGCAAGTAGACTCGTCAAGAACTCGCGAACCCCATTGAGCAACTGTTTTCATCGACTCGGAGAAGTCCATCAGGAATACGTGGTGCAAGACACCCGTCGTCGAAGTCTGCGAGTACGAAAAGCGGTGACGATTGACGTACGCGGACCCATTCAACTTCAACGAAAGGTGCTGAAGTGGCAGGGGCATGCCACGCAGGAAGATCGCAGCCGAACTGCTACTTCCTCGCTCTTTGTGTTCGCACATGTACGGACACTTGGCGAACCGTCCATTTCCTGCGCGAATAGTGCTGCCAAGCCAGGTTGGTTGTGGAAATGGTTGGCAACAGCACTGCGCTTTCGGCAGTCTTGACGCGTACGTACAACAAGTCTGAACGCTCTTGTGCACCGTGTGCTCCTGGTCGATATTCTGGACGCATTTTCCACCCCGCACGCGTGCTGCTTGATGGACCATCGTCTACAAGCAACACAGAGCACTCCGCAGTTGAAAACATTGACCAAAGTGCACATGCCCCCCCATGTGTGATCGCATTTACCGCAGTTGCATTTGCCCTCGTGCCCAGCTTTGCCTGGACACCGAACGATGGCATTTCCAGGGTTGCAGTTGCGGATGCAGTAGTTGCAAAAGCTTCGGCATACGTAATTCATCCCGCAATCATGAGCCAACTCAATCGAACGGCAAGATGGACGCATATACTTCATGAAAATCCACGAATCGCTCGGCGTCCAAGAACTCTTTCACCCAAAGTGCTGCTTTAGCCGACGGCAAACCAAAAACGACAGCATCTAGTCAAAATTGATGTAGACACGCTCGCAAAATTGTTTCAAACTCACCCTTCTCTGTAACAGAGAATCTCTGTTATATCCAGATATCGCTGAAAACTGCAATTGAACTGCCTCATTATCACCATCGGCGTCAAAATACTCTCGTCCCTAATTTCGTTCAAAAATGTTTGCTGGGTCCCACTCGACCAACTTTTCACAAGGTCTTTATGGTCCCGGCCAAGTTCTTCGGGGTGCAGCAAGGCAGCATCGGTCTCCTGCTCAAATCTGACTGCTTTAGATACTGTGGCGGACTTGCATCCTTCGAGCTACAGGAATCAAACAACCAGCGAAGTTTTTACGACGCCTCATTGAATCCAGCCCGCTCCAAGATCGAGATTTTCGCGAGAATTAACCGAAAGGTGTCGTGGAACGAGTGCTTTGACCGCTTCGGGTCTTTCATTGATCTCTCAACCAATTGCCGCGTATGGAGAAGCGAGTCGTGGTACATGTACCCCGTGGAACAGTTGACGGCCACTTGATCCGAATACATCTCGGTAACACAATTTTGGCCGGGAAGAAGCTTTGGGAACTTGTGTTGAAACTTGGAGATCACACCTCGACCATCATCCGGGCCAATGCCTTTCACGCTCATATAAAGCATTAAGCATCATCCTTCAAGAGGCCGACCCCCTTTTGAAATATCGTGAAAAGCCCATCAACTTGTTTGTCGAGTCGCAACTCCATGCGGAAAATCGTAAGCATGGGCAACGAAGCTTTCATCACCGCAAGAAAAACGTCTTCCCGGCCGGTTCAGTCAAAGGATTCCAGACCTTCAAAGTCCAGCATGACGTTTGCATGATGCGCAGCATCATCCACGCGCCAACCAGGCACCGGTTTACCTTCAATCCTTACGCAGTTGACCCCCCTCCGAAGACTTCGCCAGCACTGCAAAAGCCTCAACCGAGCACGCTGACCCTGTACGCCCTTGAGCTTCACACTAACCAGGTCTTCTCCTTGCGGAGAAAAGGGATGAAATCCTCGTCGAACTCACCGGCCTGCAACATCAAAGTTGAAGTCCTTCGGGTTTACAGACGTCATCATGCCCAAGCTGCGGCACAATCGCATCAGCTCCAGCTCGTCCAGTACTGGCTTGACCCATTCCACCTCGCACTGCGCTTCTCGAACGAATCTCATCAAACAAGAGAGACTTTCGTGCTTGCTCTTCCGAGACGAATTACCAGCTTCGGTTGGGTCTCAGCAAATTCACTTCCGACAGTTCTTTCAGTCAGAGCTAGACTTAACGGTTGAATGGTTTGCTGGGTGTTCTGCAGTTGGAATCGGTGCAGCGATTTTCTCCTCGCCCCGTCGCCCAGACTACCCAACGTTTTCTGAGGCAAGTACTCGCCCCACATTCGAAATGGACGTGCGTCTGTGGCAAGTGGAGTGCGCCCTCGCTGCTCGGAAGCTGCTATCGCTGGGATGCGCGTACCAGGTCCGCTACTCAATGCCTCGCGATGCCGTTGACCTGTTGACATTTCGAGACTTTGGTCTGGACGTCGCCGCCGTTGTGAACTCGCACGTGTTTCAAGTCACGCCGACAAGAGGGGAGCCACCTCGTTTCCCGATGGAGTTCAGGGATGAAGTCGACGGCCGAGCTACCGACAACTGCTCAATCTTCTGCGTTGAAGCGGGTGACTATTTGGTTGGAATTGGAGTGGAGGATTTTTTCGTCTGTCCTCGCACTTTGCAGCAGGTGGAGCAGGACATGGCTGCAGTAGGAGCAGAGGTCAACAACGAGCTGGAGCAGCGTGAAACCAAGAAGATGGTCGTTTTCCACTTTGTGCGTCTTGAGGGACTCGTTCGGGACGATCTGAGACTCCGTACACCAGGAAGTATCTTGCGCATTCTCGACGAGGTAGACGCGGAGTGTATGCAGTTATTGACACGGTACGAGCTGCTGGTCGGGCAGGAGCGGCTTGTTCTTGGAGGGTTGCAGTCGGTGAAGGACCTCATAACGTACGTGAAGGTCTCCAGCCACGACACGAGAAAACTGCTGATGGAGGATCAGAAGTTCCAGTTTGCAGCTAAATTTCGGGAATGGTATGCGGCGATCACGAGTGAGGGAGAGCAAGACACGACAAACGACAACGGGTCGGAGTCGGTCGTGGCGGAGACAAGCAGCAACAATTCACCGGCACCCACCTCGATTCTGCGAAGGAATAGTTCGCTCAGCGTGCCGAGAAATGTCCCGAAGAAACGAGTAACTTTCACGGCGGATGTCAAGGACCCAGCTCCGATGTCTTCGCCGCCGACACGGAGTGACGTTTCTAAAGCTTCCACGCCCAAACGTTCTGGAGTGGAGGAAAGCCGAGCGTACCTGCTCGCTTTGGTCAGCCCAAACACCAACATCGTGGAATCGCTGCAGAAGATTGCAGCGACGGCGTTGTCCAAGAGAATGGACCAAGAGTTCAGGGTGGCTGCGGGAGTCAAGGTGAGCTTTCGGTTGTGCATTTTACTCGCTATGACTGTGATTGACGGTGTCGAAATTGTGATCAGCTTCAGAGTAAAATACGACACACTGGACCATCGGAGTATAGTGCGCGCGTTCGATTCGGGCCTTTATCGTTTGATGTCAGCGCTTCACGGGATCGAAATGCTGCTAGTGATGCCCTGCGGCGAGTGACTCAGACTGTTGTGGAGCATCAGAAGCTGTACGGTGAGATGCTGGAGTATTTGAAGAGCGAATTCGGGTTCTGTAAGGATAATTGTTCCCGAGAAGTGAAGGGGGCGGTCTTCAGCTACCTTACCGAGAAAAATATTGTGAAAGTAAGTTCGTTTTCATCTTCGTGGTGGGTTTTTATCAAGAGGTTTATATGAAGCTAACACGTTGTTGTTGTTGTTGTTGTAATGCCCAGCTTCAGAAGAGGGCTAGTGGAGATCCAGACAACATAATTTACGATGTTGTAGCTACCATCCAAAGGGTTTCTCTTGCTCGCAAGCGTGGTTCGTCGCTTTTGAGCACGAAAAGCGACGTAGCTGATGCCTTTATGCAGTTTCTGATGGAACTCATCGACCAGCACGAGAAGAGCGTGGAACAGACCGACACCTTCCAGCAAGAGCGCACTTCCAGTCATAGTAGGGTGGACGATCACAGCGAGGAAGTCGACTATGGGAAGAGTGAGAACTTGCAGGGAAGGACCAGCATCATTGACGAAAGTGGTGATCCCAGGACCGCAGAGGAGTTTAGGCCCATTCGGAAGCGACCCTATGTTCGAAACATCGACGAGAACTACGAAGATGAACGCGCAGCTCCTCGCCCTCGAGTATCGAATCGCACCGTCGAACCAGAGCTAAAAGCTGCTGCCGCTGAGGAAACAATCATGTTCGTAGAAGACCGGAGTGGCTCCCACCCCAGACGTGCTGCCCCTCCCCGTCCCGAAGATGAAGAAGGAAAGGCGAAGGCAGATATCTACCAAAAGCTGCTACGCCTTCTGTTTCTCGATCGAGAGAAAGTTGTTCGAACTGTCGAGGGAATTGCGTGGGATCTGAGCGCTAAGTCGGAGAGAATTTCACTTCCTTCGGGGTTTTCGGTAGGAACTCTGCCTACATCTTATCGTTGTACTATGGTTTTTGCTTGACTAACGCGATGTTTCTTGTCGACTTTTGTTTAGATTTGCCGGACTGCCATGAGAAAAGATAATGGAGTTGTTAGCTGTGAGCTCACTGTGACTGAAGACGTGATCGAGAAGGTTTGCGGAACTGGAGCATCTTATGCAGAAGCGCAAGATGAAGCTACGTCGAAGCTCATCTACCGGTTGAACCAACTTGTTCAAACGTGGGAGCGGTTCCTCGCTACTTACAATGCACAACTTCAGGAGAAAACGCGCCGGGCTAAGCGTCTGAGTGAGAAGCAAATGCGGGGGAAGAAATTGGAGGCCGGCAACGAGACGCAAGCAAGGAACAGAGACAAGGTAAGTGGTTAAGTTAGTTCTATGGTGAATGAGTGACTATGGTGGGTTGAGTAGCTGCGTTGTATGCGGTTGTAGGTGTCCACGTCGTTCAAGTGCATCCCCCCGAACCACGCGTGCTTCGTTTTGGTCCGTGGTAAGATCGTGATTTTTTCAGCCTGCCTGAACACGAAGGATGCCAAGCGGGCAGCGAACGAGGACTGGCGCGACACGCTGGAAGATCTCAACAAGATCAAGGCCAGAACTAGAGCGGCAGCGTCGAATCCACCACGACCCACTCAAGCAACGAGGAAAAGTCACCTTGTTGTTTGCAGCGACGATGAGACGGATGAGGAGAACTGGAATTTATCGGACGAGGGGTCCGATAATGGCGGACCGTAATGCAGCAAGAAGCACTTCATTTCTGATGTCGATTGCTAGTATATTCGCTGTAAGTTTTGTTTTTGTTGTTGGTATTTGACTGTTTCTAATCTATCCAGAATATAATGATCACCTGCAAAGCGTTTGGCAAGTGCATTGCGTGCAGCTCGAAGGTGCTTGATGCTTATATTTTATACGCACAGGGTCTACTGGAAAAAGGCGTTAAATTCTACGGTGTACTCGGAGTAGCTCACGGGGCTTAACCAGCTAACGGGAATTTCTTGAATGCGTTCTAAGCATAATTTGTTTGACCCATCTGAAACAGAATCCACGAACATGAGCTGGCTTGCCACCTAGCAGCGAAACCGGCACCCCTCACGCCAAGATCATTTCGACGTCGTCTTCAAGGTCGATCATCAGGGAATCGGCTTCTCCACCGCCGTTGCTGCAGCAACCCACAGTCATTGCAAAAGTAGCAGCCTAGTGATGGTCCTTGCTCGCGGTCAGGATGAACACCGTGGTGCATGACCAAATAGGATCGTCAGATTCACAGCTTGCGCGTTCACTAACGGAAAAATCCGCTTCAAAGAGTTCGCTGCACATTCGCCCTTTGGCTTCCCGACGGCGTTGAATGCAAACAGTGGCTGCCGAACTGGGTTAAAATGATTCACCGTGGAGTTGTCCACGAAAGTGACGTTGCGGAACCCCCACGAAAGAAGACTCCGTGCTGTGTAACACCAAGCAGCAGGCATTTCGTCTGTGCGAGCAACTCCAAATCCAGCGACGGCAGCTGACGCCACCTCATCAGCTTCAAATTCAAATCCACCGACGTCTCTGCAAGACGAATCGGGTCCAGAATGCCGCCGAGCTCCAACCCATTTTATCCGCGAACGTTGGCTTCCCAGCCCGTAACGCTCACATCTTGTCTAGATCGGTCATTTGCCATGAACGGCTGATCACTATTGACTTCGAACACAACAGAGCTCCTCCACTCAAAGTCATCAGGCACCTCCGTAAACTGGTGAACGTGCTCACGGAACGAGGTTATTTTGAGCGGGCGTGACCCACTTTCTCAGCTGGCGCCGTCAGCAGCGCCAAGAAATTCCGCAGCGGCCACCCCGGATTCATCTTCAACGGACACGGGTCAATGAAGTCAAAGTGCGTTTCCACCACACCGTCCGCGTTGTGGTCGGATGCTCCCCACTTCTGGACACCCAAAACTTTCACGAAGCTGTCCAAAAAGCAGCACAACATTGTTCAGATCGCTAACGAGATAATTGGGGCAAGCCCCCTATAATGAAACACGGAATGCGTCACTCTTTTACTGGTAGTGCCTTCGGTTACGTACAGCCCAAACAGGATTAATTCGGGGCGTGCCATATGTGGCACACACGAAACAAAAGTATACAAACGTCAAGGTAAATCGTTTAATAAACTCAAAAACTGAATGCTTTCTCAAAATCCACGGAAAAATAGAGGCTTTCACGATAAAGAGTCAACTACTTGAGTAGGATATACGATTCCAGAGATACATGAAAACGTTAAGTACGATAACGCCGGGCCTGGATTTCAAGCTAAAACTTTGAACCTCTGTTTTGCGTACACATGTATCGGTCGGTATTGCATTGCACCTCACAATCAAAAGTTCTAGACTCAAGCGATAGTTCTTACGTGTTGTATGCTAGCAGCACTGCTAAAGTTGAGATCGATAATGCCTCTAGTAAAAATAAATACGTTCATTGCCTACGATAGCACCAGACGATAGCACCAGGTTGGCGTAGCTTGAGGTTGACAAATAGTAGTGAGCGGCGAGTAGCTGTGTGTATCCTTTTCCGTACCGTGTTGAGTCTTGCTTCTTCGGCACCACAGCAGCGGAGTTTTTGCCGTGAGAACGGAGGGGGGCTGCTGCGGCGACCGAAAAGGCAAGACTGAGGGTGGTGGTGGCGGCCTAAGCTAGATTGATTGAATAAAATTGACCTTTTGGCTCAGAATTCCGGGAACCCTCCTCTACGGAGAGTTCCTTGGAAATCCGTCGGTGGTTCCGGCACGGATGCCGCGCAGATGCGCAATACTTCAGAGATAGTATTTTGCAGTATTTAAAACGTAGTAGTACACGAGCACTATGATATAATATTTTGTAATGTCATTTACTATAAAGGTAGCCTTCTTTAAACGTAGCAATACAGGAACCCTATAATATCATATCATATATTAGTACTATAATATCATATACTCAAGTACTTCGGAAGTAGCATTTTATTAAAACGTAGCAATACACGAGCACTATAATCGAATATAATAATATTATATTCGATATTATAGTATAATATAATATATAACTTATGTTATGTACGACCAGCGCTACCAGCCCAACCCTCTAGTTTACCACTTCATTAACCCCTTTTCCTGGTAGTGCCTTCGGTTACGAATGTACGTACACCCAAACAGGATTATACTGGGAATACCGAAGAATGAGGGATGGACAGCCCTCAAGGGATTAATTCCACGGTACTGCGTAAGCGTAACCTGGGTAAACATTCGTACAACATTAGAAATCTTGCATGATAGCAATGAACGCCATCGGTGCAGTAGCGCTGCTACTACCGGTAGCAGAGCAGCATGATAGCGATATACGCCATCGGTGCAGTAGCACTGCTACTAACAGAGCAGAGCAGCATGATAGCATTGGACGCCATCGGTGCAGTAGCACTGCTACTAGCAGAGCAGCACAGCATGATAGCAATGGATGCAGTAGCACTGCTACTTGCAGAGCAGAGCAGCATGATAGCATTGGACGCCATCGGTGCAGTAGCACTGCTACTAGCAGAGCAGCACAGCATGATAGCAATGGATGCAGTAGCACTGCTACTAGCAGAGCAGCACAGCATGATAGCAATGGACGGCGTCAGAGCAGTTGCACTGGTACTAACGTTAGCAGAGCTCGCATGCAAAAGCGCTGCTTATATTTTAATATAAAAAGAAGATTGGTATTCCCAGTCTAAGTCGCAGACGCCCTAGTTTCGGGGCACGTCATATGTGGCACACACGAAACAAAAGTATACAAACTTCAAGTTAAATAGTTTAAGAATCTGAAAAACCGAATGATTTCTCAGAATCTACGGAAAAATAGAGGTTTTGTGTTGAAATAGCCAGCTATTTGAGTGGGATATACGATTCCAGAGATAATGGGAGAACATTAAGTACGATGACGCCGGGCCTGGAGTTGAAGCTCAAACTTTGAACCTCTGTTTTGCGTGTGGGTTTCGTGGTGCAATGCAATATAGACTCAAGCGAAAGTTCTAATGTGTTGTATGCTAGTAGCACTGCTAAAGATGAGATCGATGCCTCAAGCAGAAGTAAACTGCATCCTGCTAACGTTATATTGCCTACGATAGCATCAGGTTGACGTAGTTTGAGGTTAAAAATAAATACGCATACCGCTTCGGTGCCTGCGATAGCATCAGGTTGACGTAGCTTGAGGTAGACAAGTAGCAGTGGTCAGCGTAGATAGTGGCGAGTAGCTGTGAGTATCCGGTTCCGTGCTGAGGTGGGTCTCGCTTCTTCGGCACCACAACAGCAGAGGTTTAGCCGTGAAAACGGAGGAGGGCTGCTGCGGCGACCGAAAAGGCGAGCATGAGGGTGGTGGTGGCGGCCCAAGTCTGTTCGCTAGATTGATTGAATAAAATTGACCTTTTGGCTCAGAATTCCGGGAACCCTCCTCTACGGAGAGTTCCTTGGAAATCCGTCGGTGGTTCCGGCACGGATGCCGCGCAGATGCGCAATACTTCAGAGATAGTATTTTGCAGTATTTAAAACGTAGTAGTACACGAGCACTATGATATAATATTTTGTAATGTCATTTACTATAAAGGTAGCCTTCTTTAAACGTAGCAATACAGGAACCCTATAATATCATATCATATATTAGTACTATAATATCATATACTCAAGTACTTCGGAAGTAGCATTTTATTAAAACGTAGCAATACACGAGCACTATAATCGAATATAATAATATTATATTCGATATTATAGTATAATATAATATATAACTTATGTTATGTACGACCAGCGCTACCAGCCCAACCCTCTAGTTTACCACTTCATTAACCCCTTTTCCTGGTAGTGCCTTCGGTTACGAATGTACGTACACCCAAACAGGATTATACTGGGAATACCGAAGAATGAGGGATGGACAGCCCTCAAGGGATTAATTCCACGGTACTGCGTAAGCGTAACCTGGGTAAACATTCGTACAACATTAGAAATCTTGCATGATAGCAATGAACGCCATCGGTGCAGTAGCGCTGCTACTACCGGTAGCAGAGCAGCATGATAGCGATATACGCCATCGGTGCAACCTGGGTAGACATTCCCTGGGTAAACATTCGTACAACATTAGAAATCTTGCATGATAGCAATGAACGCCATCGGTGCAGTAGCGCTGCTACTACCGGTAGCAGAGCAGCATGATAGCGATATACGCCATCGGTGCAGTAGCACTGCTACTAACAGAGCAGAGCAGCATGATAGCATTGGACGCCATCGGTGCAGTAGCACTGCTACTAGCAGAGCAGCACAGCATGATAGCAATGGATGCAGTAGCACTGCTACTAGCAGAGCAGCACAGCATGATAGCAATGGACGGCGTCAGAGCAGTTGCACTGGTACTAACGTTAGCAGAGCTCGCATGCAAAAGCGCTGCTTATATTTTAATATAAAAAGAAGATTGGTATTCCCAGTCTAAGTCGCAGACGCCCTAGTTTCGGGGCACGTCATATGTGGCACACACGAAACAAAAGTATACAAACTTCAAGTTAAATAGTTTAAGAATCTGAAAAACCGAATGATTTCTCAGAATCTACGGAAAAATAGAGGTTTTGTGTTGAAATAGCCAGCTATTTGAGTAGGATATGCGATTCCAGAGATAATGGGAGAACATTAAGTACGATGACGCCGGGCCTGGAGTTGAAGCTCAAACTTTGAACCTCTGTTTTGCGTGTGGGTTTCGTGGTGCAATGCAATATAGACTCAAGCGAAAGTTCTAATGTGTTGTATGCTAGTAGCACTGCTAAAGATGAGATCAATGCCTCAAGCAAAAGTAAACTGCATCCTGCTAACGTTATATTGCCTACGATAGCATCAGGTTGACGTAGTTTGAGGTTAAAAATAAATACGCATACCGCTTCAGTGCCTGCGATAGTATCAGGTTGACGTAGCTTGAGGTTGACAAGTAGCAGTGGTCAGCGTAGATAGTGGCGAGTAGCTGTGAGTATCCGGTTCCGTGCTGAGGTGGGTCTCGCTTCTTCGGCACCACAACAGCAGAGGTTTAGCCGTGAAAACGGAGGAGGGCTGCTGCGGCGACCGAAAAGGCGAGCATGAGGGTGGTGGTGGCGGCCCAAGTCTGTTCGCTAGATTGATTGATAGTGCTTTGAATATAATTGACCATTTTTGGCTCAAAATTCCGGGAACACTCGCCAAAGAAGAGTTCCCAGGAAATCTGAACGCTTCCCAAAGAAGAAGAGTTCCTAGAAAAGGTGCGCGCTGCGGTCGACTTCGCCGTTGATATCGACTTGGGTGCTGGTGCAGCAAATGCGTTGAAATTGCTTCCGCCGAGAGCGGCGGCGGCATCAACAATACTGTCCTCCACACCACGAAGATCCCGGAGGCCAAGCTGTCGGCGCTGCTGCGGACTCGACTGGACCGCATGCTGCGTTGGGTCACCGAGACTGACACGGAGCGGCAGATGCTGCGCGTGTTTCACGCCGCATCGACGGGTGATGATTCTCGGTTCCGGACGGAATGACTGTAGTCATTCCGTCTGCTGCCGCTGTCACCGATGACATCGTGAGCAAGCCGATCCCGGCGTTCGTGTAGGTCAAGGGGGACGGCACCATTTCGCCCGAGTTGATGGATGTGTTCTTCGAGAAGGGCGTGTTTAAGCATGATGACACTGGTCGCATCTTTGATGCTGGGAAGAAGGCCTGACTGGAGATCAACTTCCACGGAGACGAGATGCACTCCATGTAGTCTCAGCGCACGCGCTATCTCGCACTGCGAAATGCTGACACCCGAGGATCTCCAGGATATGGCCGCCCGCAAGCCGGAAGCTGTATTCGTCGTACTGCTGCCGACGACCAAGTTCATCCTGAAGCTGCCAAAACCTCCGGTTCGTTACATGATCGCTGTTGGTGTCCCTGTGGCTCTCGACAGCGACTACAACCCGAACGCACACTGCCTCTCCATGGCGTTGACCATGAATATGGTGCAATAGTTTTTTTAAACGTAGCGTTACACGATATATTGCAATACAATAGCAATATATTATAGTCCTGTTCGATAGTACGAAGTAGTAGTTGTTTAAAAAACACATAGTATTATCCCGGCCACCAAACCTCGGACGGACTTTGACCAATTGTAGGGGTTAGTTCCTGTTACAAAACCTATGGCGATAGTTAGATATAAGGGGTAATAGATTCTGAATTTGTGGTCTGTTTTAGCGTATCTCTAACCCTTCATCTTCATTTCGGCTGTTGAAAAAGCCCGCTATTTCTTGCATTATTGTTTGCAATTGCGACATGGCCACGTACCAGCTTTTCAGCTTCACCATTGGCTTGGAGTACACAACAGCTGTAAATCTCAAATCCTTCCCAATACATTACCCCCATCAC
This sequence comes from Phytophthora fragariae, assembly GCA_009729435.1. NCBI lineage: Eukaryota > Oomycota > Peronosporomycetes > Peronosporales > Peronosporaceae > Phytophthora > Phytophthora fragariae. The sequence continues at coordinate 155,200 of QQOI01000072.1, read as the reverse complement.
GTTTTTTATCCAGAAAGTTGAAATTCTGCAGCTAGTGTTATAATACCTGTCAAAGCATATCAAAACGTCATAGTCAGATCATCTCTATATTATCCTTTAGTTTAATTATACCCTGAGACACAATATATCATGCGTCGACTAGTGAAACGTTGTTATCGATATGTAACAGCAACAGCACTAGAAAGCCTTGGATGCCTTCGACCAAGAGGCATAGTGCTGCAACCACGACTCCGTTTTGACTCAAACTTGATTCAACGTGTTGCTAAAGACGCATTTAATCACATCTGCAATTTTGAGGGGCTGGCGTCGAATGAAAATAAAGTAATGACTAAGTGAATTTGATTTGTCTCGGCACAAATCATTTTCCGGGCAAAGAAAATAAATTACCGTCCTAATTTAGAAAAACCTGTTCCCGTTGTGGAAGCGCAGTTTATCTTATCCGATTAAGCTAATGTAGATCTATCAAATGGCGCAAACCGCGTTTAAATTACTCCAATAGTTGTCTAGTTATGATCGGCTAAAGACAACTGATCAAATTCATGATTATCCGTCCGAGGTTTAATGGCCGGGATTATAATACACTACCACTTCATTGATAGAGCTTTGAAAAAATGACCTTTTTTAATCGAACAAGCCATCGTTACGGTTTTAGTAGGAATACGGTCTAAAGAAGAGCGGGACGCGCGGCCGCAGCGTCTTGGACCAGCACGATGAAGAGCGGGAAGTACACAGCCACTGTAGCGGGGCTACACATTCGGCTAACCTCACCTTAGTGCAACACGCACTAAGTGGATACATTCAGGTGGGCCACATCGCAATGTGGTCACCATTCATATTAGGAAGCAGTCCTATTGGTCAGAAAGCAGGGTCTTTCTGCCAGTAATACTCAAGCATTAGGTCAGAGTTTCTGCCAACCACTCGTTGGCAGAACCTCTCTTTAAAGATATCAGTTTTAGGAGGAAAGCCACAGTTAACATTCAATTCAGTTCTCATTTTACCGCAAAAGCTACTATTTGTACCTTTATTTAGATCTAATTATACTTGTGGAGACAAGTATCCTCAACATCTACAGGAGCACCCTGTCTGTCTGCGTGTGTGTCAGTTGGTGCGTCCAGATGGGTACAGTGGGTCATGGGCCGCCGAGCGCAGCGACGACGGCTCCCGATTGGCCAAAATGCTGCCTAGCGCAGCGACGGCGGCCCCACCGGTCGATATAGCGGGACCGAAGGGCCCGCCCTTCATCAAATCCACTAACATAGCACGGCGAGTAGTGCAGCGAGCCGACGAGGCGAGCGGAACGGAGGCGGCATATTACACCGCCGCGCAGCGGCGGGACTCGACTAATATAATAAAACTGACATAGATAATAATAACACCGCCGCGTAGCGGCGGCTAATATAATAAACACGAAGGTAGATAATAGCGCCACCGCCGCGGAGCGGCGGCGCTCGGCTACTCTAAAGCATCAATCAGAGCAACGTTGTCCGTCGGTCACGGAACGTGACACGAATTCGATTGGCCGAAATTGGCGATCTGCGACCTTCATTGGGCATTAATGCTAAAAATCCTTCATTGGGCATTAATGCTAAAAATCCTTCATTGGGCAGAAATACTGCTGCCGAGCGCAGCGAAGGCGGCCCCCATTGGCCAAAAGGCTGCCGAGCGCAAGTAAGCCCATTACACCTGGTAGCACTTTGTAGTCCGTCCAACGACCGACTAGTTACGTATCGTATGAAATTCGATACGGGGGCCGAGGGCCTGCCTGTGGACGCGAGTATGTCCACTGGTAACCCAAACACGAGTGCAACGCATGTTGCACGCGAAGACTGTCTCCACCTGGCGGATCCAGAGTGGGAGGCGCTCCAACGACTGTCGACGGTCATTGGAGAAGCGGCCGTAGCGACGATGCTACGCACGCTATCGCCGACAGAGCAACACGGTGTTGCTCTAGGCTTCATCATGAAGGAACAGCGCAAGACCGCTGCTCGCACTACGGTGTCGACTCCGTCCACACCGCGCGTGGAGTCATTGAAGCTCCACGTGAACAGCTACGTTGGGAGAGAGGGCGAGCCTCTCCTCCGTTGGCTTGTCGAAGTCGACACTGCCATTACGGCTCGACGTATCGTCGACCCGTTGTCGAAAGTTGCGTTCGCCATGTCATGCCTTGGCGGGCGAGCAAGGAGTTGGGCGTACGGACGCCGACTCACTGATCCTACGTGCTTTAGCACGTATGAGGTGTTCAAAGAGGAGCTCAGACAAGCGTTTGAGCCCCCGCAGAATGAGTTCAGATCGAGGGCCGAATTCCTCGACCTGCAACAGGGCAAGCATGACGTGCATGCTTACGCCCAAAGGGCACGGTACTTGGTCTCGAACATCGTGACCAACCCGATAGACGAGGCGACTAAGGTCGTCACGTTCATGAAGGGCCTGAAAGATGGGCCTGTGAAGACCTATCTCTTCCAAGAGTACCTAAGTACTCTCGAGTCTGCGATTATACTTGCAATGCAAGAAGAGTTTAGCCTACGACAGGCTAAGCTCCATGTGAACGTCCCGCGACCGGCGGTAAAGCCGACGGGAGGTCCCGAACCAATGGACCTCTCGAGTGCTACGGCTGCTGGATCTCAGCAGCGTCGTGGACCAACGAATGTCCGCTGTTTCCGGTGCGGAAACAACGGTCACTACGCCCGTGAATGCACAGCACCTGTGCAGGCGGCCAAAGGCCGGCGTGACGATACCGGGTATCGCCACGGGCAATAAAAAAACTAGAACGACCAGCAGGCGCGGGGCGCCCTGCTGGTGATGCAGTCGAGCGTGTCGATATCGGACACGCCGTATTGAAGACTGCTGCCCCCAGTGAGAGTCACTCTCACTGTAAGAAGCGGGATGACAGGCCGAACCTTGTCATCCTGAAGGTTAACTCGAAGAGAGAGAAGTCTCTTCGTGCGTTGGTGGATTGTGGTGCGTCGAACAACTTTGTTCGACTGCAGAGCCTAGCGAGGCTTGACTTCGAGGAGGTAGTAATGCCTCGAAGTCTATTGGAAGTAAGACTAGCAACGGGTGTCGTTGTTAGAACCGAGAAGCGTGTCGTACGCGTACGCTTCTCGTATCGAGAGAAGAAGTTCGTGGACGAGCTTATCGTACTTGACTTAGATGATAAGTTCGACATGGTGTTGGGCATGCCGTGGCTTGCACGGCATGATCCGGTGATCGACTGGACGAAGCGCACAATCGTGCACTTCGGGAGAAGCGGCGCGACAGTGAGCGATGGCCCTGTCGGCGCAGCACGTGCACCTCGCGGTGCACGCTACCCACCAGGAGAGGCAGCGCGACGCGCGGCTGTCTCCGGTCACCCCGCACGGACACCGACGACTGAGAGAGTCGTCGGGAGAAAATGTGAGTCGAATCAGAAGACTCAGATTCGATCGGATTCGAGAGGTTCTCGAAGCGTCAAGAGTGACGCGGTCGTGTCGACTATTAGTGTCGACACTCAAGTTCAACAAGAGGAGCCAGTCACTAATAAGGACATTGACTCAGACGCGTCAGCTCAGGGAGCTGATGCGATTGGCTCAAACGTCGAAAGACGCTCCGCCGTCAGGCGTCGAGGTAAAGAAGGCGCGCCGGCTCTGGGAGCCGACACTGCAGGCAATGCGGACGGTTGCAAACGTCTCGCATGCAGCCGGGCTGCACGACGAAGCGGTACGCGACCAAGCCGGGCTTGATTGCGGGCGCCCGCGGGTTGAACCCGCCGGCAATCAAAAGGAACATATGTCCACGGCCGGACCTGGACAAAACAAGAAGCGCGGAACAGGGTTCCGCACTAGAAGCGAACGGCGCAAGCGAGCCAAGCTGCGCAAGTCTCGGTCAGGGACCGAGGCGCTACTCGCAGTGTCTGCCGGGCAGACACAGGAACTGGAGACGACCGTCGAGACACTGAGTGTCTTGACGCGTACGAATACTGGTCTCCAGTATAAGAAGATGAAGTTGGAGAACCCTCCGACGTTGGCGTCGGAGTTGACTTCGCTTCCAGTCCCGAGCTGGAGGCGCTTCGCCCGCGACTTGCACGATGGACGCATCGAGCAGATTTGCATCCTCTCGGATGTCGAGAGGGTGAAGTGTGAAGCGGAAGAGTTGAAACAGCTCGTCGCTGAGGGCGTCGACGCCCTCAGCGCCAAGTCGAAGAAGGAACGCTTCGACGAGCAGAGCTGGGACTCGCTGAAGTTGAGCCCCTTCTACGAGGTCTTGCGTGAGTACAGAGACGTACTCCCGGACGATATCCCTGCGGAGTTGCCGCAGGACAAGGGTGTTCAGCACGAGATAAATCTCGTGCCGGGAACGAAGTATTGTGTGACGCGGCAGTGGCCACTGCCGCGAGAGCAAGTCAAAGCGATCGACGACTTCTTTGAGATTCGTCGCAAGGCTGGGCAAGTGCGGGAATCAAAGTCCCCGCACAGCGCGCCTACGTTCTGTGTCAAGAAGGCACAGGGCGGGTGGCGCATCGTTCATGCTTATAACAAGCTGAACGACGCAACGGTACCAGCGCAGACGCCGATACCGCGAAAAGATGTGATCATCGATTCGATGGCTTTGAGCACTATCTTTAGTGCTCTGGATCGGAGAGACGGATTCTATCAGATCCTAATGCGTGAGAGCGATATACCTCTCACGGCAGTGAGCACCCCGATCGGTATGCTCTGGGAGTGGCTTGTAATGCCGCAGGGACTAAAGAATGATCCTGCGACGTTCAACAGGTGCGTCACGCACTTGTTGCGCTCGGTGCGCGACTTCGCACCGAGCTATTTCGATGATGTGTTCATCCACAGCCGGGCTGTGGACGGGAAGTCGGAAGTGGAGATGCACAAGGAGCATCTCCGCAAGTTGTTTGCACTCATGCGCAAACACAAGCTCTATGCGAACCTGAAGAAGTGTATCTTCGGGGCTAGCGAGATACCCGTCCTTGGGTGTCTCGTAGGGAAGAACGGCGTACGCCCTGACCCAGGAAAGGTCAGAGTGATCAATGAATGGTCTACGCCTTCCAATGTCAAGGAACTGAGGCAGTTCCTTGGACTCGCTACGTACTTACGCATGTACGTGAGCAACTACGCGGGCAAGATTCGCCCGCTGTCGCAGCTCCTAAAGAAGGATGCTGCATGGGTTTGGACTGCTGATTGTCAGCAGGCCTTTGATGCAGTCAAGCAGGGCTTGACTGAGGCGCCGATCTTGGCGGTGGCCGACCAAGATCGTCCATTCCACGTCGTGTGTGACGCGTCCGATTTCGCAATCGGATGCGCTCTAATGCAACACGATCACGAGGGACGTGATCGCGTGGTCTACTATCAGTCGCGTCAGCTGAAGCCAGCTGAGCGCAACTACCCGGTACATGACAAGGAACTCCTTGCCATGAAGTATGCACTCGCGAAGTTTCGAGTGTATCTACTTGGGAGTAGACCATTTGTGGTCTACACCGACCACGCATCATTGCGTACGGCGATCAAGTCGCCGCACATCTCACAAAGAATGGCGAGATGGCTCTCATGCTTTGCGGAGTACAACTTCCAGGTTGAGTACAAACCTGGAAGGTTGAATGTTGTGGCCGACGCGTTGTCGCGTCGACCTGATTATGCGGTGCCCAAGGCCGACGTCAATGCAATTGGCGTCGCACGGACGTCTACTCCCTCGTCGTCTTTGTTAGACGACGTGCGGTCCGCATACACGAAGGATGCGGATGCGAAGCAGTTGTTGGACTACTTCGCTGCGCCTTCTGACAAGTCTCGTCAGAAGCTGGCGAAACATCTCCGTGCACGTGTACACCGCTATCGTGTACACAATGGTCTGCTGCTTTACAGCGCAGTCGACGACAACGCTGATCGCGTTGTCGTACCGGACGATCATGAGCTGAAGCTCAGGATCACTTACGAGTATCACGATGCCCCGACGTCGGGACATCAGGGTCGTGAGAAGACATACTTGCTTCTCACGCGTGACTTCTATTGGAGTCACCAGTACAAGTGGGTACGCAAGTACGTTCGTGCTTGCGAGGTTTGCCAGCGCGTGAAGCCTGCGCCCTTCTCGCAGGCTCCACTTCAGTCACTACCGACTCCGTCGGAGTGTTGGCAGTCCATCTCAATGGACTTTGTGTTTGGCCTTCCGCCTGACAACAAGCGGAGGACTGGTATTGTGGTCTTTCTCGACCAATTCAGCAAGATGGTACATCTTGCTGCAGTACCAGCCGAAGTGACAGCCAAGCAGACGGCACGTCTGTTTGTTGACATGGTGTTTAGACACCATGGCATGCCGATCAACATCGTGTCTGATCGTGATCCGCGCTTCACAGCGCGTTTCTGGCAAGAAGTGTTTGAACTTCTTGGCACGCAGCTGCCCATGTCGACTGCGGATCATCCGCAGACCGACGGACAAACTGAGCGCGTCAACCGGGTATTGGTTGACGCCCTGAAGAGCTACGCTCACTCGTTCCAATACTAGAGCGACTGCTTGCCGACGGCAGAGTTTGCCATCAACAACTCGGTGCATGTCTCGACAGGACGTACACCGTTTTACGTGAACGCCATGAGGCATCCACGCGTACCGAGCGTACTCGGTGCGGTAGCTCCTTCCTTAAGTGGGGAGGGTATCTGGTTTCAACCAAACCGAATGAACACGCTGATACGAGCAACATATCAGCTGTGTCGACACGCGCACGGACTGCGCGTAGTCCAATCGACGAGAGCACAATGTCTACGCCGGGCGTAGACACTCTCAACAACAACAACCACACACAGGCCGGGCCTGTAGTGAAAAAGAACAACGGGTTGAACAAGGAGTTCAACTCGAAGGCAATGGACTTTGTCCAGCGCCGCCAAGCCGTAATAAGGTTTGTGCAAGATGCTATTGCAGCTTCTGTCGATCGACAGAAGTTGAATGCTGACAACAATGGCAGAGGAAACACAAATGAATTCAAAGTGGGTTCATTAGTTCTGTTAGCTACACAGAACCTAGCTAAACATGCAGTTTCCGACTTCGGAGCAAGCAAGCTTGCCCCGCGCTTCATCGGACCATTCACTGTGTTGGCGAAGCATGGCAACGCGTACACGCTAGACATACCGTCCAGAATGCGCCTCCACCCAATCTTTTATGTTGGGCGGCTGAAGCCTTACTCGCAACATGAGTCACCTACTCCCGGTGACTCGGCGCGACCCTCGTCTCGAGCGCGGAGACACGTTGCCCCAAACGCGCAACGATCGACCCTAGGTCGACCTGGATATTCGAAGCGGTCTGTCCAGCCTGACCGATTGGGGCCTTCAACAGCTTCAGCTCCTGCCGTATCTCGGCGAGCTCAGCCGTCTGGATGCGCTCCACCGCCTCCAAATGATCCCAGACCTCGACCGGCGACGGTCCGTGGCGTCTTTCCGCCGCCGCCGCCCCCGTTGCGAGATGCACGCGGGGAAACTCGCTGGATTGTCCAGCGAATCGTTGATCATCAGATCCGGACCCAAGGTCCGGTTCGTTTTCGTATTCGTTGGTTAGGATACTCTCCTGACCACGATACGTGGTTGCCGCGGAACGTCCTGATGAGCGACGTTCCGGAAATGGTGACGGAGTACGAATCCCGCCACCAGCAGCTCCGCCGAAGGGCGTAAAACTTGAGCGAGAGCTATAGTCGCCTACAGCCCTCGGCTGAGTGTTGCGCTCACCCTCAGCACTCTCAGACGACAACTGCGTGATTAACTTCTCACGCAGTGTCTTCAACTCCACAGGCACACTAATACCAGTGTACCCGTTAAGGTCCCGTTCGGACAGCCGCACTGCCCCAGCTTGGCAGCGCTCGCACGCAACGCCAGACGGCACTGCGCACGGAATCGCCGCCTCGACTGCACCATCGTGCAGCCGCAAGATCTTGGGCCGCTTCGAGTAGCGCTCGTAGCGCTCACCCGCAGAGCGGACTCGCTCGCGGTAGCCTGAGGGATTTTTGTTGAAGTTCTCAACGAACATTCCCCAGCTTTGACAGAGTGCCTCCCACTCTGTCACCTTACTCTTACGGGAATGCTTCTTGTTCCCGTAGAATCGGAGCTCGTGGAAGAGCCCGATGTAATAATCACGTCTTTGATTCGTCGTCGGATCAAAGCCGAGCTCCTTGGTGACATCGTCATCAACGATGGCGTTGCAGGAGTACAACGCGTACGGGCTGGCCGGCGTGGTACTGCCGTAGCGAGATTGGATCTCGCTCGGAGACGGCATCCACGGGTTGCGCACCGGATTAGTGCGCGACGTCACAGCCGCACACGGAGTGGAGTCGTCATCGTCCCCACCCCGCGGGGTAGACAGAGCTCCGGCGTCAGCGAGCGGCCTGTCGCTGCCGCTGCGCGAGCGCTTTGAACTCGAAGTGTCCGAGTCGTCCTCGCGGGGACGACCCGTCCCCACGCTTGCTTCATTGCGCCCTGAAGACTAGGAGTCTCGCTCCACCTCACCCTCCTCCATGTCGAGATCCTCCATGCCATCAAAGAGGGTCTCGTTGGCATAGGTAACTTTGCCACGCGTCTTGTGGTACTCCCCAACCGAGATAGTACGCTTGGGGGGGGGCTTGACGTCGTCACCGTGGTAGTGACGACAGACGCCGAAGAGGCCGAAGATGTGGCAGTCGTCGCTGTGTTAGCGACGACCGCGTTGCCTGCTGCAGGTGCAGCAAGCTCGTCGGAAGTCTGCGTCGTAGGCGTGCTCATTTCGAAATGAGCACGAACTTCTCTCCGAAGAAGACTTCGGATTGATTTGTCGAGACCGGCACATCAAGTCCTAACGGGGATATTGTAGCGGGGCTACACATTCGGCTAACCTCACCTTAGTGCAACACGCACTAAGTGGATACATTCAGGTGGGCCACATCGCAGTGTGGTCATCATTCATATTAGGAAGCAGTCCTATTGGTCAGAAAGCAGGGTCTTTCTGCCAGTAATACTCAAGCATTAGGTCAGAGTTTCTGCCAACCACTCGTTGGCAGAACCTCTCTTTAAAGATATCAGTTTTAGGAGGAAAGCCACAGTTAACATTCAATTCAGTTCTCATTTTACCGCAAAAGCTACTATTTGTACCTTTATTTAGATCTAATTATACTTGTGGATGCAAGTATACTTAATCTAAGTTAAATACACCTTACGCTTCCTCATACACGTGCGCTCACGTGTAAGCTAAAGTATTGGGCTAAGTAAACCCATTACAGCCACGCTCTTTATTAATAGCAGCTCATTCGCCGCCCCTTGGATCGTCACTTGTTTTATCGTCATTACATGCCCATGACCACGGGACGCTCAGCTGTCAGGTTCCGAATACTTTATGTTTGATTCGTCAAAATGAAAGACGACCAGAATATAATATCAAAAGAAAATTAAACTGCACGGTCTGTGCTGTGCACAGTCCGAAATCGCTCAGTTTAACGCGTAGGTGGCGAGGTCGCGCGCAGGAGATGCGCGATTTTACGAAAGCGTAAGAGTTATAACGGCGCTACCAGCCCAATCCTCTAGTTCGGGGTACGCCATATGTGGCACACACGAAACAAAAGTATACAAACTTCAAGTTAAATAGTTTAATAATCTGAAAAACCGAATGATTTCTCAGAATCTACGGAAAAATAGAGGTTTTGTGTTGAAATAGCCAGCTATTTGAGTGGGATATACGATTCCAGAGATAATGGGAGAACATTAAGTACGATGACGCCGGGCCTGGAGTTGAAGCTCAAACTTTGAACCTCTGTTTTGCGTGTGGGTTTCGTGGTGCAATGCAATATAGACTCAAGCGAAAGTTCTAATGTGTTGTATGCTAGTAGCACTGCTAAAGATGAGATCGATGCCTCAAGCAGAAGTAAACTGCATCCTGCTAACGTTATATTGCCTACGATAGCATCAGGTTGACGTAGTTTGAGGTTAAAAATAAATACGCATACCGCTTCGGTGCCTGCGATAGCATCAGGTTGACGTAGCTTGAGGTAGACAAGTAGCAGTGGTCAGCGTAGATAGTGGCGAGTAGCTGTGAGTATCCGGTTCCGTGCTGAGGTGGGTCTCGCTTCTTCGGCACCACAACAGCAGAGGTTTAGCCGTGAAAACGGAGGAGGGCTGCTGCGGCGACCGAAAAGGCGAGCATGAGGGTGGTGGTGGCGGCCCAAGTCTGTTCGCTAGATTGATTGATAGTGCTTTGAATATAATTGACCATTTTTGGCTCAAAATTCCGGGAACACTCGCCAAAGAAGAGTTCCCAGGAAATCTGAACGCTTCCCAAAGAAGAAGAGTTCCTAGGAAAGGTGCGCGCTGCGGTCGACTTCGCCGTTGATACGTTTCCAAAAAAACCGTGGTGGTTCCGCCATTGAATACAGACGTACCCCTTTATAGGCCAATAATCTATCATATCCGATTATCTATATTTGTTAATTCAGCAGTCAATCAGCGCGTTGAAGTGATTTTTGTTAATAATTACCTGTCAAATCGTTATGTAATCAGATGGGCACGTGGGGTGCATTTGAAAGTTGACTATGATGGTACTGACCCTCTGTGGGTGTTGCAGATGCGGCCGCGGCAGTCACCGGCAGTGAGCCGTGGTTCATTATGCAGGGCGTGCAGTCGGTTCTAGAGGCGGTGCACGACCACGGGGCTGTCCTGGTGGGCGAACCGCCCACCTTCGTCAAGGGCCACAGTGCGCCCGTCGCCGGCGCTGAGGCTGAGGCCGACGACGTCGTTGTAGTGGTTCTTATGCTGCCGGGCCACACCACACGGACACGTGGTTCGCGGCGGGCGCGTCCGTGGCGCGTGCGGTGCCGCTGTACGCGCACAAGATCAAGATCAAGCAGACCAGCGCACCGGACAAGCTGCAGGTCGTGTACCAGACGCCGCTCGTGCAGTACACGGTGGACGCCATCCAGCTGGCCGCGCGGCCTGTGGACGCGCCGCTCAACGAGCCGCACACGGACGCCTTCACCACTGAGGCGCGCGCGTTGGCGCAGCGCACGGCGTCCAAGACACGGCAATCCAGGGGGTGAAGCTGCGCGACCAGGGCTTCGGCGGCATTTACGGCGTGGGCAAGGCCGCCACGCACAAGCCCGCGCTCGTGTGTCTGAGCCACGTGCCCGAGGGCGCGGCCGAGGACGCCAAGGGCGTGGCCATGGTGGACAAGGGCATTATCTTCGACACGGGCGGCCTGCCCATCAAGACGGGCGGCTTCATGGTCGGCATGAAGCGCGACCTGGTCCCGAGCGCGCGCCAGACGCTGCAGCAGCTCATCCAAGACGCCTGCTACCACGCAACGTTCTCGCACGTCGTGGAGCCGGGCGACGACGACTCGCTCGAGCCCAAGTTCACGGTCGCGGGCATGTACGGCGCCGCGTGCGTGGGCAAGATCGAGGCGGCGGTGGGGTGGGCGGCCTGCTGACCACGGCCATGCTCTTCTCGCTGCCGGCCATGCTCATCCACATTGTGCTCATGTACATCCCGCCGGTGGAGAGGGTGTCATAACCCCAGTGTTTAACGCCGTGACGGTGAAGCTGCTGCTGCTCTTCTTGCTGGCCACGCCAGTGCAATTCGGTGTGGGCTTGCGGTTCTACGTGGCAGCGTGGAAGGGTCTGCAGCACCGCGCTATGGCCATGGACTTCTTGGTCGTGGCAGGCACCACCATGTCCTACACGTACAGTTTTATGTCGATGGCGGGGTCAGCGCTGCACGAGAACTACAAGGGCCATCACTTCTGCGAGTCCTCTTGACGTTCGTCACGCTGGACAAGTACGTGGAGCCGATGGCGAAGGGCAAGACGGCTGATGCCTTGTCAGAACTGGCCAAGGTGCAGCGCTGCTGATTGCCAATGGGAAACGCGACCGTGAAATCCCGATCGAGTTGGTGCAGCGAGGAGACCTTCTTCTCATCCTCCATGGTGCCAACATCCCTACAGACGCAATCGTATAAAAAACAGCACTACCAGCCCAATCCTATAGTACGGATCTATTTATAAGATTTGGAAATGGGTTAGGGTGGATAAACTACAGTGGGTGCCGCATTTAGTATCACTCATACTAATTTGTGTGAGCTATTTTAGCTTCTGCTCACATCAATCAGTCTGAGTGTTGCTAATAAAGAAGTCAGAGTAAACTAGGTGTGGGTAAATTAAACGCACTACAGCTAATTAAGTCATCACCGCAATTAGCTGCATCACACAACTGCTTCGGTGATAGAAGAAGAAGTGGGGGCGGGCCGTGTCGACGCGTCGACTTCGCCGCTTAGAGATGCTGAGCCGACATGTTTTCCAGTAAATTCGTCCGGGTACTTCCTGATAATCACTTGGAGATGAGTGAATAGCTGCTCCACACGCCATTTACCATCGACGTCAAGTGAGAGACCACAACGAATCATGGCTTTCCTAGCGTAGTTCAGTCCATTCTTGTCCCTCTGTGCATTCACCCGGCGGACGGCCTTGGCAGCAAGAGTGAGAAAATATCGCTTGCCGGTGTTCTTCAGCTTGCCACATCAGGCACCATCAGACCGAACCTTGATCTGCCAAGCATTGCCTTCAATTAGGTCATCTTCTTTTCAATACACAAGCGACGCCACTTATCCTTTATTTTTGCTATCACAAAGGAGTCGACCGGCTCACACAGATCCGTGGCATTCGGTGGGAAAAACTTCAGCGAGGCATTCAGCTTCTCCAACTCCTCGGTGCACCCATCTTCGTCAAGATGACCGGAAAAGTTGTCCAAAACGATGTGTTTTTTGCGGCCCAGGCGGTCTGGTCTCTGTGCTCGTGGCCTACGCAAATATTCACGAAAGAGTCGTTTGTCCATCCATCCCTTCGGTCCCGTGCGATAACACACACCGCCCACGTCATCACTAAACCCTCAAATAGGATAGCTCTGAACATCATTTGAAAAGACCATCATGGGTGGTAGGAGGTGCGCCCTGGGCCCCCCACTGATCAGCACAACCATCGTCATTCCGTCTCCCCCTGAAACAACGTCGGCGTACTTCACTTTATTCTCCCCACCAAAGCCCAATGTCTTGCCGTTATCGAAATCGACAACGAAATGGATCTCATCGATATTTTCCATTGTATTCTCGTCGTAGATACCGCTCCCAAAACCACGCTGCAACTCAACCAAGTGCGATGCAACTTGCTTCTCGATATCTGCAATCTTCTCAGCACTCGGCTGCCGCTTTCCGCTCTGAACGCGTAAGACGATGTTGTGATTCTCCATAAAGATTTGAACCCATCTCGCACTATTTTTTTGCAACAGCTCAGCTTCTCGTTCATCCTCCTTTGGTGCGTCAGGCTCGTTCAGAAGTCGTTGAGCAACCTGGCGAAGCGGCGACGCATCAAACTTCAACCCCGAGTTTCCGCAAACGATCAAATTTACTGAGCAGTTTTGGGTATATCAAATTCACCCAGGGACTACGTCGGCGACCACGTCCTGCCAGCGCTTTCCTGTTGACGCGTTTTCTTCCAGTATCTCTTAAGTCTGGTAGACCCACGGATTCTCGCGAGGGTTGAGCAAGCTCATCACGCTTTTTCCACCACGCTATGACTTTGTTGAGCTTCGCATTTCGTGTAGCTGAGTTGAACACGTCAGGAAACTCGCCGACTGCTCGTGCGAACATGTTCGTGTTGCCCTCTCTTCTCAAATTGTAGCATCCACAAAACTACACGTCGTCGCTGTGAAATCGTGCTGACGTGCTGAGCCGAAGGTGATGACGAACGAGATGGGCGATGAATCACTTCGACAGCATTTGTAGACGAACTGGTCGTGACGTCGTCTCTATCCTGATTCTTTTCATGGTCTTCGTCGTCGCTGCCGATAATGGACTCGTTGGCCTGTCGAGCCATAACCTCCACAATTGGAGGAGCTGCAATTCGGGGCTCCTTACCAGTGTCACAGTCTGGGCAAAGAATATGCTGCCCATATATTTCCTGACCGACTGGCTTGCCGTAGAAGGGATGCATATGGGCAAAGCATGACGGGCATACGTGAACTGGGCTAACTTCACCCCCACAACCCCCACAAGGAGCAACAAGCTTGGTTGTAAAGCTCATTGACGGCGACAAGGAGCGATTTGATGAGTGGTTTCTGAAATGAGCTGAGAGCAGAAGTTGAAGGGATGCTGTTTGTGGTTAGATTTGTAATTTAGTTATTCTTAATATGGCTAATAATATAACCCGTTGCTTCCTAGTGTGCCGCGTTGAGGGCAAGGGGATAATCCACTTTTTCTGCTGACCTGTCCTTGCATCACCGGCGTAAAACGCGAGCACCATCGGTTGCTACGGGGCCGTTGCAATTGTCGGTGCACCTCGAGCAACAGGGGCGCGATGACTGGCTGCTTCCTGACCACGTTGCTGTTGGTGCGCTTAAAGCTCTGAGCAATGAGCTCAAACTATGGAGTCTTGAAATTGATCCTTGCGTTCCGTACGCTCTTGTGGGCAAAGGCAATTTCCCGTCAAACGTTTGGTACTTGTTTCCTTCCTTCCGAGGGTTGTGCCCATCGAAGGCGCATAGTCCAGCAAACAGACCGACGATTCTTGCCTGTCTCTCTTGCGGTAGGTCATCAATCCAGACTGGAAATCCGAACTCGGCGCAGAATGACTCCCAGTGTCGGAACCATTTCTCGTAAGTGCGGAGCGATCCCCTCTTGATAGAGGCTTGCTTGAGTTCTGTCGTTGCTTGTACAATTCGCTCCATTCTGTCTGAGAAGGATAACAGTCAAATGTGTGAGTTGGTGAGTGTACATCGCATGGTCTGGTTTCGGATGTTCGGTCCAGAACCCGAGTAACACTAAGCCTCAGTCGTCGTTGCGCTTGAGCCAGAGCGAGGTTCCTTAGGTGCCGCTGCGCCTCCGAGTCTCTGCTATTCATCGTATCCAGTAACTTTAACTCCCAGCGGCTCTTCACGTACATGCGAATGTGAATCCATCTAGACTGGCCTGGATAAGTGATCCCCACTGCTGTGCCAGCTGCAGAACTACCCATGCGATATCGGACTCACCAGCATCACTCTGTAGTAGGAAACGCTGCGCTCATCTCGGAGTCAGGCTGTATGCTACGACCCTGTCGCCCTCGTGGGTAATGACCCAGCCGTCTAGCTGCGGAGTCTCAGCATCGAGCATTGTCATGGGTACACCCGCGAACTCGTTTTTCGAACAATAGCTGTTTCCACCACGTCAGGTCTGCTCTCAACTCGATTGTCATTGGTGTACCTGGCCGATCGGTACGCTTGATGGCATGTTGCTCGGCAACAAAGCGTTGGATGAACGGCTTTGAAATTGGTATAAACGTCAGTACGTGTCGAAGTACACCGACGACGCTGTCGATCCGTTTGAGTGACACGTACGTCAGGTCCAGCGTGTCCGACACCACCCTTTTGGTCTTATCGATCTCCCTCTGAGGGATCGTTACGGTGCTTTCGGGTATGTTCCAATCGATACCCACAGCGTGAACTTGTTGAGACCAAGTGGTGAACTTGTCTTCATTCCACCTGCCAAATCCGAACACTAACTTGATGGCATCTCTGAGTCGACGTTCGGCTCGAAGCAGTCGGTCATCGATGTCAACTTCGATGATTACGATGTCATCTACCCACTGGAACGCCCAGAATGGTACCGGATAGCCAATCACATATGAAGTGCCTGTGCGCTGGTAATGTCTTGTGGCCTTCCCCATGATGGCGAAGAACCCTGGCGAAGCTGTCCACCCGAATACTGCCATTCCGGATACTATGCCTATTTGAGATCGGGGAAAGGTTCCGCCAAACGTGAACGAATGACGAGCGTGTACAGGCACGCGGTGAAAGGCGTCCGCAATGCCCGCAACGACCGCATAGATATTGTATCCCGGATACTGTGTACGCAATTCTAGTATGCGCAGCGCAATACAGGAGAACGGGTCCCATCGGGCGTCCGGTGTGAGCGCTGTATCAGTAGCGTCATTGACGGATTGACCCTGTGGCACCGATATCTCGGGGATGATCCTACCATCTCGTGTTAACAGGACGTCCTTCTTGGGCACCACGGCAAACGCACTCGAGTGGAAGCCAGGCTCGTTCAGTTGAGAATCCATCGAAGCTAAGATACAGCGTCCAGCGTAGTAGTCCTTCAGTAAACGATGCGAGACGATGTCAGCGCCCGATACCGTGCTGGGATAATTACGAGGCACAGGCCTCACGCCGATTCTGTCATCTGGACAGAGCCAATGTGGCACCACTCCATGCTCAGCAATGCTACAAAGAAGCTCGAGTTCTCGATACGTCGAGAGGTGAAGTCTGTATAGCCGAGGTCGTAACTCCTTGTTGGGGCGTCCGTCATGGGAAGTCTGCCCCCGAAACATCCTAAGGGTCCCGTCGATTCCCATGTGGGGCAGGCGGACGACCGCCGTCAAGAACTGGATGTCGACGAACGGAAGGGTATAGCGATCAGCACTAGGTAACCGATAGATCTCGTTTATCGGAAACGCCAGACCGTGCTTTGTTGCCAAAGCCTGGAATTGGCGGAAGACACTGATGGGCACACATCGTGTAATGCCATTCACGATGCACTCTCTGGAGATGGAGGTGTCAAATAGCGGTTTCTCGGCTCGAGCCGGAGTGTCCACTGTGGGTGGCTTTGGTTCGTGTGCGAGGTTTCAGTCAATGGGATCAACATGTTGACGAAGAAACCTGTGCCAAACGAGATGGGCAACTCGTCTGAAGTCTTCCATAACCAGTTATCACTCCGCCGACCACCGACACCAATCATACTCGTGTTGGGCTACCCAGTCGATGGGCGGGCAGCCAAGAGTGAATGGGCCGTGCCATTGGGACTCTGAAAGTGGCCAATCGGTGTCATCGGAATCCGTCCGAAATGACGTGGCGTCACAGGTATCCATGGCCCAGTTACAAAGTGCGTTCGTGGCTACGTTGAACGCGCGCGGTATGGGCCAAATATCAACTTGACGCAAGCCAATAAGTGTTTCACGGATTTGGCGGACCAATGTAATTAGATTCGCCGCCTGCACGCGCATGGCTGATGTCGACATAGCAATGACAATGACCGAATCGCCTACGACCCAAACGCGGCGGTGGGGATGATGAGCGTGTATCCAGCTGATTCCCACTAATAAGGCACTGGCCTCCATTTCATTGTTGGTACCACCCGGGCGCAAAGCGGTAGTCGACCACCATAGCGGTTTGCCCGGCTGCAACCAGACGCAACAGGCGTAGGCACTAACGTCGGTGAACCTGCGAGCTCCACCGTCAAACGAAATTGTGAGGATGTCCGTCATAGTTAAGGAAACCCGGTGGTTGCGCATGGAACCAGCCTCTGCTGGTGATTAATCGTGTACTGTCAACTTCCGATGTCCGTTGAACATGTACTAGTAGAGGCGAACGAAAGACAGAAGCCGATGTCGTGTTTTGAACCCAACTAACTGCCCGAAGCTCGCTTCCGTGCATCACGCACTGAGCGAGGGGTGGCCAGTCGCCAGGGGGGCGTGCTTCCCAGCGAGGTAAGTCAGGACCTCTGCTGGAAGCTCTACGAGAGCATGAGCATGCTTGCAATTGCGGAAGTCGCACCCTTTCTGAGTTTGAAAGCGCAGACATGTTGCCTTGCCTTTGTGCTGAGGTATTTGACGTACGATATTCTCCGGAATTGACGATGTCTGGGTTCGCTGCTGGCGTGGAGCCCGTCCCACGCCAGCCCGCGCACGAGTGTTGGTGTGGCGTGCGCCTGTGGTGTTGGACGGCTGGGTTCCGGGGCCTTCGACTTGAGCTCACGTTGAAAGTAGACCTCGATCGATGATCTGGCGGACGAGCCGAATATAATTCGGTGAGCCCGGGGCCATGATAGCGCGAGCTTGCTCAACAAGACGATCAGCGTCGCACTGCTGACTGATAGCCACAAACAGTCTTGTAAACACATGGGTGTATATGTTGACCATTGCCTGCACCAGGCTACGGGATGCGTCGTCCAGCACACGCGAGAGGGAATCAATGTGGACAGCCGCAAACATGTTCACAACTGGAGCAGGGTACCATTCCGTGGCTACCCCTCGGAGGCATTGTAACGTTTGGCGTAAGTCACCGATGGACTCAATGAGCTGACCAGGTGTGGCGTCTCCGGACGATCACATCGACGAGTCATGCACCACTGTGCGTTCGCCGCCCACCCGCGCCGGTGGAGGAAGGAAGTGGTCCAGCGGCATCGCTCCGAAATCCAAAGCGAAAACCATCTTTGCGGTCACTTTAGTGACACGATACTGACAGCGGAGTGTTTCCTTGTGATGAATAGTAGGGACCCGGTCGAGCGCGGACAGCTGCCAAAAGGAATACAAGTTAGTCTCGATGCACTCACCCATAGGTCGGGGTCCGACCCTCGCAGTCTGGTGGACGCGAAGTTCTGCCTGAGACGGCCGAAATCCGGCTGTCCCAGTCAAGTCCGAAGATGGTTCTTGGTTCCACCCGTAGTCGAGAAGGCGTAGGTCCCGGCTGTCGTATTGTCCGCGTGGTGTCCTCTCGTCGCATTCGCGGTGGTAAGATGATCATCCTGGCGGCTGGGCTGAGCGGTAATCAAGGAAGTCACCGCGTAACGACCGTGGACTAGCATGGTCCGAGCCAGACCAACGTCGGTCCTGCCCGTGTGGACTCCTGGCCTCACGCCGTATGTGCTACGAGGAACGTCCGAGATAAGGGCTGCCGTGTCTGTCGCCTTCATAGCCTCCGTGATCACGGTGCGTAATTCCGGAGTCAGGAAATCCGGCGCGCTCATGCATGAGCCCTTCTTGTCCGCTCCGTTGGTGACGTGCGGGTGCATGTACTTGACGGTCGCTGCGACGCTCATTGCCGCGGTCTCCGGACCGACTACGATCGCGACGACTAGAATCGTGCCGATGGAAGCTGCGGGTCCGACGGTCAGAACGGTGGGGCCTACGTGCTGGGCTGCAACTCCGGTCTTGGCGAGCAATGCGGCTGGTACTTTCTCGACGGCCGCATGCAGTCATCCGACCCGAGGTTCGAACTGGTGGACTGGGTACAACCGCTGTAGTGGGCTGCGAAAGCTGTTGAAGCAACTGCTGCTGGAACGTCTGCTGGGCTGCTGCCTGCTTAGCAAGCGCTGTTTGAGTTGTTCGAGCTAACGCTGCAATGGCCTCCAGGGCATCGTTCGTCGAGTCCATTGTAGTGCTCACAGGTCTAGCTGGTTGCGCTTGTGTGTGATCTGCCGAATGGTCGCCTGCCGGATGGCAGTGACGGCCGCATAAAATACAAACTTATTTGTTCAAAATTAGTTTAGAATTAGTCAGTCTCGTTTTGCAGCCAGACCAATTTTGGTGAGCCAACAAAAAAGTGATGTTCGCAGGTCGAAAGACCTGTGCTGGGAGGCGCACCACTGTAACTTTCCAAAACAGGGTACCGAAGTGGGTACTCCAACTTTTCCTCTTGAAGAGAGACCTCTCTCTACATGACCTACCACTCAACTTTTATCCCTTGAAGAGAGACCGCCCTCTACAAGACCATCCTCTAGGCGGGAACTCTATTTGAGGAGAAACCTCCCTCTACAAGACCAGACCTATTACTTGAAGTAAGCTTACTAAGTAAGCTCAGTTGCATCGACTTCCTCGCCCAGGGCTTGTTGCGCTACGAGTCGTGGGCGAGCAATGTGTTGGTCAACAAGAGCAACCATCGTGTGCTGATGTGCTAATTAGTACCGTCTTTAACCCCTTACTGCAAACCTTGTTATAATAATTAGAAAACTTGCTAGCAACGTCACTAGTACTTCAGTAAGGTTTGTTTTATTTTCTTTGGCTTAAACAACTATCACCAAGAGTTTACCCACTTTTTGTCGTTGTTCCGCTCGCAGTTATAGTTTGTATTGATGCACATTAGCTTCTCTATTTTTGATGTGCTCGGCCGACATCTGTTAGTACCAGGTCTGTCGTACGAGCACTGCATCCAGAGTATGGTAGTAGTGAGATTTCTGGCTTAGTAGTAAGGATACTACTACTTTCCGACTCCGAATCAGTAGTACTACTACTGTACTGTAGTAGGTAGGCACTGGCAGTAGTAGTATCACAACTAATGTACCCATGTCGGCAACTTCGCTTAATTAAACGGGGACTACTCTGTCTCAAAACTTGCTTCTGCATACTATTTCAGGAAAGAACGGTACAAACCGGTTTAATATCCAGCGCTAGCATTAAGAGAAATGAACCTTCCCGGGGTACTACGGTAGGGTCGCTGAAGCTAAGGATCGCCAACTTCACTCCTTAAAGTATGATGTATATGCATATATCATCAATTGTTAGCTTCAGCAATCCAAAATATGGACTTAAAGCTCACTAGCTTACACTATGGGTTTCCCAGCTCGAACTGGTACGGGGCAACAAGTAACACGAATCGTTTAGCACCTTTCGCGCGCTTGAGCTAGAAACATGGCGTGACTTTCACCGCACAGTACTACAAATACTACTTACCCCACTCACACACTACTACTATAATGGTAAATTAGCACTGCTAATAGCACTACTGATACCACTTATACTGGTAACGTACAGCTCACTCGGGATTACTTGTAGCGCCTGGTGCTACCTGACCACCCCACTAGTTTCTCGCTACTGTTCAATTAACACTAATACTCGGTCCAAGCACCAGAACTTTAGCATATCACTGCTATTAGTAGTGATATTATCTCTAAGACTTAACAAAAACTTATCGAGTCGCAACGAGATACGTCGGCTCTCTATGTCTGTCAATTCCTGTGCTAAATACCGATGTAGACTACTTACCACTGACCTTCAGCAATATCAAGGGACAAGCGTCCAGTTCTCCACTCGTGTTGCTGACTTGGACTTCTAAGGGATCACGGCGTCATTTCACTACTTAGCCTATCTTACTTTCATCCACCGTATTTTTTTCCACCAGTCTGGGATGCCTACAAACCACCTATAACTCGCGACTTACTTTTCCTTTGTTATCGACCTGCGTACTCTCCCGGGGCGGCTGCTCCGGGTAGCCTATTTAAATTTAGTCTAGACCAGACTAATTACTGTGAGCACTGTGTACTATTGTAGTACGTCGAACTCGATTTCAATCATTCACACACACGCCACACCCATTCTCGCACGAGAAAAAAACTGGAGCGATGAGGATATGCCATTTTCAACAAAGTCGCGCTTTGGGGCTATGATGATGATGTCATTCTGCCACCCTTTGAAGGGCGAGGCGTGGCGGCTGTCCCACGATGAATGACGCCTTGACTGGACCTGAATCACCCTAGCACATGAGCCGCGAGAGCCTGGTGGGCCCACTTGCTGACACAAAGGGGTTGTCTTCGAAAGCATTACAAAGCCAGCGGCCCAAAAGCTTGATAACGAGCCGATCTGCTCCAGCATTCAGCACCGTGGTTGCTCCTCCGATCCTGATCGAATGAATTGAATATCGATCCGGGTCGTGGCCACTCTTTTCTGCTGCCCCTATAATAAGTCTGGATACAGGGTAGATTTTTTTCCGGGTCGTATATGGGTCGGGTCTAACCTAGGTAAATAGACCTACATGCGACCTTTCACCAGTTTTTTTTTCTTGGTCATACATTAGGTATAACACGCTCGACCTGCCTGCGACCTCTGGAAAAGCACCCGTTTTCGAGAGCGCCCAGATATGCATCAATTTGGGGAAGGGAACGCAGAATTGGCTTTCCCAGCAACTTCAAGGGAAACCAAGCAAGCGTGTTGCAACATTGCTGCTTTCTGCAGCAAAGCAAAGGACATAAATCGGAGACTAACGGTTTCAATACCCACTTCAACAGCTTGATCGCGCAAGGGAAACCAAATGGCTTGGTCTTCGCGCTCCAAGAACGAGCTCTACAATCTTGAAAGTGGCAGCGCCTGCGCTGCCACTTTCAACCATATCACTTCCCAATTTGCTCCGCCCTATGAAAGTCAACATTCCATCGCCCAACCCTCGCCGGCCTCATGCCCCGATCACGCAAGGACACCCGCGCGCAGTGCCGCCCAGCCACGCGATGCCATCGCCACCTGAACGACACGCTCGATGACGTTGACGTCGATCTGGATACGCCCATCACCGCCGTGGAGAGTCGTTTCACGACGGCACTTGTCGCAACACCGGCGGCAGCCTTTTCAATGCCGTCGTCTACTGGTGACTGGGCTTCGACTGTGTCGACTTCTGTCGAGTCGTCTCCATTTCTGCCACCCTCGTCGCCGCCATCGCCAGTGACCACCGACACGAGTAGTTCGGCTGTGTCGTCTGCGGTGGAAGCTTCAGCTACTGTGGACGTCGAAAGCGATCCCGACATCGGAGCCCCCCTGGCGGCATCTTCGGCCCTCCTGCGCCAATTCAACGGCGCCCCAGAACAACAGTGGTCAACGTTAACGGCTATCGGTATACGCGGAGCGCTCGCACTCGCGTCAGGACAGCGTTTCGTTGCAGCTTCTATCGCCGCCTGGCGTATTGAGGCAAGTGTGAGCAGCTCGCTGGGTCGGACGTGTACGTCAACTTCGTACCGCACACGTGTCAAATGGGATCAGTTGACGGTGCTGCTAGCAGGAACATCCATATCGAGATGGAGTAGCGAGTTGACGTCCTCGCGGTAACACAGCTGCAGGTGACGGCGAACGCAATCTGGCGCACCGTAAACATCGAGTTTTACCTTGGGCAAGAAAAAGATGTTTTGGTTGGCCTCACGCGCGACCAAGTACTGTCGCGCGTGTGTCGTGCTCGGCGACTTCACTTTGGAGGAGACATCTACGGCGTAATTGAGGGATAGCCTACTTCCAGTGGAAGAGGCATCCGTTGATAGTTGTGTTCGGAAGCTGGTCTCGAATGACAGCGATCAGAGCAGCTTCGTAGTCACACGTGACCGACTCAGGATCAAGCTGGTGGTCGGTGGCCACGATCAAGATGTGAAGGATGTCCCAGTACGTCGCGTGAGCCAGACCTTTGGCCAGCGAGTAGAAGACCGGGACGTAGCAGTTGGCCGCGTTGTCGAGGCACATGACCACCACGCATTGGTGGTAGGGCACCGGGACGCACCGGAAGGTACCGTCAACGAAAAGCGTCGTCCGAAGGTACAGGAGCAGCTGAAGCAGCGCGGGGTGTGCCCAGCCGATGACGCGGTGCAGTGTGCCTTCCTCCAGGTAGCTGTAGAGAAATTCGGTTTAACAGGGAGCTGAACGCCGCGTTCCCGACGCCCCACCCCCAGCCTGCTGCTCTTTTTCTCGACGATCGAAATAATTTCACGCCAGCGCGTGCAGTTTCTCGCTGACGTGCTGGCGCGCCGCGTGAGAGCACGTCGCCACCAGCCGTACAAGCTTCCTGTCGCCGCCAGGCTTGCTTAGCTCTGCGCCACCGGTCGTCGTCCAAGCCCGGCTCGATCCGGTGGCATTTTAAGTTGACCCCACCAGTAGCCTTGGTCCAGCTCGTTCTGCATGTCGTGCACCAGTCTAGCAACCTCTTACCAGGATATCATTGCATAGTCTCGGTTTCGTCACAACGCGTAAGTCCATAATCCACCACTTGCAAGCACTCGAAAATAGCGATTGTACTTCGAAAGTAGACATCGCATGCTAACCATCTTAAGCTGATCTCGCACACTGGGGGATCTCATGAACGAAAGTGGTCCAAGGTTAATCTGTGATCACAGACCCCGTGGCAATGACCGGGTGGAAATTTTAAACTAGTCACCTGTGCATTTTTAACTTGTCACTTTCATAAATTCCTAGCGTGACTAGTCACTTATGCATACTTGACTAGCTACTTGTGACTAGCTGGTAATGCAAAAATGACGAGTGATAATATTCAAAAGACACAGATATGCATTCTTAAGTAGCCACCTTTGCATTGATTTTCTCCTGCAACCCCGCGTCCTCCGCACACGGTCCATAAACTACAGGTGGCGTTCTCCATTGGACTTTGCCTGGGTTTAAGTCCGCGCGCTTCGCACGCGGCCCTTAAACCGCAGGAAGACGTTCTAGATAGCCATGGCGTTCCTGACTTAATAACTACACCATGATCCCTAAACCCCCTTACCTCAAGTGCACAAATTCCTAGACCCCTCTCTACCTCCCCCGGAGGGGGGGGGCACCCCACTTCGCTCGGTCGTCAGCCCGACCCGCCTTCGGCGGGCGTTGGCGCTGTTGGCGCTTGATGGCGTTGCTTCGTCCATGCGTACCCAGGGTACGCTAAAAGTGTAACTGAAGCGGCCGGTGCGCAGAAAAAGACGCGAGTGACCAGTCGAATATGTAAAATAACTAGATTGTATTGTACTTTTTCAAGTGACAAGTTAAAAAATGCACATAAGATTAGTCGATAATATATTCCCGCAATGACCACAGGGGTCAGCTCCCAGCCAGTCACCGTGACGTCGCCGACCGCAAACACCAAACGGGTTTTCCTGACCGCACACTCATTGCAGTTTGCAGCCGCTGGCGTTTCTGCTTCAGACATGTCCGGCTGACTCACAGGATTATTGCCACCCGCAGCTTCAGGGGCGCCGCACTTGCCGCCCACTAGCTTCCTCGTGCACGGCAAACTCGACGAGTACCGCACTTGGTTGAACTCGACGGGCGCGAGCTTCTCCAGCACCGCGCGCAGCTTGACTTTCGAATCCTTCTTCATCTTGCCGTGCATGGTGAGCTGGAATCAGTAGTCCAGCGGCTCGCGCAGCATCGGCGCCACGGAGATGCCCACGACGTCCAGCACGTCGCCGCTGTGGAAGGCGCCGTCCAAGTCGGATAGTAGCGGGGGCTGCGTCGTGGCCACGCGCAGGTCGAGGTGGTCGCCTACAGGGCCGGCGTCTTCTTGACCACGTTGGTCTTGAAACTACCACCCGCAGTGCCTGGCCCTTGGCGTCCAGCAGCATCATGGTCCCGTACGGGTCACTCGTGTCCACGTCGTCGGACGCCAAGATGCCGCGCGCCTCCACGATGTTCACGCGCACGCCGCCGAGCGACACCATTGCATGAGGAGGAGGAGAACCCAAATCGACGCTTTGAGTGCAGAATGCGGTATGACCCCGACTAGCGGTCGTTTTGACGGGCTGCTGCGCTCTTGGTCAGCTTGACGCGCAGGTCCGCGAGGTCAAGCTCATTCGTGCACAGCTCCTGGCCGACGGTGTACAGGATGCCGTCGAAGTCGGAGGCCTTGTGCTCCTCCCCGGTGATGGTGACGACGAACGTGAGCTTGCCGTCAGCCTGCTTCTCCACCCGCGCAGCGCGCGTGTTGCGCACCATCTGGATGTCGGCTTTATCTATTTCCTCCGTCATGGGGTCGCGCACGATGGGGTAAAGTTTCTCTGAACAGGCGTGGGGTGATTGCTCTATGACTGAAAAAGAACGAACCCATTTCTGGAACGTACACAAAACATAAATAAGCTATTTTCGGTAGACCATTTTGGAGGCATCTTTACGCTGCGCACGACCTCTCGTCTTTCCAGCAGGTCGTCGAGTAGGTCGAAAGACCTACGTTAGACCTGACCCGTATATGACCCGCAAAATACGGTATCTGATACGTTCTCCGACGAGATACCACCCTGACGTAGTGACAACGCGGGTTCATCTGGTGCCGTACCGAGTACCGTTGCTGCATGGTAAATCCATCGAGCTGCTCTTACTGGACAAAGGAGCTTGTCTCCAGATTTACAATAGTACCTCACCTCTTCGCGCCCAAACCGGTTATTCTTCGCGCCTGTGAGCGTGAGACCCACGAGGTAAGCTCTCTTAGGCGCAGTGACTTGCTCGCTGATATCGAGGAACCGGATTGCTGAGAGGCGTAGAACGTAACAGTGCGTGTTCTTTCCAATGAACAAGTACTCGGACCGCATCAACAAAACTAAATAGCCCAACAGCAGCCCGCCCAACAGGAGTTGATCGCGCGGATTCACTATATTGACATTCTCGAAAATGCAGCGGAGCAGCCGCGCGACTAAGGGCTGCTGTTTCACCACTGGGTCAGGAAAGCGGTGGATGCCGCGTAGCAGGATTTACAGGCCTCTTTACAACTTGGCATTGCGTTACAAGAAGCGAGGCGACCACGCATATCCGACCATCTTCTGCGGTCTTGAGTAGCTCCTCTATGGGGGCGATCCTTCTTTTAAACTAGGCACCATCCAAAAACCCAATTAGGTTAGGCACCATCTAAAAACCCAATTAGGTTTTTGGGTGGTGCCTAGTTTAAAAGAAGGATCGGTCCATAGTGGAGCTACTCAAGACCGCAGAAGATGGTCGGGTATGCGTGGTCGCCTCGCTTCACTAGCATAACTGCTTCTTCGACATGTTCCAAGACGCGCCAACGTGCGCATAACTCTCCTTTAGGCTATACTTAAGTATATCACATACATAATGTTCCAATTGGCGCCCTCGCCGAAGTTATCGGTGATTTTGTGGCGCTGGTACTAATCATGCTTAAAGCCGAGATCAATAGCAATGAGTCAAGCTTCCTAAGGTTGTATTGGTACACAGTGGTGAGCTAAAAGAGTTTACCTGCCTGCATCGTACCGTAATGACCGGAGGTTTTTTCTTTGATCAACCGCGGGACAGGCCAACTTTTGGATCAACTATTAAATCGACGAATTAGGATAATCCTTAGCGTATTAATTAATTCGCCGGAATCTTTTGATCCAAAAGTTGACCCGTCGCACGGGGCCCTTACCTCCAGTAAAGTATAGTATGTTTTCAAAACTTATATTATGTTTGAGACTTTATTTGGGAAAATGCCGCGCCGCTCCAAGACTTGCCCCAAGTGCAAGAAGCGTTTCGCCACTCATGGAAACATGAAACGCCACCAGGACAAGGTGTTTGCATGCGGCGCACAATTCGTCAAGCAGCACAAAGAGCTGGCTAAACGCAAGAAAGCCTACCGCAACCGCTACGATTGCCTCAAGCGTGTGGGCCGTCTGCACGAGTACCAAGGCTCGCTGCCCGCATTCGATGCCCCTCTACCAGCCCACACGCCACCCCCGCGACGGTCGACACGTCGCACAACCACGAGCTTCGAATCGTCGCACAACGTGCCTTCAATCGTCGGTCCCATCATTGTGCACGTTTATTACTACATGGATGGGCACGCTGTCGATGATTTCTACGATTAGAAATTTACATTTCTATCGCGTGGTCGTTTTAGAAACCAGTTTCTTAACCCAAATAGCCGAATTCCCGACATTTTTGTACCAAACAAATGCTGAACTGATCCAGTTACGTTCTGAGTTTAGCCAACCCATGTCTGAATCTCATCCATTTGGTTCTTAATCGCAGTTTCCGTGCTGACCAACAGGTACATAGTGAACAACAGTGATAAAAGCGAGGCTGTGATAGAAATGAAAGTTTGTTGTATTAGAAAAAGCGTTATGAAATATGAATTTTGAACTGTGTTGCGTGAGTTAGTACTCTGGTGATAGGGACGAGTCGAAAGCCACTTCTTCATCTTCACATGGACTGTCTTCTGCCGTCTCGATCGCATTTGAAGAAAGTTTTGACCTCACACGACGAGGTGTGCGAACCCTGCGGTTGGCCACATCCACCAAAGAGTCAACATACCGTTGTGCTTATGCCTCAATAACCACAACAAATTTACCGATGTCCGGATGGGGCTCGCCCATAGCGCGGTTCAACGTCCGGTTGTATCGCTACAAAGGGTTGTTGGTTCGGTTCACAATGTCTTGAACACCGTACACATTCCAGTCTTCGGGCTTGTAGTTTTTGATCCATGTCCGAACGAAATATTACCAAAACTTGCTCCATTTCTCGGTGGAATACGGGATATTTTGGTCCTGGCACTCCTCCATAATAGTGGTCTTCACATTGCGAATTCCAGAACGGATAATTTCGCTTGGCCGCACTGTTGTCAACTCATCAATCGCTCCATCTTGCATCGCAATCCCGACTTCGTTTTCCGAAATTCCCTCCTTGAGCATCTTGCGCCGCAGTGCTTGCTTGAAGTGGAAAAGACACCCGATAACTTATGACCTCGGGAACTGGTGCTTAACTGCGCTGATAATTGCTTGTTCAAAGTCGCAGGAGATGTACGCTGGATCCATGGTAAAGTCGACAGCAGCGTTGGTGTGGTACATCACGTAATCGTAAACTTTTGTCGTCTTGCCTGTAGTTAGTGCGTAGTAGCTGGGAATGTACAGATTCGAAATCGCGTCGAACACCATTACGATGACGAGCTGGTAGAAATTTGCGGGAACGCTTCGGAAGGTACCATCCACAAAACTTGAGGTTTGACGAGCTCTTATCCGGTCCAGCAAGACCGGATGTCCCCACAGGACCAGGTGGTTCAGAACATCGCCTTCGTAGTACGAGCCGTGGTACTGAAAGAACTTGAGGTCAGAATTCTCGCGAACACGGCACAAAGGTTCGCTCTTGATTTTGACAAAGACATCGTTTCCAAAGTTTTTGAGCTTGGTGCGGTAAAATCGGCCTTGAACTTGAGTTTTGTTGATTCCGCTCGCAATGGTGTTCATGTTTCTGTAAAACTTGTCCCGGATTATCTTGCAAACTTCAGTCGGCTCAAGATTCGGCTGGCAAATTGCGAGCTCGTCGATTGCTTCTAAAATGTCCGCAGCCAGGATCGTTGTGCTCGAAACTGGATCAGCAGAAGTCCCCCGCACTATGTCTCGATTGCAGTCGGACTTGTGCTCCCCTTTCTGGATGATGGCCCCTTCTGTGCGTACGTAGAGTTTGACCTTGCACTTGGTCCTCTTGTGAGAAATGCACCGATAGTTTGTCGTCATCCCCGTTTCGTGATATTTCGCGTAGAAAAATCCTCTGTAGACAACTGGGCCGGTGCTGGGCATAAGTCCGTCGCCTGTCGTTGTCTCAGCGTGATCCGCATCCTTCGTCTCCTCTTCATCTGCACTGAGTCCGCCATCGGTCTGCAAAAAGCCCGTTGCACTGCTTGCACCACCGGAGGGCAAGGATTCCGTGTCTCCAGAACCTCGAGACGAAAACGAGTCGAATTAATTAATACGCTAAGGATTATCCTAATTCGTCGATTAAATAGTTGATCCAAAAGTTGCGGCTGATAAAAAAACCTCCAAGAAGTTCCATAGCTGGGTGGAGATGCCAACTTGTTGTTTGCTGGAAAATGGGGTAATGCGAGTTTGAAAGCCGCCGAACAAAGGTCCCGATTGATATCCTTAGGCTGAAGATGCAGCTAATTATAACGATAACTATGGCGTGTTTAAAGTAAAATCAACTAATAATAACGATAATAATGAAAATATCAGAGTAGCATCGACCTGTATGATTCCTTCCACTATAAATAATATATCTCCGATAAGAGCAATAGCCCATTATAGACCTTAGCAACAAAACACAACGTATAACCTGAACTTTGTAATTTTGATCCTAAAGTTGATCCAAAATTTGATCCAAGAAACGGTAGATCCAAAATTTGATCCAAAAAAATTGATCCAAACGTTGATCCGCCGCGCGACCAAATTTGATCCAAATTTGGCCTGTCCCGCGGTTGATCAAAAAAAGGTATATCTAATGGCCACTATATGCCATTCCCGCTAAAGGCTCGTGAGCTTGAGGACGACGTCGTCATTGAGCAAGTAGACTGGGGGGATTAGGCCCGTCACCACGGCGATCGATGTCGATATCAACGCGGTGGGGGGCGCGTCTAAAAGAGAGGCTACCTTTTCGTGGGTGACGTGGACTTCGATGCCGCCGCCGAGGTCAATAACTCCTAACCTTATACCAGGCAGTCATGCTCAGATCGTAGTTCTAATCCCACACTTAATTACACCGGAAAACACACTTAGAGTCTACACTTTTCCGGTGTCAGCAGAACTTTTCGTCAAAACATCTTGATTCTACTGCACCTTTTAGAGTTATCGAGATATCAGCCCCCAAAGTTGATACAAAAACCGAACATAAAGTACGTTTCTTTTGTTCCAGTTCGATCACGGCTGAGGGACGGGGTCAATACTTGATTAGTTAGCGAGAATTGGCTGCTGAGCCCCCCCTTGTAGTCCGTCGAATTGATCGGAATACTCCCAAGATGAAGCTTGTGTCATGTGTTGGGCGACGTCCCTCAACATACCGGGCCGAAGACGCGTGTAGATCGAGAAACACCAACTTGACTACCTCCCCATTAGCTTGATCACCAGCTCGCTTTTCCCAGCCGCTTGTAGGGCGCATGCTCCACCAATTCGTAAGGAGTGTGTTGAATACTCACTTGGTTCTGCACCCATTGCCTTTGCCGCACTCTTGATTATTGTCATCACGCTTGTCTTGTTGATGGTTCGGGATCTACCAACCGATGGCAGGTAAGCACCGAGTACTCTTCCATTGGCCTACCATGTCCGTCGAGTTGTAAGGCAGAGCTCAGCCGCTGCCACTGGGCATATAAGTTGTTGGCCAGATTGGTAGTGCCGGATAATGTTACCTTGGCGAATCGGGTCGCCCTTGTGCGATCGATAACTAATCTCGACGGACGCTGCATCGCCAGCTTCGGGATCCGTTCTTTCTCCATGTCGGTTCCGAAGTGTCACGTCTGCCACCTTCACAGTGCGAAACCCCTTCTGCAAGGTCATCCTTCGTTATTGGTCCCCAATGCTCCGAGCTTCGATCTAGAAAGAAGAAGCCGATGACAACTGATCCCCATAGCATGGCGAGTACTCCTTCATTATCCGACGACCGCTGACCATGACCATGCAAGCGCACTATACTACATGACACTAGTCAACTTTCTCTTCGGCGCATGCATCGTCATGATCGCCTCGCACAGCGTGAGGTTTCTCTCGTATAAACGCTCTGTTATTTTGCGTAGTTGCTCGAGATGGCCATTCGAAATAGTGAAAGTTAGGATTTTATAAATCGTACTTAATACCCTGTATACTTAACCAACATTATTACGTGTACTAAATTTGCCTTTCTGTCGGAATCACATAGTGGGCTGTTTGAGCTGCCTATTTGACGTTCAACCCCGAGCCCAAACGAATATCATTTAGGCATTCAAGACAGAGTGTCTTGGTATAAGAGGCATGAGGATTGCATGGCTGGCGTTGACGCCTGCATCGTAACCGGCCGTATGTCGGTGAAATCATCTGATAGCACAACATTTTGTGCAAATTGTCGAATAGGTGTTACCAACATGAACGACGTCGAGCGCGTGTGCTGCTGATGCGGTGTGCTAGATTGCAAATGGGCGCGCTACAGCGGCGAACTATGCGAAGCAGGACAGCGCTTTCAAAGAAATCTCACCCGAAGGAAGCGTCGAAACCGTACTATCCGAATATCGCTGCGTCGGCAATATTTGTACATGAAAAATGGAACCATGAGTGGAGACACCCCCGCGTGTAACATCAAAGGACTTCATCAACAGTGACTGGACAGCAAGCGAACGACGAATACCACGCTACCAGCGTACGAGTCTCGACGTAATTTGTAGCTGGTCTACTTTGCTATAGTTACTTTCAAAGTTGCACGAACAATACAAACTCATCGCGATCGCGAGGTTCCAGTATATGTTTAATTTAATATTGGTAGCCTCTTAGTTGTACATCATTCGATATCCAAAGAATTAGAATCCCACGTCTACAGGTCGCGCGTCTCAGTGGTCTTATTCATAGAGTATGCAAACACATCTAGCTATTGATACGATTGCCGATCTTGTCTTCAACTACAATATGAAGCGTATTCTATATGTTTAGTTGTCCATATACATGTATGTAGTACTGAGCGCACAAGACGGTTGGTCAAGGTGAAGATCATGCTATCGGCGACTGGGATCTAACCGCGGGCGCCAGATCCATTGCGCGTGGCCGGTGGATCGCTAACTAAGCAATCAGCTTAGGATAGTGGTATATTGCCAACGCTGTTTGACCACATGCCACCATTATGATAGAGCAGCAGGTCGCCAGCTCTGCTGAGCTGCGGCCGTTCAGCTAACACAAGTAGTAGGCCACCTTCCCTTCTCTTTCTGGAGACACATCGCCACCTTTATCGGCAAGTTGCCACCTCTCAACTTACCAAGTTGATGAAAACCTGAATGACACTTATATCGCAAATATCGCCGGATATACACAGTTTTAGATGACCGTCCAAAAACACGGTAGAGGTCCATATATACCTTTAACTTGGCGAGCGGTGGCCCTTCCCATGAACCAAATTTATTTTAGCCAATCCTAGACTCCTATTTACATCTCTTAGAGGTCCATACGGACCCCTGAGTGGCACGGTAATTAAAGGGTTAAACGTTAATTATTTTGCGGGAAATCGTACCAGTCCTTCGACGCACACAAAGCCCCCACGTCGCCGCCCTCCCAGTCCTGCAGGCGCCGTCGCCCACTAATATCACTACCCACCACACCCACCACCGCCCGGCCACCAACCAAGTCGTGCAGGTGCCGCCGCCCACCAAGACCCGCAGCACCAAGCCCGTGTCATCTCCGACCAAGTCCGGCAGCAACAGGTCCACGTAGCGCTGCGCTCCTGAATTGGTTAGTCATGATCAGCGAAATTTATTAGGTAGCTAACGTAATAATTTAAACGCTGGGCGGGTAGAATGAGAAACGAGAGGTATATTATCGCAAGAGCTATGGAGGGGTCGACAGGTGCTTCAACAAAGAAGCTCTCGCTTTTGACGCAGAAGCAGCATCGAAGGAACCCATCCTCAACATGCTAATGATCATCAACAACGTTCGATGCTCGTGCTTGTCCACGTAGGATTTTATCTTGCAGAGGTAGTGCAGCATGTAGACACAACAGTCGACTTGATTCGCTTGACGAGGCTTGGACGCGTAGGAAAAGGCTTGAGTCTCGATGCTCGCTTGCTTCCTTGGGGCCACGGTGGCGAAAAACCAATGCAATACCGAAAACAAGTACTCAGGGTTGTGAACTCCCTGTACAGGTTACGTGGTAAAATACCCTCTTACCAGCATATTCACGCTCGAGCACGAGCAAACTCCAGTGATCATGAAGAACGACTGGCAGTAAAATATAGCGATACACATCTCAGTCCATCTCGCCCGTTATGTCATCGGTCTGGCAAGCAGAATACGCGGAGTTGATCTCAACGAACACAGCCGATCTCAGCGCGTTTACGACCCCCGGAGTCCTTGGAACATATCTTGAAATGCACCAGTTAACTATCGCATTGGTTAACATATTACCATCCTTCACGCTAGTAAAATCGTCGGGGAAGAGTGAGATCGAAAACAGTTACCGAATGTGCCACTCCAGTCTCTTGGGAGTGGACTGCCGCCGGAACGTGAGGGTTCTGTCGACATCTGAGTGGGTACCCATTTTCATTAGATCCACAGGATCGGCGATTTTCATCACCAGGCGTCGGCAAAACCACAACTTCGGGCTCTACCTGCTCACCGTCGTCCATAGCGACGTCATCTGCAACATTTGGTTCGCCATCTGATTCTGGTTGAGACTGCTGCTGTGCACTGCAGCATTCTGCCGTCTCACTTGACAAATCTACAGTGTTGCCAGCTACTCGACTTGTCTTGACGGCTGCTCGTACAACATCTGCATGCGCCTGGTTGTGATCGTAGCGGTTCATGAAGCGTCGTACGCGAGTACGCGGGGTACTGTCTTTCAAAACGGCAAATCCGGGTATTTGGGCACAGCAAACCATCATTTCAGCAAACGAAACCTTGCCATTCTCGCGCAAGCAGTCGTCATAGAAAGTGAGAACGCCCAGCTCATTTGAAACCATTTGGTACTTGCGGCCTCCCCCTTGACACGGCAGCGCTCCCCAATGTCCTGCGGCGGCTCCGCCATATCCCAGTTCTTCTTCTTCTAGCCGATAAGGGTCAGTTAGGTTTCCGAAACTGACGTACTGCTTAAGCGGTGTCGAGTGCGGGACCATCGTCGAACGTGTTAGAACTGGGAGTGAAGTGGGGATTAATCCGTTGGCGAAACAGTTGAACGCGCTGCAAATTTGACGTTGGGGAAGGATGGCATGGAGTCCATGGAGCAGTGTCAAAGCAGATGAATCGCCCCATGCGGGCTTCTGTCGGACGCTGCTACTCCGGCTCACGCCTGGATTTCTGATTGGGTCGTTTTGCTAGACGGGTTTTGCGTTGCGCACGAAGACGCAAGCGTCTGTACCGTCAAATGTTTGGTGGATCCAGACATGAATTGCGACGGTGTCACCATTAATCGGATCGGTGATAGCAAATAAACTCGCGCCTACAGGCATGCCAAGATGTTTGAGAAGCGAAGCACCTACGCAAGGCATTTATTTCAGTCTACATCGTACCATGACCAGCAACATGGTGGGGACCAGCCGTAAGACCGTGGTCGAAGCGCAGAGCCAGCTGGATAGTCTCATCCAGAGTCGTCGGATGGTGCTCGCGCAGATGTTTCCCCGTTTCCATGCGTAATCCTTGCTGGAAATAAAATCGCAGCCCCAGCGGCGAGATGGGCTACTGGCATTGCATCAGGGTATTCTGGAACGCGCCGATTTAGTCGTGCAGCGAGTGTGTTTGCGTCAGCTTGCACATCTACTCGTGGAGGACATTCTCATTGTCGGGGGGGGCAGGAATCCCTTGCGAAGAGCGTAGTTGAAGGTAGTCCACGTGCGGATGACCCCCGGTCGGTCACAATCTGCCACAAACTGGCGATACCGATTCATTGGCGTTGAAGCCAGATTATAGGCAACCATGTTGACGTACCCAGGTGATTCCTCCACCACCAGAGGATGGTAGTACGGTTCGAGGGTAAAAACGCATAGTTCCAGGTCCTCGTTCATCAGTCCGTGATACTTGAGCGACTCGGCTTTTCGCGCAGCTGGAGGCTTAGAGACGAGGGTTTCGAAACGAGCATTTTGAGCAGCTATTTGCTCGCTTGACCGCTCTTGGAGCCGGACTTGTTGCTGCGCGACGAAGGCGAGCATCTCGCCAAACGTCTGGGGAGTTGGCGAGCTGGATTTGTCCATGACGAAGAAGGACTTGACGCGATGGTCTTGGACGTGACGCGAAGGTCTTGGACAGCACGACGACTGAACAGTCGATAAGGGCTACTATGTAACACTGCTGAGGAAACTTGAGTGCAAATACAGAACGGACATTGCTTAAGAACCGCTAGTTAGGCTACCGCACTACTCTCTTGTAGCTACCTTTGCTTAACTTAATGACAATACGTATTCTTTAGTGACAATTGACGTGTATCATTGTGATACCAATGGCAAATGTCGTGTTTGTCAGAAAGACGAATAGAGTATCATTACCTAATTTTTGGACCAGATGGCGTGCGTTAGTTTGACAGTAAATGCAACATTCGAGATCGATACGGCTACCAGGGGAAGTTGGTCCGGTGGAATGACATCTTTCAGTAGATCTCAAGACTTTACAACAGTATTGTGCTAGCCATACATTGAACTCGTATTTCAAAATTCGAATCTTACTAAGGGGAATTGCACGGTTTATGATTGTGTCGTCGCACAGAATCGCTGCAACCTCGATGACGAACAAACGTTTTTTTTTCACTCACCCTCCACCTTCAGTAGTTTTAAGTCTCCAACTCGGATCATTCTAAACTCAGAGCTATGGTACGTGTGCGTGGACTGCATCGCTTTGTTTGCGACGGAATCTTCCGCTCTAACCACTACTAACCCAGATGTAGTGAACACCGCCGTACTTGGCGTATTTAGCTCAGTTCGTATATAACGATACTTGGGTTTCAACTCTGGTCAGTAATCGCATCAGTCGTCATGCTAGTTTTCAAATATCAAGCTGACGTTTCAGCATATGGATGAAATGATATTGCAACTACGTTGTCAGCGGTCTCAACAACCCTCCCCTAAATTCCACCAGCATTTGTGTAGCTATACCAATAGATATTTGATAAAATGGGTGTTTCATAAATGGAACATCTATTGATATAGCTACACAAACGCCGGTGGAATTGAGGGGAGAGTTGTGGGAACCGCTGACGTAGTTGCAATATCATTTTATTCATCCCCGTACAGGTAAGAGTCGATGTTAAAGTCGATATACTCGAGTACTTCTAAGTATCTGCTAAGCCGATCAAGCAAACTTCGGTTGTCGAGTCAATGACGCAAATTGGTTGTTCTAGTACAAACACTAACTGTGGCACTAGCACGACAGGTACACGACCTGAAGAATCAATCTCCACTAATTTGCATAATTGCTCGGGGAATGAAGATTTCTTGATCAGCTTTACAGACAAGTGCGTAAACCAACGAAAAAATATATGACTTGCTGAAAGAAAGAAACTGTCGATATAGCATTGTTACTCGCCTGCAGCTGCCCGCGGTAGTCAATGACACGCGCAGCAAGATGCAACAAAGCTTTTCGATTGTAGTGAAAACGTGAACTGCATGCCGTTGAGAGTCCCATTGGGTTAAATCTTGGTGCTCAACAACCAAGTTAGTGGCACACGTTTGCCTTCTTCGAAAGCTAGCTGAAGTAGTGAGATTTACACCGCCACTGGTGATGATGGTGGAGCTGGTTTCGGTGGTGGATGCTCGCACAGAGAAGGCGAGGACTTCTTTGAGTCGATAGGCTCCTCGGCTGCCCTCGAATTTTTATTTTGGGCCGGTTGGCCACCTTCCGAGATCAGCTGATGTATCAAGATGGTGCCGAATCCTTTTGCACCCACATCGCTGGTCGGACAGAGTTCCAGACCTTCTTCGCCGTGATTTGGCATACTTACCGATTCCCACGGTAAGCTTACCAGATATTTGCAGTCGACAATACCGATGGACATTATTAACGTTAGGGGCGGGTTGCAGTCGAAAAAAGAGGTCACATAAAGACGAACCACCAATCGAATTGAGCCCTTCCTCTTTTTGTCTGTACGCTCCCAACAAGAGGTGGTGGAAGTCCTTTAACCTCTTTATCTGCTATAGACACGCATTTCACCTCTATTCTAACTATTTTCATTATATTTTAAAATTAAAATACTCCGATCTTCTTCTGTCATGAAGGCGGACGGCGCGACGTTGTCTTGTGCGGCTCATTTTTTGTGCTTGTGCATTCGAAGATTCAGCAATGACTCAATGAGAGCACCACCCTACTCGATGCGTTAGTCATAGTTGTCTGGTGTCGAAGTAAGAGGCTCTCCCTACAAAGCTTAATCCCCAGTGTCTTCGTCGACCTGCTTTACAGCTCAAACCTAAATTCACAATGAGCTCAGCCTAGCATTTATCAAGTTGGATCTTAAAAAATGAGTTACGACCCGACCTCCTCTTTATCGGTTAGAAAAGAGCCAAAAAGAGAAGAGCAGCGACCCGCCCCTTGGCAAAAGGAGTTACAGTAGTCAGATTGAGGAGTAGCTGTACGGGCAGCAAATGTATAAGCTCAAGAGTACCAATCGAAGCGAGGTCGCGAGATTAACCGAGTCACCAAGGAAAACTCAGATACATTGTGAGTTTTCCGAAAAAAAATTTTAATCGTAAACCGACGAATGGGGTTTAAACGGCAGTGACATAAACACACACTGCAACAGTTTGGACTACCATAGCCACCGCCCGACATCGCGCTTTTGACATCGTCTAGTTGTACGGCAGTCTGGACGTGGTGGTGGTGGATTGAATTTTCCGTTCTAAGCACTTCGAGCGCACACCTGTGGAGGTTATTTCCACAGGTGTGGGCTACAAGTGCTTAAGAGTGGAAGATTCCGCCACAAAGGAAGCGATACAGACCACACACGTTTCATGGTTTTGGAAGGCGAAAGGAAAAAAAATGCAGCGATTCTGGTGAAATCAAATAAGAATTACAAGTTTTCATATATGTAACAGAGTCGATTTTTTAATACGAGTTTAAGGTTTGGACTAGCACAGTAAAGATGTAAATTCTTGAGAGTCTTACTGAAGTAGCCGTAGCGATCTCGAGCGTTGTATTCACTGTCAAACTCACATCCCTGGATTCTTTCTCGGCAGCATTCCCTGCACAGTTAGCGCGCGAGATCACGCGACCGTAAAATGCGGCTGAGCGCAAGGACGTCCGTCAATTTTGGCGAGGCGGAACGCACGGATCAATGGAGGCTCGATGTATGCGCGGAATCTTACAGCGGTAGCTGGGGCAATTCGACGGAACTGGTGTGAGTTCGTCACGGCATAAGAGATATCGCCAAACACCTCCAAGTCCGGCAGATGCAGCACGTCCATGCTTGATCCATTTGCCTTGTCCGCTGCAGCAGGAAAGTGCTCGGCGGTGAATCGGCCCAATTCAACAGGAGGCGCCGCGCCCACACCGACGGGCAAGTAATCCAAAACGGTTTCGTTCGCTGGTGCTGCGCCATCTGGTCATGCCCCCCCCCCGTCACTAAGGCTTGACAGCATGTCAAAATCTCCATATGGCGCCCATATGTTTCGCATGCTTGATATGTATCAAGCATGTGGAATGCCATAAACAGGTCGATTGGTCCGATTTGGTACTCGATGTACATGGCTTGGGGTGCCGACTGGCTAAGGCCAGTACGTGCCCTTGCCCCAGGGATGAGTGGTGGTTGCGCCATTCTCGCTCATTCAAGAACTTTAACGCTCGAGTGAAGATGGCGGCGCGCCGAGTGACCCGGCGCGAGTCCGAAACATCTCGTCGCCGTTTGGAGGGCGCTGATCCGGAGCGTCACGATCCGTCCAACTACGAGCGGTCAATGGCGTACATGCATGATGGAAACTACGCCCTTCCTGCTGGAACCCCTGGCCAACGCACATGGCCAGGTGGCACAGCACCAGCGGACGGAACCGATTTGGCTCACTTGCCCGTCGGTGTGGACGCGGCGCCTCCTTCTGCACTGGGTCGATTCATCACCGAGCGCTTTCCTGCTGCAGTGGACAAGACGAGTGGATCAAGCACGAACGTGTTTCACTTGCCGGCCTTGGACGTGTATGGCGACATCTGCCTCGCGTTGATATACTCAAACCGGTTCCGTCGAATTCACCCTATTACCGCTGCGAGACTCCACGAAAACGTCGAGTCTTCGTTAGTCCGTGCGTTCGTCCTCGACCGAATCAATGGACGTCCTCGCGCTCAGCCGCAGCTTATGTTCGCGTGACCAACAGCGATGAACGCTGCCAAATTACGGGTGGAGTTTTTAAGCTAGTCACTTGTGCATTTTTAACTTTCCATTTTCATAAATTCATAGCGTAACTAGTCACTTATGCATACTTGACTAGCTACTTGTGACTAGCTGGTAATGCAAAATGACGAGTGATAATGTAAAACAGACACAGATATGCATTTTCAAGTAGCCACCTTTGCATTGATATTCTCCTGCAACGCATGTAGGCCTGTGTTTATGCCCGCGTACTCCGCACACCGCCCATCAACCACAGGTTGCTCTCTACATTACAGTTTGCCTGGGTTTACCCCCCCCCCCCGTCACTAAGGCTTGACAGCATGTCAAAATCTCCATATGGCGCCCATATGTTTCACATGCTTGATATATATCAAGCATGTGGAATGCCATAAACGGGTCGATTGGTCAGGGGATAGAAGTCGATGGAATTCGCAAGCGGTGCCAAATGCAGTGTAAGGTGTGCATCATTCGCAAGAATGTTTGAACTTAGCGCCAAATGACTCTGTGTTACTGCCCAAAGTGTAGCACGGGAGGTATATATTGCATGTGAGACCTCTATCATGCCAAATCTAAACTAAGCCTTGATAGCATGTTAGTGTGTATTGCATGATAGAGAGCGCTCAGACCACTATCCCCGCAACGATTTGACCTGCTTCAAAATTTGGCACCAGCTTTGGGGTAACGGGAGCGAGCGTCATCACCCGGTTGTAGTCATGGCAAATAGATGAGAGCTCTCGGAATCTCCAGCAAGTACCCCAACGCGGATGAAGAAAACGCCGAGGAGGTAGATCACAAAGCGACTGATGAGGCTGCCGCGGCCGTAGCAGAAGGCGAAGAGGGCGGTGACGCTCGCAGGGAGGGTGACAAGGTGGTTGGTAGAAGTGAAGGCGGTAATGAAGAAAAGTATGATGATAATGCCGCGTAATAGTAGGAAAAGAGGCTGTCTAGTGCGTAAGTAATCGGACAGTCGTCTTGCATTTCACTTGTTTTGCTTTCAGGTTCACTGCACATTTTACCATTCGCATCGTTTTTAAACGCCGCTAGCAACACAGAAACTGACCCCCAATAAAAGGGTCGTATTCATATCCGCTACATCAAGCATGTGCTCTACGGATTTTATGAATGACGCTGGATAAGCACCATGTGGTCCCATAACCTGGTCAGTCAAAATGGCTATGAACTGAGATACAGTTGAGATACCGCTTTGTTCCGTTTTTGCCTATACAATTTCCAAGTATAGTCTTTCCTTAACATGCTTGATATCAAGCATGTGAAAAAATAGTCCGTACATAGCAATATTCGCCTCGTGACGGAGGGGTTAAGTCCGCGTGCTTTGCACTCGACCTGGAGCGCGCTGCACACGTCCCACCTGACAGCCTTCAGCGCGAAGTGTTTCCGTTCATTGAACGCGCTGAAGGCTGTCAGGTGGGACGAGCCCAGCGCGCTCCAGGTAAACATAACGGTGGCCAGGTGAGAATTCAGCAAGCGAACGCATAGCATCGCGTGACAAAGCAATCAGACAACAGCCCTCCATGGAACCAGCATTCTATCTACCTAGCCTTCGGATTTGAGACTCTGATGCTCCAGCCAATTCTGCCATTCTGGAGCTGGATCCACGAGCTGCGTCGCCTTTGAGTGCATACCAAGAGCAGTAAAATATTTTAGCGTAGCGTTGTAATGAGCCCGATAGGTTGATACGGTTACCACATCACTCCTTCGGTGCTCGCAGCTGAGTTGGAGCTTATTCAGAGCTCCAGGTTGCGAGCGGGCTCCCCTCGAAGCAAACATGCGTGACAGAGGAAGTGGCTTAATCTGTTGCGAAGATCACTTCCAGTGTTGAGGTTCATGTAATAACGCGAGATGGCAATCACGTCGTCGGTTGTGCAGTATCCATCTAGGAGAAATCCAACCCCATGATCAACGTACTCTCGCTTGTTCTTAGTGTGCTTCTCACGCTTCAGAGATGTTAGCAGCGCTTTGCTGAGGCTGTTTCTTGGATGAGGATTGAAGTTAGCACGTCGACTTTGCTAGTCGCTGTGCATGTCCGAAACCGTGTTCACATACATTTCTACAGTCGCAACGCCTACTTTGCGCGTTGAGTTCTTGACGCGAACTTCTCGATCGACCACATCTTCCAGTAGACATAAATGTAACTTCGCGGTGGTGGCCTGGTAGCGTGTAGTTTCGTGGAATCCCTTACGGTCGCACCATGCCCTGAACTCTCGCTGCTTAGGCGCATAGACGCGTATCGTGTTTGCAGGTCTTACCTCACGACAGCGGTCGAGCGTTGCATTAGCGCTCTGGTCGAGCTCCACCTGCAGTGTTGGTGGCTCCATCGCGCCTGCAGAAATTGAGTATGTCTTATTTTCAAAAAGTGTATTTATTTAGCTATCGACGGCGATCTTCCAGCAGAGAGAGACGCCGTCCTCGTCCTCATAGTCCGCCAATATATTATTGCCCCTAACCCTAATAGGATAACCCTCTACATGTATTGCACTTTTTCAAGTGACAAGTTAAAAATGCACAAAAGATTAGTCCATAATATGAATCTCCAAATCACCGTCTTAACATCTGACAAATACTTGCATGATGGCGTAATTCATAATATGTACTAGTATGGCAGCATGCTGCCTAGCATCCTTCAGGCGATGAATCGCCTAGGTTGCTGAGGGGGCAACACGAAAAGCTTTGGTTTTGTTGAAATACACCATTTCCGTGACGCCCCCCAAACCAAATAAAAATCGTTACACTGAATCAAATAAGATTATACAGGCATCCACTAGCTTCAAAAGCTCATCATTCATTTCGCTAAGTCGAGCGTATATTGGCTATCATCTACAGATCTCTAAAGGGGTGAGAGTGAGGACGTAGCAGGAGAGCGGCATCGCGAGCATCACACTGAACGTCACAGCTCAGCGCACGTAGTACCATGCACCAGTGCTTACGGACGCAAGCCGAACGACATAGCATCCCATCGAACCTCTGTTTGCCTCATGCGCGCGACAGTTCATACAAGAACTCCGCTCCAAGATCCGACGGGCCTCGTGTGGGGTAAATAGCAGGAGTGCATAGATTGCTTACATCTCCCGATCACCTGCCACGTGCTTCCGCTACTCTAAGGGGGTATGTCAATACAGCCAAAGAGCGAGCTTCAATCAAATTATCTCCCACTTCTTTCATATACACACTACGAGGTCTACCTCACTAATCTGCGCTAGATATCCGTGAGCACGAGGTGTCTTTCCCCACCAATGCATCTTGCACTTACTCAGACACGCATACACTTGGCGTCACTGGCGCTGCGCGTTTACCAAATCGGGGCAACACAACTGCGGATACGTTTCGATCCGCACAATCCTCCATCACATCCGCTGAAGCACCCATGTCATGGACGCTATCTCTGCCGAGTTCATTGGCGTCCTCCAAGTCGATGCCCGGGATAGGCTAGTTTTGTCCTTCTTATTCGCTGCACTCTCGTGGGGAGATTTGCGCTTGTTCGGAAGTGGTAGCACTTCGACAAGTGTTGTCCGGAGCACCGTGGTTGTACTGCACACATACACTGGGGATGGCAGCGTAGAACACCACTCCGTCGACCTTGCGGAGTCCGTAAAGGCCGCCGGGGCGAAAGCGAAGGTTATCATTGTGCGCATATCCCTTCTTTCCTTTAGCATACCACACAATGATAATATCATATTATGAGCTACGTCATTTGCGCTTGCTGGACGTGAGCTCCATTAGTCCTCCGAACGTGACCTCAAATAATCCACGCAGGCTGGCATCAATGACTGTGACCCGTGTCCCGTTGTCCCCGTTGAGCTGCACGGATGATAGGCAGCACATCGTCATGGTGATGTTGACGTCAGGCGTCGGGTCCATGGCGGCGGAAAGTGCGCAGATCCGACACCTTGGAGAAGGAGTTCACGGTCTCCTCCTCCTTTTGCTTCAACACATCTTACTGGATAGTGTCCAGTAGGTATATCGTACAGTCTACCACAGCGAGTAGTGATGAAGTTGTCACCTAGGGATCGAATTCCACAATGAGCTTGCTAAGCGCAAAACTAATCGCTGCGGATGCATTGCGCGCCGTCAAACGTAGCTCGACTTAGCAAAAAAACAATCTGCAGCCACCCACGGCGGTGTGATTCGAAACCTATAAACCATTAATGTAACAATAGATAACTCCACTTTAAATGCCTTTCAGACGTCGCTCTGCAGCTGTGACCGAGATCCAAGACCCGCTTGGCGATCGTGCACATATTCACATGTCATGCCTACGCAAGAATGTCGCAGTTAATTCTGCGCATCCCCACCCTTCTGCGATACATTTGTAGTTACATCAGCTCACTAAAAAAACGGAAGATCGTCACGATCCTCCAACGCTTTTGTAGTTGTTGCACATTTCAACGTTTTCAATTTAGGAGCCCTACAGGTACATTTTGCTGCATGAGAGTTTAACATCAGTCCTAAGCTTCCTTTGACATACAATGTTAATTCGAACTAACTCACGCTTCATATAAATAGATGGTTACAGTTTCCCACTATCTTGTGGCGCGTACTTGTACGTCCCAGGCTCAGTCATCGCTCCAGACATATCTTCAGCTTTTGCACCAGCCGATTATGCCCATCAACACCCTTCTGCTAAACTTCTAGATCCGCAAACAAATTGAGAGACAAACGATCGCCATGACCATCAAGCAACGCTTTCGCCGTTGCAGTAGGCACTTCAACGTTGAAACTTTAGCTGCTCTAGAGGTGTAGTTTGAAAAATAAGACGTCCACATCTGCCTTAGGCTTTCCTTGCACATGCATTTGAAATTAGAGCAAACCAACACTTGATTTATTTGGGTTAGAACAACGTTACACTTGCTAATACTATTTTACAAAATAGTAACAGCACGCTGCTTCTAGACCAAAGGCTCAGTCGGCAATACCGACATCGCATCTATGCAGCCTTAATAGCGCATCTACAACCTTCTGCAAAATATGCATTTACAACTGCAACTGCATATTTTGCAGAGGTTGTTGATGCGATATCAGCTTCCACATCATCTTCAAAACGATGAAAAATCGCATTAAACTTTAACGCGGTAACGTCTCGGCCGTCGCAGACAATATTTCCGCCACCACCGTCAATGACGATTACACTGCTACTCGACGCTACGCTGTTTACAGCTTGCACACTCAAAACTATATGCAGGATTTGTGCGCAACAGATTAATTAGGTATTGTACCTTTCGAAAATGATGCCACAAAGCGTGTGTTCTACAGGCACGCAAGCATACGTAGTTTGCAGCTCCGGAACACCTCCCTCGTGCTTCCATTGCTATATGGGTAAATGCTAATACAGCCAAAGAGTAAACTTCATTCAAAATATATCGTCTTACCGAACCAATGCAACTTCATAAATGCATGCTCGTTGGATCGCTATCGCTGATGCATCGTACAATATGCCACGGGTTGAGTAAATTTCACAATGAGCTTCTCGCACAATTCATTCTGGCGACATCGGGCGCACAACAGCCACGCACTTTCATACAGCGCCTCTTCAACTCGCTGGCTTTTTACGACTTTCTACGTATAAGATCATAGAGTACGTCACCGCGATTTGTGTACTAATCGGAGTGATGCTTCTCTTTGTTAGGTGCATTTCTCGGCCCGGAGGGTCGTCTCAATTCATTTAGTAAAGAGTAGCGTTTCATGTAATTTAACAGCGGTCGATACAAACGCGACCCTTCAGGGTTCCATAAAACATTACCCTCGGTTTAATGCCAATATGGTCAGTAGTTATAATTGATTACCGCGCTTTTCCAAATAAAGCGTGGGATATCGG
The DNA here is from genome assembly GCA_009729435.1 of Phytophthora fragariae. Lineage (NCBI taxonomy): Eukaryota > Oomycota > Peronosporomycetes > Peronosporales > Peronosporaceae > Phytophthora > Phytophthora fragariae. The sequence goes on along the minus strand of QQOI01000072.1, from coordinate 110,373 downwards.
ATTCTCTCTGTTCTTAAAGTGCAGGCAAAAATGTTTTGAAAGTGCCCCCTGTCGTGATATGCTACGGTGGTTACCGTATTTAGTCTGTGTGATTAAATAGTATGAGTTCGTTATTAGTCTCACTAAAATATCGTGAGATTAATTACGGTGAGCAAGATGTCAGCCTATTCATAATTAGTTTGTGTTGATCCTTTTTTAGTGGGGGCACTCAACTATCCAAGTGGATAAGCTGGCCCGGTCTGCTCTCTCTGCGTGGGTTCGAGTCCCCCCGTAGCAACCGATGGTGCTCGCGTTTTACGCCGGTGATGCAAGGACAGGTCAGCAGAAAAAGTGGATTATCCCCTTGCCCTCAACGCGGCACACTAGGAAGCAACGGGTTATATTATTAGCCATATTAAGAATAACTAAATTACAAATCTAACCACAAACAGCATCCCTTCAACTTCTGCTCTCAGCTCATTTCAGAAACCACTCATCAAACTCAACTAGCCAAGTGGATAAGCTGGTCCGGTCTGCTCTCTCTGCGTGGGTTCGAGTCCAGCTGTAAGATGCCGTCCAGGATGGGCCTTCTCAAATTTCCAAATTCTGAATTCGTGGCGCCATCCATTCCTCAAAGTGGCGAAGCAACATGGTAAGGCAATTGGAGCGGCTGCGAGGCAAACAACGGGGCTGACTTATGGTCTATGACAGAGCGAGCTTAGCGAAGGAGGCACGGACGAAGACCGCGAGCAAGGAGACATGCTGCTTGAAGGCCGCGACCGTCTGGCGGAGCTTCGAGAACGACGTCGTGACCTGGAGAATGGTAGTGGGCAGCGGGTCATGAGCAGCGGTGAATCTGAGAGGTTGCAGCAGGAGACACAAGCCGCTGCCTTTGATCTGGCTCACGAAGCCATGAGTGCAGAAGCCGTAAAGGCGTTTGTGAAGCTAAAGCGAGCCGAGTATGCAGCTAAGCATGCTCCGTTGGTGGCGCCGACGGGTGCCGATATGGTGGTGCGGCCACCAGGCAGGGCGTGCCGGCCCGAGCGCTTCGCAGATCAGGTAGCAGATAGCTACGACTCTCCAAGTGCAGAAGACAGCGAGTTTGCGTCGGAAGTCTCTGGAGAACGCTCTGACTCGGGCACAGACGCTGCCAGACAGTGTTTTTGGCTAAGCGACTCGACCGGCGAAGCTGAAGAGTCCACTGCGGATGGGATGCACGAGGAAGGCGCACGGCCCTGATGTAAACGCATGTACTGGGGTTCTGCTCGGATTTCCGTCTCGGTGGTGGTCGTGGAAGGATTTTATAACGCGCTTAAGACATTTTCCGCTAAGACCAAGCAGCGTTTTGTTGTCCGGTCCTCACAAACTGTACCCAAGCGAAATAGACAGATGAGAAGCAAGGATGGCCACTACCCTCGCAGCTGGAAACACTACTCCAAGACCCTGATCTGTACACACGGAAACAAGCCACGATCACGCAGTAGTGGTGTCCGACAGCAGCGCACCGTTCGTTGCACTGGATGTACAGCCAAAGTGCACGCCTTACTGGCGAGGTTGGGCAAGCGATACTACATCCATGTTCGTTCCAGTGGTTGCCACATCCACAACGTGGACGGAAATGTATGGAACTACTATGCTGAGAACCAGACAATTCATGATCCAGTGATTCTCGCCACAGTGTCCGACATGGCTTCGGCTGGGGCCACGCCAAAGGGGATACGTGCATGGCTTCGGAAGAAGACAAGTATGTAATGGTACAGGCTGATGCACCACTATTGTGCTTTACTAATGTCTGTGTGTGTATATGTAGGGAAGAAGACTAAGCTCAAAGACGTGCACAACGTGCTCCAGGACCTGAAGAAAGCTTACAAACGGAATATGTCGGACGTGGAGGGAACGGAAAGTATTCTGGAGGAGTTCGCAAGTGAGCAGGAAGGCAACACGGCGCAGATATTTGTCGACAAGGCGAGAGGCGTGGCTGTAGCTGTGACGCTTCAATCCGCCGGGATGAAGCGATCATTTGCAGCATTTCCTGAAGTTCTGATGGTGGATAGTACCCATGACACCAACTGCAATGGCTACAAGCTTTTTAGTTTTGTCGTGCATGACTGCTTTGGAAAGGTCAAAGAATAATGATATCGCTCCTGTTACAATATGCGATGTCTAAGTGTGTTTTGCTGTGACTGTGCTAAGGGACAATACGTCAATCATGCCCTTGTTGAGCGGGAGACCAATGATAATTTACGTCTGGTAGTCAACGCCTTTAAATCCCGCAACCCACAGTTTAACGAAGTGAAAGTGGTGATGACCGACAAAGCGCTCCACGAGAAGGACGTCCTGGCGGAGATATTCACTAGAGCGAGGCAGCTGCTTTGGAGTTCCACGTGCAGCAGTAGTTCTCGACGCAGGTGACCAGATTGGTGAGGGGCTCTCCAGAGGAAAAGGCAATCGTTGAAGCGTCAATGGCCCAACTCATCGATTCCACGAGCGCGAAGGAGTACCACAGTCAGAAAGCACTGCTCCTTGACTTACTTGGCGGCAATAAACAGCACAAGCTGTACCAATTGTTTGTGAAGAACTGGGATAACACGCAAGACGAGTGGGTTGCGTATCGACGAGGAAACATCCCGCATCTCAGAAACAACACGAACAATAGACTCGAATCAAAGTGGGGCAAACTCAAGCAGCTAATTAAGTCAGACTACCCCATAGACGAGCTGGTATCGACGCTGATCATGATCCAAAAATGGGCAGAAGATGAGAACGTCGAAGAGTATAATCTAGACCCCCTTTTGCAGAGCACCACGAGCTGGCTTCACTTGGAGCTGCTGTCAGTCCATTTGCCTTCGATCTCGTCGCGGGTCAATTCAAGTATGCTTTATCCAGTGATGCAAACTATGTGATTGAGGGTGCTGGCGAAGATGCCAAGTTGCGGAGCCTCCGGTCTGACCAATTGCACATGTTGAACACGAAGGTAAGGCTCTATGTCATAATGCTTTCTGGTGTCGCGCAGTGTGTGCTTTCCGGTGTCACGCAATGTGTGCTTTTCGGTGTCACACGGGGTGTACTTTCCGGTGTCGCGCAGTGTAACGAGTTAACGATGTACGTGTTGTGTCTGGTGCAGACTTACAAGTGCGACTGCACCTTTGCTCGAACGTTGTTGCTACCATATCGACATTCGATGTTTTATCGAAAGACAAACGGAAACGAGAGTGCGCTACCTCCGTTTTCATTGTTGTGTCCGCGATGGCTAAGAGCTCACCCGTTGAACGACATCCGCGAGGGGCCAGTCTATACTGGAGAGTTATAGTACCACAGCATCGACAGCGCTGAGAGCGTTTGCCCCGGTCGTTGCACCCGTGAAAAAGGACGTGAAGTACTCCCAAGCCAAGCAACTGACTGACGAGCTGCTCTCCTTGCTATCAAACCAGCCCACACCAACGTTTCAAGCAGCGATGCGATGGCTTAGAGGCTTTACAAAGTCTGTACACGATGGTGAATTGGAGAATTTCGCTGGCTTCGTACCTGATGCTGCTGCTGGTCTTGACAAAGCGCCGCCGTCAGCTTCAGTAGCAATTGCAGCACCGACGCAAATAGTTGTACCCGCTTCGGAAGATATGGGTCTCGAGGAAAAAGCCCCGCCGACTGCTGTAGTACAGTCAAATGATGACATCACCGCCCGCAAACCTCCGAACTACGCATTTACGAATACAGTGAAAAACAAGAAGATGTCTATGAAAGCCCACAGCAAGATCGCTCGCCTACAACGCAAGATGGGATTGCGCAATTTAGCAAACTTGTGCGAGGGTGGCGTACCCTCCTCGACGCCGTCAGCCTCCGACATCGATAACCTTCTATCTACGAACTATTCCTATCATTCCGTGGCGCCGGCATTGGAGAAGTATGATCTTCCAGTCTGCGACGTAGCCGAAGATGCAGGCCTTCGACTGCTTCGCGAAGGGGAAAAGCTCACTCTCGACGATTTGACTAAACGTCTCCCGGCAGAAAAAATTACCTACGCGCTTACTATTCTACATCTACGTGGGGCAGATCAGTATGTGGCTACCTGGAAGGAGTTCGGAGCCGCCACGCATGAGCAGCTCTTGTTCTACGTAGCTGCTAAGAACCAGCTTAGCACTGTGGATCATACAGCAGAATGGGTAGAAGATGTGAGTTGGTCTCCTGCCGACATCGAAGCTGTGCCAGTAATGTTCTGGGCATCACAGCAAGAAAGACGGATACGGTTAGATGTATTTAACTTACAGATACCGGAATTGCTACAGCGTCTAACACCGGAAAAATGTTTGTGCATGTGCTACAGGAAATCATGCAACAACAAGTTAGGGACTTGCCTCTTCAACTGTCAGTTATCGGGGGCGATGCCATCGATGGACACAGCCTGCTAAGCTTCCGACGCAGCCGGTGGCTAAGTACGACAGCAATTTTGGTCGTGATAACAGCTCTAGCGCTGAAGTATCATGACGTGGGTGTTGCAAGTCCCTCCTTCTTGGAACCGAAGGCATCCGATCGCAAGCGAGTGGTTGCGAATGCATACAAGGCCTTTTCTCCCGTCAAGGGCAAAATTATTGGAGCGTTGAACTTTGGATCGGCACATTGGGTCGCCTTCCACATTAATGTGAAGTCGATACAGTGCCGGCTTTTTGATCCCCAGCAAGGCGCCAAAAATTACGTCAAGCTAAAGAAGAGCTTGAGCGACGTGGTGGAGCCGCTGCTACCGATGGACACAAAGCTCATGTACTTCAAGTACGTTTCGTGTGTGCAACAAGACTACGATAATTGCGGGATATGGTGTCTTGTTATGCTGGAGCTCACTCTAGCAAAGGAAAAATGACACAAGGGGTTATACAAACTTGCACCGTACCTACGCCTGCGCTATCTGAACCTGAGCTTAGATTACATCGACGATCGACGTCTTGAGGGGAGCTAGAGCGCATGCTGAATTCGCTGGCTGTGGACTGAAGTAGCTAACGATGGACTGAATTTTGCTGTTTATGGACTCAATTGCTTTACTATGGACTGAATTCACTGATTGCGGACTGAATTCGCAGACTGTGACTACATTGATTGGCCATGGACTGCCTGCCTTCGCGAATTCCGGATTATAACGGTGGCTGCATGATGCACGGCGAGCTGCTACGATAGCCGAAGTGGCTGAGTTTGCGGACTGCTTAAAGCTACATGTGTCTAGGTACTACAGCAGTAGAAGATAACAAGATGGGAACTACATGAACAGCCGCTTCGGATCTCTAAATATAGAGCTTTGATTGCATTCCTTCTTGTGATAAAATGGTCGTGTGTTGGTAGAGCGAGGTCATGATAAAAAACATGATCTGTTGAAGTCTCCCTCCTTTTTTTTCGGTGTCAGTAGCAAGAGGTGGACGGTTCACTTAACCGGTTAGGGCAGGTGAACCGGCGTTTTCCGGCTCGAGACAAGACCGCAGCAGTTGCGGTCTTCCCCTCGAGAAGCACAGAAGCCGAGCGTAGAGCTCGTTCAAGAGCCAGGCTCACATTTTCGACCATGGCGCGGCAGCCGAACCCGCCCACGACTGTCTCGCAGGAAGACGTGTTACGTGGGTACGTCGTCCGCTTGGAGTGCCCGTACGAGCTGACAGGGCGAGATTGGGACGGGCCCATCTACGCTGAGTTGATCGAGCCGAGGCACCTGAACCCGGGTCATCGCAGTCCCTTCGTCGAGGACGACTCTGTGCGCTGCCCCGGGTGGCTCTGCCACCTCGTCTACCATAGATTCGAGCACGGCGCTGTGCGCGAGCACCGCGGCGACGACCAAGATCCCGATGACCGCACAGTGATCCCATTCGGCCGCCTAACCCGACCGTTCGAGGACTTGAAGGACGAGTGGCGCGACCGCCCACTATTAATGCTATTTCGGTTTGTTTGCTTCAAAACCTGCTTTCTTGCTGCAGCTGATGACCGTGATGACCGCGGCAGCACCGCTTTCGTTGAAATTCCGTTAGATGTGTACCTTGTTGGTCAGGTGGTGGCGTACCGACCCTGTTCCCGATTGACTCTCACCACCCAGTCTGGTGCGCGCCTCCGCCTCACAGCGAGCTTCGTGTGTGTCGTCGCAGTACGGCAGCTACAGCTACAGCCGCTCATGTCCTCATCTCTTGCAACGTGGCATGGGAGAACCAGATCTCTCCTGATGAATTTGTTGTGGGCTGGTGTCATGGTTTGCCGGCTACCTCCAGCCCAAATCGGCGCACCCCTCGTTTTCGCTCGCGTTGGAGAGAGCTGGAGATTGGATCTGCGAACGGTGATGAACTACAACGACAACTTCAAGAGGGCCTCGTTCCCGCTGGGTGCGACACCACCTTTGACTTCAGTTCGGCCTCATTTCCCGTCATTTCGGAGTTTGGCGCATTTTAACGGTGTGTCCGCTGGATTATGTTCGCAAATACATCGGGCCGTCGGGTTTCACTGCCCGTCGCCTCGACGAGGATGAAGATAGCGACTCTGATGCCCCCGCAGATGTGCTGACGGTGGGCTTTTGCGTGGACGCCCCCTGCCTCGTGAATCGCCGGTGATTGTTTGCATGAGATCGCCGCCACAGTTGGCACCCCCTGTTCCGGCTCAGTGGCTTCCTGGAACTCTATCGACCGGCGACTATACGGCGGATATCTCACGGGCTCAGGACCATGATGACGGCACTGCTGTATCCGCCATCACTGTTCCTACCACTTCAAGTTCGTCGCCCATGGCACCCGCTACTGGGGTCCGCCCAGCAGCTGGCATGCAACCTCCTTCGCTGGGCACATCGGATGCTGCTTCAACCAACGCACAGACAATGGCGGTAATGTTAGCTATGGCGCAGTCTACTCAAAAGCTCGTGGAGTCAACTCAAAAATGGATTCAACAACAACTTGATCGACCTGCTTCGACAGGGCCGGCTGCTCCTTCGCATCCAATTCAACCTGCTTCCTCGCCTCCGGCGGCGGGGAGAAGAGAACCTGCGGTTGATCGGCGGGCTCGGCACTCACAGGACCGTCCGCATATCCACTGCAATCGGCGTAGTCGAAGCCCGAGTCCGCGGCGTGGCCATGCACGCAAGGATCGCGACCGGAGGAGCCGCAGTCGCCATCGCGACCGTAGTCGCTCTCGCAGTCCGGGCCGAGCGCGGTCTCGCCACACCAGCCTCCGGCTTCAACGGACCCCGACTCCGCCCTCTCGTCGGCATGCGTATTCGCCCCGCGATGACGGCCGGGACGGACAAGGTCCCAGTTCGCCGCCCGAGCCAGCTAGGCCTCGGAGTCAGCATTTGGATTGGCAGTCAGGACATCCCACTGGGCAGCACAGTGGGCACTCGGATCTATGGGCAGCGCACTTTCGGGACCGCGCTGACGGAGATTACGATTTGCACCAGTACTCAGGAACCCGCCTGAGCCGTACGGACACCCGCTCAGGGCGACATGCTGACTACGAGGACACGCACCACAGGGCACGCGACCAGGACGACTTTGGACAGCACACCTTGCAGCAGACGATCGAGGCGCTGACGTCGGGCGCGACTTCGTTCCGCCTGCCGGCGGCGGAGCTCGCTGTTCACCAGATCGCGCATGTCAGACCAAGACCACAAGGTAAGGAAATTCTGGGTGAGTTACGCCGGTACTGGCAACTGCCTATTCTAGACCGCGTTTCGGCCATCCAGCACCATGAAACACTGCGCAACCGTTACCGGGTAACGGAGGTGACAGCCAAAATGATATTCGCGGTGAACTTTGGCACGAGGCCTCTCGACCACTTCTTGCCGCCTCCAGCGCAGAGCGGAGGCAGGCGATCTGTGACGCATGACTCCGCCACTTGGGGCTCTGGTGACACGGTACCCGTGGCTCACATCATTTCGATTTCGGACTTGCGCAGAGCACTCTCTCGCATTTATGAAGCTGCTGTGGAATGGTATCCTCGACCCGTGGCTGAGGTGTTCTCCATCGTCCATGCCAATGCGACCAAGGATACATCGGACAATGCCCCGCGGGATTTGGTCTATGCTACGATCAATTTGTACACACTTGTGTTCACGCGGCTGTTCCAATCCATCCAGGATGACAACCATGCATCCGTACTGGCGGACGAGGCTTGAGCTACACTCTCGCATTCGTCGCCCGATTACATTCGACTCGTCCGCCAAGTCATCGACACAGCCTTGGTGGATACATGGGCTCGGCAGATTGAATACGGTTCTTCGACGTCTCGTCGTTTTGAAGCCCGCTCTCGGGTGGGCGGGCCACAGCGGGGGACGCAGCACCACCAGAGCCGGACGACGGTGCCTTCTGAAATTTTGGCCAAGGTGCCCAAGAAGGGCTCGACATCGATTTGCCTTCGTTTCCAGACCCAGAAAGGCTGTGATTTTCCGAACTGTAAAAACGTTCACGAGCTCACACTCCTCCCGGTGGAGGTTTTTCAATACGCGACGGCCAAGCACGGATCCTTCAAGGAGAATCATCCCAATGTCACTGCCTGACAATGCGGAGGCGCACAGCATCTGCGATCGGTTTGTCTATTCAATGAATCACCTCTTTTCGTCGCTCGTTCGCCTCTAACTGAATTCGGTCGACTAGTGTCGACAAGGCCAGCTATGCCTACGTCCTTTTCAACGATGCCACCGCTCATTATGTCTTTTGATGGTGGCGCACGCGGCCGGTTGGACATCAGCGCCTATGCCTGCTGCGTGTGGTCTGCCGCCAACACCTTGATGTGGTGGACTGGAGCTGACAAATCATGAATGGTACGGCCATCTTCCGAGATCGGCTTATACTGTTTCGTTACGAGTGCAAACGCGCTGGAATGAAATGAGGGGTCCGACGACAGCGCTGCTACCGTCGTCAGGATGCATCGTCCTTTGTAGTAATCGTTGAGAAGTCGGTTGGCGACGACCCGAGCCCCTTCGATCGCGCTTGGGTAATTCGGAGGAAGAGGCCGAACGCCAACACGAAGGGAAGAACTTGTCCAATGAGGAATCACTCCGTCCGCAGCAATGTTACAGAGGCGATCGAGATCCGGGTACGATGCAAGATGTAGTCGATAAAGCTCGGGTCGAAGAGCTTTATTGGGCGCTGGTCCCTTGAGGTCTGACCACGGAAAATGCGCAGAGTCCCGTCGATACCGATGCCCGGCAATTGAACGAACGCGGACAGTAGGGCGACGTCGACGGCAGGGATGGAGAGGTTGTCCCCGGTCGGCCGGATAAACGCAGTATCCACTGGTTAGGGAATGTCATTGACCGCCGCCAAGGCTTGAAAGGTCCAAAAGACGCCCAACGAAATATAGTGGGATATGCCGTTGACGGTACAGTGTCTGGGGATACTGGTCGCAAACGGAGAGGGGTTCCAACGGGCAGTGGTATCAATGAAGGCTGGAGCACGAAGCTGCGAGCGCTCCCGGCGCGAAGCATGGTCTCCATAGATCCGCTCCAGAAACCGGTGCGTAACGAGATGGGCGATGCGATTGTAATCCGTTATCACCACCGCCCAGCAACCCCGCCAACGACGATAATCGATCTCGCTCGACGAGGGGATGGTTACGACTCGCGCACCGAGGAGAATGGGATGCTGGGCAAGTATGGTAGGCATGGGCCACGAAGCCGAGTCTCCCGAAGGTGTTTGAGCAGAACCCCCGGTATTATCCATGGCCCAGTTACACAGTGCGTCAGCCGCTTTGTTAAAGCCTCGTGGCTCTGAAACGAGTACGACTCGGTCAAGGTCGAAAAGTAAACGCCTAATTTCGCGAACCGCAGGAACTAGATGGGGCGATCGTACGCGTTGAGATCCGAGCGCCAGTCGAATTATAACCTCCGAGTCACCTATGACCCGGATAGGCGAAGTCTTGTGATGCTGGTAGAGCCAAGGTAAGCCGGTGAAGAGTCCTTGCGCTTCCATCTCATTGTTAGTCCCGCCCGGCAGAACCGAACTGGCCGCTGGGCTTTCAGTCAACGACATCACCGACGTAACATTCACTCCTGATGCTCGATGGGATCCGTACGTCAGTATCTCCTCCGGTGTTCTGAAGTTACGCAGACGCTACCCAGGGTATGCCATTTATGCGCTCGGGGCGGACATTGCGGAGGCATTTCTCCATATCCCGGTCCACTCTCGCCATGCCTCCGCGTTTGGGGGCACCATCCCACGATCGCAGGTAGGCATCGCGTCGGGCATCGCCGTTTTCGGGTGGACGGCCTCACCAGGCTACTTCGCGGTTGCCGGTAAATGTAGCGGGGCTACACATTCGGCTAACCTCACCTTAGTGCAACACGCACTAAGTGGATACATTCAGGTGGACCACATCTCAGTGTGGTCACCATTCATATTAGGAAGCAGTCCTATTGGTCAGAAAGCAGGGTCTTTCTGCCAGTAATACTCAAGCATTAGGTCAGAGTTTCTGCCTACCCCGCGTTGGCAGAACCTCTCTTTATAGATATCAGTTTGAGGAGGAAAGCCACAGTTAACATTCAATTCAGTTCTCATTTTACCGCAAAAGCTACTATTTGTACCTTTATTTAGATCTAATTATACTTGTGGATACAAGTATACTTAATCTAAGTTAAATACACCTTACGCTTCCTCATACACGTGCGCTCACGTGTAAGCTAAAGTATTGGGCTAAGTAAGCCCATTACACCTGGTAGCACTTTGTAGTCCGTCCAACGACCGACTAGTTACGTATCGTATGAAATTCGATACGGGGGCCGAGGACCTGCCTGTGGACGCGAGTATGTCCACTGGTAACCCAACCACGGGTGCAACGCATGTTGCACGCGAAGACTGTCTCCACCTGGCGGATCGAGAGTGGGAGGCGCTCCAACGACTGTCGACGGTCATTGGAGAAGCGGCCGTAGCAACGATGCTACGCACGCTATCACCAACAGAGCAACACGGTGTTGCTCTAGGCTTCATCATGAAGGAACAGCGCAAGACCGCTGCTCGCACTACGGTGTCGACTCCGTCCACACCGCGCGTGGAGTCATTGAAGCTCCACGTGAACAGCTACGTTGGGAGAGAGGGCGAGCCTCTCCTCCGTTGGCTTGTCGAAGTCGACACTGCCATTACGGCTCGACGTATCGTCGACCCGTTGTCAAAAGTTTCGTTCGCCATGTCATGCCTTGGCGGGCGAGCAAGGAGTTGGGCGTACGGACGCCGACTCACTGATCCTACGTGCTTTAGCACGTATGAGGTGTTCAAAGAGGAGCTCAGACAAGCGTTTGAGCCCCCGCAGAATGAGTTCAGATCGAGGGCCGAATTCCTCGACCTGCAACAGGGCAAGCATGACGTGCATGCTTGCGCCCAAAGGGCACGGTACTTGGTCTCGAACATCGTGACCAACCCAATAGACGAGGCGACTAAGGTCGTCACGTTCATGAAGGGCCTGAAAGATGGGCCTGTGAAGACCTATCTCTTCTGAGAGAACCCAAGTACTCTCGAGTCTGCGATTATACTTGCAATGCAAGAAGAGTTTAGCCTACGACAGGCTAAGCTCCATGTGAACGTCCCGCGGCCGATGCCGCGACCGGTGGTAAAGCCGACGGGAGGTCCCGAACCAATGGACCTCTCGAGTGCGACGGCTGCTGGATCTCAGCAGCGTCGTGGACCAACGAATGTCCGCTGTTTCCGGTGCGGAAACAACGGTCACTACGCCCGTGAATGCACAGCACCTGTGCAGGCGGCCAAAGGCCGGCGTGACGATACCGGGTATCGCCACGGGCAATACACAATTTGAACGACCAGCAGGCGCGGGGCGCCCTGCTGGTGATGCAGTCGAGCGTGTCGATATCGGACACGCCGTATTGAAGACTGCTGCCCCCCGTGAGAGTCACTCTCACTGTAAGAAGCAGGATGACAGGCCAAACCTTGTCATCCTGAAGGTTAACTCGAAGAGAGAGAAGTCTCTTCATGCGTTGGTGGATTGTGGTGCGTCGAACAACTTTGTCCGACTGCAGAGCCTAGCGAGGCTTGACTTCGAGGAGGTTGTAATGCCTCGAAGTCTATTGGAAGTAAGACTTGCAACGGGTGTCGTTGTTAGAACCGAGAAGCGTGTCGTACGCGTACGCTTCTCGTATCGAGAGAAGAAGTTCGTGGACGAGCTTATCATACTTCACTTAGACGATAAGTTCGACATGGTGTTGGGCATGCCGTGGCTTGCACGGCATGATCCGGTGATCGACTGGACGAAGCGCACAATCGTGCACTTCGGGAGTAGCGGCGCGACAGTGAGCGATGGCCCTGTCGGCGCAGCACGTGCGCCTCGCGGTGCACGCGACCCACCAGGAGAGGCAGCGCGACGCGCGGCTGTCTCCGGTCACCCCGCACGGACACCGACGACTGAGAGAGTCGTCGGGAGAAAATGTGAGTCGAATCAGAAGACTCAGATTCGATCGGATTCGAGAGGTTCTCGAAGCGTCAAGAGTGACGCGGTCGTGTCGACTATTAGTGTCGACACGCCAGTTCAACAAGAGGAGCCAGTCACTAATAAGGACATTGACTCGGACGCGTCAGCTCAGGGAGCTGATGCGATTGGCCCAAACGTCGAATGACGCTCCGCCGTCAGGCGTCGAGGTAAAGAAAGCGCACCGGCTCTGGGAGTCGACGCTGCAGGCAGTGCGGACGGTTGCAAATGTCCCGCAACGGAAATGCTTGCGTGCTCGCGTGCAGCCGGGCTGCACGACGAAGCGGTACGCGACCAAGCAGGGCTTGATTGCGTGCGCCCGCGGGTTGAACCCGCCGGCAATCAAAAGGAAAATCTGTCCACGGCCGGGCCTGGACAAAACAAGAAGCGCGGAACAGGGTTCCGCACTAGAAGCGAACGGCGCAAGCGAGCCAAGCTGCGGAAGTCTCGGTCAGGGACCGAGGCGCTACTCGCAGTGTCTGCCGGGCAGACACAGGAACTGGAGACGACCGTCGAGACACTGAGTGTCTTGACGCGTACGAATACTGGTCTCCAGTATAAGAAGATGAAGTTGGAGAACCCTCTGACGTTGGCGTCGGAGTTGACTTCTCTTCCAGTCACGAGCTGGAGGCGCTTCGCCCGCGACTTGCACGATGGACGCATCGAGCAGATTTGCATCCTCTCGGATGTCGAGAGGGTGAAGTGTGAAGCGGAAGAGTTGAAACAGCTCGTCGCTGAGGGCGTCGACGCCCTCAGCGCCAAGTCGAAGAAGGAACGCTTCGACGAGCAGAGCTGGGACTCGCTGAAGTCGAGCCCCTTTTACGAGGTCTTGCGTGAGTACAGAGACGTACTCCCGGACGATATCCCTGCGGAGTTGCCGCAGGACAAGGGTGTTCAGCACGAGATTGATCTCGTGCCGGGAACGAAGTATTGTGTGACGCGGTAGTGGCCACTGCCGCGAGAGCAAGTCAAAGCGATCGACGACTTCTTTGAGAGTCGTCGCAAGGCTGGGCAAGTGCGGGAATCAAAGTCCCCGCACAGCGCGCCTACGTTCTGTGTCAAGAAGGCACAGGGCGGGTGGCGCATCGTTCATGCTTATAACAAGCTGAACGACGCAACGGTACCGGCGCAGACGCCGATACCGCGAAAAGATGTGATCATCGATTCGATGGCTTTGAGCACTATCTTTAGTGCTCTGGATCTGAGAGACGGATTCTATCAGATCCTAATGCGTGAGAGTGATATACCTCTCACGGCGGTGAGCCCTCCGAGCGGTATGCTCTGGGAGTGGCTCGTAATGCCGCAGGGACTAAAGAATGCCCCTGCGACGTTTAACAGGTGCGTCACGCACTTGTTGCGCTCGGTGCGCGACTTCGCACCGAGCTATTTCGACGATGTGTTCATCCACAGCAGGGCTGTGGACGGGAAGTCGGAAGTGGAGATGCACAAGGAACATCTCCGCAGGTTGTTTGCGCTCATGCGCAAACACAAGCTCTACGCGAACCTGAAGAAGTGTATCTTCGGGGCTAGCGAGATACCCGTCCTTGGGTGTCTCGTAGGGAAGAACGGCGTACGCCCTGACCCAGGAAAGTTCAGAGTGATCAATGAATGGCCTACGCCTTCCAATGTCAAGGAACTGAGGCAGTTCCTTGGACTCGCTACGTACTTATGCAAGTACGTGAGCAACTACGCGGGCAAGATTCGCCCGCTGTCGCAGCTCCTAAAGAAGGATGCTGCATGGGTTTGGACTGCTGATTGTCAGCAGGCCTTTGATGCAGTCAAGCAGGGCTTGACTGAGGCTCCGATCTTGGCGGTGGCCGACCAAGATCGCCCATTCCACGTCGTGTGTGACGCGTCCGATTTCGCAATCGGATGCGCTCTAATACAACACGATCACGAGGAACGTGATCGCGTGGTCTACTATCAGTCGCGTCAGCTGAAGCCAGCTGAGCGCAACTACCCGGTATATGACAAGGAACTCCTTGCCATGAAGTATGCACTCGCGAAGTTTCGAGTATATCTACTTGGGAGTAGACCATTTGTGGTCTACACCGACCACGCATCATTGCGTACGGCGATCACGTCGCCGCACATCTCACAAAGAATGGCGAGATGGCTCTCATTCTTTGCGGAGTACAACTTCCAGGTTGAGTACAAACCTGGAAGGTTGAATGTTGTGGCCGACGCGTTGTCGCGTCGACCTGATTACGCGGTGCACAAGGCCGACGTCAATGCAATTGGCGTCGCACGGACGTCTACTCCCTCGTCGTCTTTGTTAGACGACGTGCGGTCCGCATACACGAAGGATGCGGATGCGAAGCAGTTGTTGGACTACTTCGCTGCGCCTTCTGACAAGTCTCGTCAGAAGCTGGCGAAACATCTCCGTGCACGTGTACACCGCTATCGTGTACACAATGGTCTGCTGCTTTACAGCGCAGTCGACGACAACGCTGATCGCATTGTCGTGCCGGACGATCATGAGCTGAAGCTCAGGATCACTTACGAGTATCACGATGCCCCTACGTCGGGACATCAGGGTCGTGAGAAGACATACTTGCTTCTCACGCATGACTTCTATTGGAGTCACCAGTACAAGTGGGTACGCAAGTACGTTCGTGCTTGCGAGGTTTGCCAGCGCGTGAAGCCTGCGCCCTTCTCGCAGGCTCCACTTCAGTCACTACCGATCCCGTCGGAGTGTTGGCAGTCCATCTCAATGGACTTTGTGTTTGGTCTTCCGCCTGACAACAAGCGGAGGACTGGTATTGTGGTCTTTGTTGACCGATTCAGCAAGATGGTACATCTTGCTGCAGTACCAGCCGAAGTGACAGCCAAGCAGACGGCACGTCTGTTTGTTGACATGGTGTTTAGACACCATGGCATGCCGATCGACATCGTGTCTGACCGTGATCCGCGCTTCACAGCGCGTTTCTGGCAAGAAGTGTTTGAACTTCTTGGCACGCAGCTGTCCATGTCGACTGCGGATCATCCGCAGACCGACGGACAAACTGAGCGCGTCAACCGGGTCTTGGTTGACGCTCTGAAGAGCTACGCTCACTCGTTCCAATACTGGAGCGACTGCTTGCCGATGGCAGAGTTTGCCATCAACAACTCGGTGCATGTCTCGACAGGACACACACCGTTTTACGTGAACGCCATGAGGCATCCACGCGTACCGAGCGTACTCGGTGCGGTAGCTCCTTCCTTAAGTGGGGGGGGGGTATCCGGTTTCAACCAAACCGAATGAACACGCTGATACGAGCAACATATCAGCTGTGTCGACACGCGCACGGACTGCGCGTAGTCCAATCGACGAGAGCGCAATGTCTATGCCGGGCGTAGACACTCTCAACAACAAGAACCACACACAGGCCGGGCCTGTTGTGAACAAGAGTAACGGGTTGAACAAAGAGTTCAACTCGCAGGCGATGGACTTTGTCCAGCGCCGCCAAGCCGTAATACGGTTTGTGCAAGATGCCATTGCAGCTTCTGTCGATCGACAGAAGCTGAACGCAGACAACAATGGCAGAGGAAACACAAATGAATTCAAAGTGGGTTCATTAGTTCTGTTAGCTACACAGAACCTAGCTAAACATGCAGTTTCTGACTTCGGAGCAAGCAAGCTTGCCCCGCGCTTCATCGGGCCATTCACCGTGTTGGCGAAGCATGGCAACGCGTACACGCTAGACATACCGTCCAGCATGCGCCTCCACCCAACCTTTTATGTTGGGCGGCTGAAGCCTTACTCGCAACACGAGTCACTGACTCGGCGCGACCCTCGTCTCGAGCGCGGAGACACGTTGCCCCAAACGCGCAACGATCGACCCTAGGTCGACCTGGATATTCGAAGCGGTCTGTCCAGCCTGACAGATCCGGGCCTTCAAGAGTTTCAGCTCCTGCCGTATCTCGGCGAGCTCAGCCGTCTGGATGCGCTCCGCCGCCTCCAAACGATCCCAGACCTCGGCCGGCGACGGCCCGTGGCGTCTTCCCGCCGCCGCTGCCCCCGTTGCGAGATGCACGCGGGGAAACTCGCTGGATTGTCCAGCGAATCGTTGATCATCAGATCCGGACCCAAGGTCCGGTTCATTTTCGAATTCGTTGGTTAGGATACTCTCCTGACCACGATACGTGGGAGCCGTGGAACGTCCTGATGAGCGACGTTCCGGAAATGGTGACGGAGTACGAATCCCGCCACCAGCAGCTCCGCCGAAGGGCGTAAAACTTGAGCGAGAGCTATAGTCGCCTACAGCCCTCGGCTGAGTGTTGCGCTCACCCTCAGCACTCTCAGACGACAACTGCGTGATTAACTTCTCACGCAGTGTCTTCAACTCCACAGGCACACTAATACCAGTGTACCCGTTAAGGTCCCGTTCGGACAGCCGCACTGCCCCAGCTTGGCAGCGCTCGCACGCAACGCCAGACGGCACTGCGCACGGAATCGCCGCCTCGACTGCACCATCGTGCAGCCGCAAGATCTTGGGCCGCTTCGAGTAGCGCTCACCCGCAGAGCGGACTCGCTCGCGGTAGCCTGAGGGATTTTTGTTGAAGTTCTCAACGAACATTCCCCAGCTTTGACAGAGTGCCTCCCACTCTGTCACCTTACTCTTACGGGAATGTTTCTTGTTCCCGTAGAATCGGAGCTCGTGGAAGAGGCCGATGTAATAATCACGTCTTTGATCCGTCGCCGGATCAAAGTCGAGCTCCTTGGTGACATCGTCATCAACGATGGCGTTGCAGGAGTATAACGCGTACGGGCTGGCCGGCGTGGTACTGCCGTAGCGAGATCGGATCTCGCTCGGAGACGGCATCCACGGGTCGCGCACCGGATTAGTGCGCGACGTCATAGCCGCAGACGGAGTGGAGTCATCATCGTCCCCACCCCGCGGGGTAGACAGAGCTCCGGCGTCAGCGAGCGGCCTGTCGCTGCCGCTGCGCGAGCGCTTTGAACTCGAAGCGTCCGAGTCGTCCTCGCGGGGACGACGCGTCGCCACGCTTGCTTCATTGCGCCCTGAAGACGAGGAGTCTCGCTCCTCCTCGCCCTCCTCCATCTCGAGATCCTCCATGCCGTCAAAGAGGGTTTCGTTGGCATAGGTAACTTTGCCACGCGTCTTGTGGTACTTCCCAACCGAGATAGTACGCTTGGGGGAGCTTGACGTCGTCACCGTGGAAGTGACGACGGACGCCGAAGAGGCTGAAGATGTGGCAGTCGTCGCTGTGTTAGCGACGACCGTGTTGCCTGCTGCAGGTGCAGCAAGCTCGTCGGAAGTCTGCGTCGTAGGCGTGCTCATTTCGAAATGAGCACGAAGTTCTCTCCGAAGAAGACTTTGGATTGATGTGTCGAGACCGGCACATCAAAGTCCTAACGGGGGGATGGTGTAGCGGGGCTACACATTCGGCTAACCTCACCTTAGTGCAACACGCACTAAGTGGATACATTCAGGTGGACCACATCTCAGTGTGGTCACCATTCATATTAGGAAGCAGTCCTATTGGTCAGAAAGCAGGGTCTTTCTGCCAGTAATACTCAAGCATTAGGTCAGAGTTTCTGCCTACCCCGCGTTGGCAGAACCTCTCTTTATAGATATCAGTTTGAGGAGGAAAGCCACAGTTAACATTCAATTCAGTTCTCATTTTACCGCAAAAGCTACTATTTGTACCTTTATTTAGATCTAATTATACTTGTGGATACAAGTATACTTAATCTAAGTTAAATACACCTTACGCTTCCTCATACACGTGCGCTCACGTGTAAGCTAAAGTATTGGGCTAAGTAAGCCCATTACAGTAAAGCTACCCGCCACTATCAGCGCACAGGCGCTTCTTACGTACTCGGATTCCCAGAACCGTTCTGGATATTTCAGTGGGTTGACGACATAGTCATCATCGAGGTTGATATCGGGGACAGACTCCTGCGCGCAGAGCGCCGTCTCAGAGACGCTATC
The DNA here is from genome assembly GCA_009729435.1 of Phytophthora fragariae. Taxonomy (NCBI): domain Eukaryota; phylum Oomycota; class Peronosporomycetes; order Peronosporales; family Peronosporaceae; genus Phytophthora; species Phytophthora fragariae. The sequence goes on along the minus strand of QQOI01000072.1, from coordinate 92,041 downwards.
AATCTCGTGTTCGGTTCTGAAGGCTGGCGTGAAGGGAAGTTTCGGACCTGGTCGCAATGTTTCCATGCTGTGGGGATCGACTGGAACATTCCGGAGAGCAACATCACTATTCCCCAGCGAAAGATTGCCAAAACCAAGCGCGTCGTCGCAGAGACAATGACAATGTCGTTCATAACGCAGCAAAGACTCGACATTCTCGTGGGTGTCCTGCGGCACATTGTGACGTTCATCCCTATAGCCAAGCCGTTCATGCAAAGGCTGATAGCTGTCCAGTTGGCAACCAAAAAATCCGGTCGTATCGTAACTCCGATGACTGAGTCTCTTCAACTGGACTTGAAATGGTGGGGTCAGCTTATCTTTCAGAACGAATTTGCCGGAGTGCCGATGACACTATTCGACAGAGAACTGCCTGAAGTAGATGGCTGGGTAATAACTCACACCGACCACGAAATCTGCATTCATGGTCTGACACCATCACGTTCGGAACGTTACGAGTACGAGAACCCCGTGGGCCCTACGCAGATTGCCGACGCCGTGTATCAGACCATCATCAAGCGGATCCCATGCGAGACAAGTGGAGTCACACCCGGTTGTGCGTACAGAAGGAGTGGGAGGCGAAGCTCTTCCGGTCGATGTACTGTCAGACCCCAGAGGGCCAACAAAACCTGAGGGCACTGGCCCTGGCGCAGGCCTCTCGGAAAACGAGCCTTTCAGTCACCAACGTGTTTGGACGAAAAACCGAAACGCGTCGGTGCGATGTACATGGTCAAACTCATGTATGTGGTGATGTATGCTTGTAGAGAGAATCCAGCGAATCGCCGAGGCCACAGCACAGCTCAAACTATCCGCCATTAACGCTTCGTCCCTGCGGGCATATTCAAAGAAGTTCCGCCACTGGGTCAAGTTCTGTGACGAATTCGGTTTCCCGGTGTGGATCGACGAACTACCCCAGCACAGACAAGCTCGAATAGTTGGTCTGTTTGCAGGACTGTGCTTCACAGAGGGGCACAACAAACATGGACGGGGAAACAAGTACCAAACCTTCGAAGGCAAGATGGCAGCAGTGACCTTTGCTCACCGAAGCGTCAGAAACGCAAAACTCAATTACGAGAATCCGGAATTTGAGCTCGTTGCTCAGGGCTATAAGCGAACCAACAGCAGCGTCGCCCGAAAGCAGCCCGTCACCGCGTCCTTGCTGCTTGAGATGCACCGGGTGCTACAAGACCGCACTACTCCCGAGAACCGAGAGTACAACGAGTTGGTGTGGGCCTCGGTAGTCCTAGCCTTCTTCTTCCTGAGCCGAAGCTCCGAGATGTGGGAACCAACAAAGCGTGATGACCTCGAGACAGCTCCTACCCATTGTGTAAGGGCTGCAGACGTCGTGTTGCGAGACCAGCGTGGGAATGTACTGGACAATCGTCGAGGCTCAGCGGTCTCAGCTGAGATTATCTACCGATCTCACAAAGGTGACCAGAGACGCCAAGGAACAACCGTCCGACACTATCGCACAGGCCAGCGCCTGCCCTGCCCCGTTGAGGCAGCCGAGGCGTGCCTACGAGTTCGTCACCAGTGGCAAGCAGCTGGGAAACAACTCGGCATTTACCTCTCCTCCGTCAGTTCGGCGACAGCAATTCGGAAATCGGAGATGTCAATCTTCCTCAAGGAAGCGACCAAGCGCTTACAGTTGAATCCTGACGACTACGCGACTCACTCCATTCGCATCGGCGGGGCCTGCGCCCTACTTGTCGCTGGCAAAAGTGAGCTGGTGATACACCTAATGGGAAGGTGGGCAAGTTGGTGCTTCACCGTGTATACTCACCTTCGACCCGGCATGCTACGGGACATCGCTGAACACATGATTCGAGCTTCTACTTGGGAGTGTCCTGACTTCATTCAGCAGGACACGGGGGGGGGGTCAGGCTACCAAGCATCGCTAACTAATCGAGTAGCATTTGCCCCACTCATGCCATGGTCGAAGTTGAAGTCCAAGGAAAGTGGACGGTTCACTTAACCGGTTAGGGCAGGTGAACCGGCGTTTTCCGGCTCGAGACAAGACCGCAGCAGTTGCGGTCTTCCCCTCGAGAAGCACAGAAGCCGGGCGCAGAGCTCGTTCAAGCCCTACCGACGAGCCAGGCTCACATTTTTTTCTTCTTTCTTCGTTCATTTCAGTCAGCGGGTTGAAGTCTGGGGATTAGTATTTTTCTCCCAGAGGGTTATTTTTTTTCTCCCAGAGGGTTATATAGACTGTTCCTCGGACCAAGCCCGGCTTAGGTAGATTAGTTAGGATCAGGCTACCAAGCATCGCTAACTATTATAATCGAGTAGCATTTGCCCCACTCACCCAAGGTCGAAGTTGAAGTCCAACGAAACCTGTTTTGACGGGGAGAGCTGTCTATTCATATATTATATGAATAGACAGCTATCTGGGCACATGAATTATTCTGGCCCCTACTAATGTTGGCCTAATTTTGAGTCCAGACTAATTATCGTAATGATGAGGGAAAGTTCGCATTGGTTGTCGGGCCTTCTCTTTTGCTAAGAAACAATTAAGAAAGGAAAATTAGGTCAGTTGGTATCACTCTGCAGTTAGGACAATAAGCCCTTGAAAACTCATTCCCCCGTTTCGAATATGAGGCTCATGAACCCATTGGACGTCGAAGATCTGATAGAGCGTGTGAAGGGATCGGAGGCCATCGCACAACTGAATCACCTCGTCCAAGAAGCTCATGACCGGGACGTCAATCTGCTCCACTATGCTGCAGCTATCGGAGACCGCGACTTCTTCAGTATTATCATGAGTAGCTTGCCACTGGAGACACTGATCAAGGAGCTACGGCTTCGTAACCAGAACGGGATGACGCCCATCGAATGTGCCAAGACCATGCACCCATCGCTGGCGACCAGCATCGAGGTTTCCTTCTGTCACGCGGGGTCGACTCGAAATTGCGTTCCTCGCCAGCAAATGTGTCACCACCAGCCAGCTATCAACCCCCTGGCGAAGGGGAGGGCAACGCAGACCTGACGCGAGTCGAAGTCGGCTCGAATCGATACAATGTCTGCTCAAAAGTTGCTTCGACGGTCGGGGAGACGCTGCGTGCGAACGGAATTTACTACGCCGCAGCCAGAGCGGTGTACGTGAGGCACGTGCGTTCCGATAAACTTAACGAGCTGGCAGGATACGGCGGTAAACTGCTGGCGTTCCCTGAATCGGATGAGACGTCGGGGTTCTTGTGGACGGGGCCCCAGATCGCCGAGCTCGCTCAAGAAGAGCGTTTCCGTGCCTCATTCAAGATCTACACGCCATGTACGAGCGCTAACCAGCAGCTTGCACCAGGGATGTCGGTTCTTCTCGACCTTGAGGTATGAGTGCTTGCACTAATAGTTTTTGTGCTGGTCTGATCTGATTTTGTATCTGGATCCTCAGAACTTGTCGCCAACGCCATCAGCTGAAGAAAAGTTGATCATTGTCCGGTATCTTCCTTCGCCCAGGACCGTGGATACGAATACACGAACCCGCCGCCACCTGTGTATCAGTGACTCTGGTGTGCGCGTGCCCGACAAAGGGTACACAGACGACAAGTTTCTGAAAGGCTTTCGTCGCGGATGGTTAGTTTGCTCGGGTTTTGAGCTGTAGCAAGTCTTCAAACTAACAACCATCCTTTATTTCTTCCTACTGTAGGTATGATGGGGTTTATTACCGGACGGTGGGTGATCCTCCTAACGTGTTCCTCTCGGGTGGCAACGCTGGAAGTCCGTACAAGTTGAACATCCAAGAGGAGGATGAGTTCGGCCTTGACAACAGACGCGTGATGATTAAGCTGCCTGACGAGGGAGTTGTGTATTGCCGCGGGGTTGGTAATAGCCGAAAGAATCCGGAGATGGCGTGCGTGTTGTTTGACAGTGAAGGCAACGTTCACGATCGCTACGGCTACCGGGGGAAGTTGGGTCGGTGGAATGACATCTTTCAGTAAGTCTGGAAGCTTTACAACTTGTCAAAATTCAGCTCTGCATAGGAATTCTCATTCGAGTCGTGGCGCAGAATTATCTATCCGCAAAAGGTGGTCTGCTGCTCAGGCATATCCTGTTTTTACTCGGTAGCGATCATTTTAAGCTCACTTTTTCCACTCACCTTTGGTCAAGCAAGTTTTCATGTCAAGTTTTTTTTACATCTAAATAAATTTGAGGAATACTATCTTTCCTAATCAGAATACTATCATTACTGAAAGGTTTGGGTGGAAAAGGTTGATGTTGGTCACGTCTTGCCATTCGCCCTTAAGTATTACCTGTACGCCTGCCTCCCTGTCAGACGAGGTCTTGCGTGCAGGTGCAGGAGGAAGACCACACCAACTTGGTGACCAAGCGCCCAATCATGCGGTGCTCCCTAAATCAGACTCTGCTGGCACCCATCCCGCAGCATGAGCGATCGCGATCTTTCGTACCAGCTCGGCTCTCCTCACTCGCTCACTCGCTCTTCCAGCCAGTAAAACTGGCCCCCTTGCCTTGGGTGGGAAGTCCCTCATACTGAGGCCAAGGTAAAAAGGGGGGAGGTCTTCTCTCCACTGCGTGCGCCGCGGGGGCAGCGCAGTGGGCAGGGCTCCCGATTATGGCATGGTGTTTGCAATAATTTCTTATGAAAAAATAAATTTATTTATTTTCTCGGATACCTGTACACAATAAATAATTTATTGGCTTTGGGGGTTATCTTCCATAATTGATGAATTGAACCTCTTTATCATTATGGGCATCTCACAGCCAGCCAGACTTTGCTCGGAAGGCAAGCCTTCACGCGGACCAACAGTTCGCTACGGCAGGACTCCGCCACGTCTGACAGGCGGCCTCACTTCTCAATTTGAGCCAAGCCCCAGCACTTCACCAGCCCACGAACCACCATGGTCCTCGCCCCGCGCCCCCGTCACGCCACCTTCACCCCAGCCCAAGTAGCGGGGTTCTACTTCCGTCCGTGCCGTGACGACATGGACGAGACCATCTCGGAGTACTTTCGCTGTCGTTGCGGCACGGTGCGGAAGCAGACCCGCCGGAACGGCTACACCAACCTCATGCAGCACGTGCGCCGGGAGCACCCCGACTACGAGGCTGTGATGCTGGCTGCACCAACAGCTGAGACCGGCTCAATGCTGAACTACGTTCGACGCTCAGCTCAGATCGTGTACGGCTGGCTCGACTGGATCGTGAAGAACAACCTGCCGCTGCATTTCTGCGAGAACCAAGCTGCGAGGATGTAGGCTCTACATGACTACTTCTAACTATGGTACCTAATTTTAGTCTGACTATTTTTTGTGTACCATAGTTACTCCAATTTGGACCCCATCTGTGTCGAGACCCTTCTACGCGCCATGGAAGACCTCACTCGGATTGTTGAGCGGCTCATCGCCGCCGAGATGCCCGCACGATTTGGGCTCATCTTCGACGGCTGGAGCCACGCCTCGGAGCACTTCATCGCCGTCTTCGCCTGCTACGAGGTGGACGGCGTCATGAAGACACCCCTCCTCTGCATGGCTCCTCTACTCAACACGCTCGACGAGGACCTCTCTGCGCGCGGGCATTACGAGTTCCTCGCCGACATGCTGCCTCGCGACTACGGTAAGCAGGTAACAAATTGTCTATTCTTAGTGGGCGATAACTGCGCCGTGAACCGGCTTCTGGCAACGCGCATGGGCGTTCCTCTAGTAGGATGCGCCAGCCACCGACTGAACCGCGCTGTTCAAGCCGACATGAAGCAGCACGAGGAAGACCTGGCCACTGTTCAATCTCTGATGGTGAGACTTCGGACGCTCAAGCAGTCTGCGAAGCTCAGGTAAGTTATTATAATATGGCACTAATTTTATATTTATCCTGTGGAAATTGTATTATTAACAATTTATTTTGTAATTTGGGGTTATTTAGTGTAGGCTGAAGACCCCGCTTCGCCCAGTGATTCGGCAAGACACAAGATGGAGCTCGACTTTTTGTATGGTGCATCGCTATTTTCGTCTCCTGGAGCACCTCGACACGACGGACGATGCGCTGGCGGACGTCCTCCCCGCGCCGGCAAGCAACAAGCGGCTTCGGGCACTGCTCAATGACCTGAAGAAGATTGAGTCAGTGTCCAAGGCCCTTCAAGGAGCCAACGTGAGTTTGCTGGATGTGCGGGTGTGGTTTGATGGCTTAATTGCCATTAAACCACACTACGCAACGTATCTCGGTAAGTTTGTTTTTACTTATTGACATGCTAACCGAAATTGAGCTCTAAATCAATTTATTTTTTGTAACAGGACCCCGGGCCGACATCGTGCACAGCCCTGACTTCGAGTCGGGCTGCGTTCGGGTCCTGGGAGGGAAGGCGAACCGCCTCACGCGGGGCGAGAAGGCGGCGTTGCGACCATTTCGCTGTGACGATGCGCAATCAAGTGTTGCCGAAGACGCTGAGAGTGGTGATGAGGGCTCGTTTGTAGAGCAGCTCCAAAAGCGACGCCGCTTAGCAGCGGTGGAGCCAAGGTACGAGCTGCTGGGGCGCATCCCTCCTACTTCTAACGTGGCTGAGCGTTTTTTTTAGCGTCGCCAGAACGACTTACGGCCAAGAGCGACACAGCCTGCAGCCGATCACGCTGGAGATGCTGCTCTTCCTTCGCCAAAATTAGCAGTATTGGTCGGCCCAGACGGTAGATGAAGCAACGAGGTAAATGGTAATATCATGTTCCTTTATGCTCTTATGTATTTGATGGTCGTTGGGGATGACATTATTTATTAGTCGAGAGAAGAGAAGCAATTACATTATTTATGCTGTGTAGGTGTTCATGATAAATATCAATACCATAATCGGGAGCCCTGGCAGTGGGCAACCCGAGAGGTGAAGCCTACCGTAAAGTTACGACCCGAGGGGAGGGGGCGTCGGCCGCCGGAGCGTGTCGACCCCCTGAACCATTGCGAATTAATTCCTGCTCTTCTTCGTCCAAGTCCAAGACGCCACCCCGTTCGCTGCGCCCAAGCCCAGTTCCATGGTAGTGAACTCCTCCGAGACCGTGATGCCCCGTTGAGATCCAGTACCGGACCGTATTTGTAGGAGCAAGCACGTCCAGACACCTCTCCGTCCAGTGATGACAAGGTTCCGCAAGCGCACGTTTTCTTCAAGACCGTCAAGGAGAGCAAGAATTTCCGTCCCATAAGGAGATGTCAGGATCAGTGTCAAGGCGCAAGCTAGATGGCGTAAACGCTCCGGTTGAGATCCGGTCGCCCGTGCCCGCCCAATGCCCCCTGTCCCAGTGCGATGCAGTGCCCCAACCAATGAGCTACCATCCGGATCGACCGTGTACGTATAACTAACCCCGGACTTGGTCAACGAGTCCACGGGACCTCTTTGGAGTGCCCCCCCCCCCCGTGACGTCTGAAGTCCCAAGCCAGCAGAATGAGACAGCGAGGAGGATGCAAGCGAAGTCATGGTAGATGACAAGAATCTCTCAGCTTTCAAGCAACTAAGTTATTTGCTCGAGTAGGTAACTAGTTAAATTGAACCAGCTGACTCTCTCTCTCGCTCACTCGCTCTTCCGCCTTGTCCAACGCAACCCAAGGCCACGTCAATGGAGGCTCAGAGCTTCCTGATCGTGGGACTGAAGGGCAGTCACCTGAGCCGCGAGACGCTCTTGGAGTTGGTCCCTCGCTGCAGCCGCATGCCGGAGCTCGAAGCTCCGATCACGAAGTTGCTGGCGCGTCTCCAGCTCCTCCACGACCTCGTGGCGTCTCGGGACCCCATGGACCCCGTCAAACGTCAGTACATCGACGTCGTCGTGAGGTTCGTCAAGCTCCTGCGCACCAAGCCGCTGCTGCAGCGACTCGGTAGACTATTTCCTGGGTCGTATACCGGTCTGCTCGGCTGTTTGGGTCGGCGTTTCGGATAAGATGATACTGCGTGAGCTCCTCGTTTGCACCGTCAATTTCGCTTCGCTCATGGCGGGCAAGGCGTCGGTAGTTAGATATCACCTCCCTGTAAGGGCACCTACTCCGGCCCACGCGCCGACCATTGCAGACCTTCGCTTTGCTTCGGTTGCAAACGGTCTCTCTGAGGCCTCTGAGGCCACAGATATACACTTGAGATTTGTATTAGAATCGCCGACCCAAACAGCCGAGCAGACCGGTATACGACCCAGGAAATAATCTACCCAGCGACTCGCGAGCAGTGAGACGCTGGTGGCCGCCATTCGGGAGCTGCAGCTGAAGCTCAGCGATGTTGCACAAGCACTCGGAGTGGCCGACACACCCGAAATGACCGCGTGGAGTGAGGGGTGGGGGGATGTGTGGGGCCAACAGTGCAGCATACTCAATGACCTGGTAGCGGGGACGCCAGAAAATCTGCTGGCGAGTGAGTTCCGAGGAGATAAGAAGCTGCAGGCCGTGCTCATGACGCTCAACAGCAGCCTCCACTGGAACAGCCAAGCGCCAGAGATGCAGCAGCTGAAGAGGGCGACTCTCGATCGGGTGATGCAGTGCTCAAACCAGCAAGGTCTGAGGCTGTTTCCGTGGTTCATCCCGATGGACGACGTCGAGTTTGAGGACGAAAGCATCATGGGTACAGGCACCATTGGACACACGAGTCGAGGGACATGGCGACGCGATGGGGTGCGTATCGATGTGATGGTCAAGTGCCTGTTCAAGGAGACATCGGACGATGTCGATGTCGAGGAGGCGTTCCTCCGCCAACTGGAGCTCTGGGTCAACCTCCCAGACAGCGCGCACATCTTGAAGCTGTACGGCGGGTCTCACGCCAGCCAGCCACCCTTCTACGTGTGCGAGAACGCATACAACGGAAACATCGCCGACTTCTTAGGAGACGGCACGCACAGCGTCATGTTCTGGCGACTCTTTGAGCAGGTGGTGAAGGGCCTCAAGTTCCTGCACGAGATGAACATCGTCCACGGGGGACTTCGTTGCTCGAACATTCTGATCGGTGCGGACTACACGGCCAAGATTTCGGACTTCGGGTTTAGCTCCGTCCGCACCTTGTCTGCGGGTCTGAGTGCCGGGTCAGCCAAAGCCAGCGCGGCGACTGTGCGCTGGAAGCCCAAGGAGGTTTTCACCGACCCCGGGACGGATGCGAAGCGCTTCGAGTCGGATGTTTACTCGCTCGCGATGTCGATGATTGAGGCGAAAGCTGGTCTCCCCTTCTGTGACGCTGATGACGCAGAGGCGTTGGCGCAGATCATGAAGGGGGAGGAGCATCCTCGTCCCGATGAGGTAACCGATGACGAGTGGAAGTTCATCCGTCAGCTGTGCAACCCCGACTTCAGTCTGCGACCGACGCTCAACCAGGTGCTAGAGCGGATGAACGTGTTTGCTCAAGAGGAAGAGCGACGATATCCGAGGGCGCATATTGCGTAGATCCGCTCCGATTTTAAGCTGATGTTCAGTATACAGTTGTGCGTGTTATCTTCCTTCACCTTCGATGAGAAATTGTTTCATGTACCTCACTTAAGTATCCATGAGAGATGTAAGCATATCTTTTGATCTCTCTTAAGTATCCATGTACCCTGGTTACACTCAAACTTGAATATTGGTAGCAGCTGTACCCATCACCGTCATTGAAGAATTCTTCAAGGAAGAAGGAACTGATAAACTATGGCGGACTGGCAGGTGCTCAAGTTCCAGCCGTGGAACAGCGCGCCCGACGTCTCATTCTGGCAGACGCTCACGAGCCTCAAGCTGGACAAGTTCCAGCTCGACGACCAGGCGCAGGTGCATGCAGGCCGCGAGCCCCCGAGAAGCAGAAGAATTTATTAATTTATTATTCTTGCTGAATTAATTTATGCAGGCGGTGACGGGTTATTTCACGCCGGGGAGGTCGCAGAACGTACCAGCGCGCTTTACCATCGACGAGAGCGCGTTTCCCACCGCTGAGGGGGCTCAGACCGACAGCAGGTGCGTTACAGTATCTAATAAATTATGAGATCTCCTTAGATTTCCATATCTTATACTTATTTTGCTGTCTCGACAGGGATACGGACCGCGCACGATATGAGTGGGGAGCGCCTGGGTTGCTGTTCAACACTAATACTCTAGAGGTGAGGGTGCTAGAGTGAACAAATAAGAGGTATACATTTGGGGGGTTGCCTAAATTTATATTGTATCTTGTGCCAGGCCTTCAAGTCGCTGGACAAGGCCAAGCTGCTGAAAGAAGCCGGGGACAAGATCTTGGATCTGGTTCTCAGTGATGAGCGTGGGGGCGTCTCCATCGACCATTTGAACAGCTTCGTGCTGATCACTTTTGCCGACCTGAAGAAGCACTCGTTCCTCTACTGGTTCGGCTTCCCGGCGTTGTCTCCGCCGATGCCGTTCCAGTGTCGATCTCCACCAGCTGCGGTATCGTCGGTATTGTCCGCCAAGGAGCAGGTCCAGACACTTCGCGGCCTGTTGAAGTTGCGTCGCGTGAATGGTGAAACTCATGTGGTGGAGAGCAACTTCGCCTCATTTTTCGTTTTGGAGCGTCTGGCTGAAAGCGCCAGCAGCGAGCAGGTTGTGAGAGTTTCGGACGTCCAGAAGTGGAGAGCAGCCGACCACAATGCGGACGGTGTAGTGGAAACGCTCTTTGGCTTCGTTGACCCGTGTCCGTTGAAGACGAATCCAGGGTGGCCGCTGCGGAATTTCTTGGCGCTGCTGACGGCGCTCCCAGCTGAGAAAGTGGATCGCTCACGCCCGCTCAAGATCATCTCGTTCCGTGAGCACGTGCACCAGTTTACGGAGGTGCCTGATGACTTTGAGTGGAGGAGCTCTGTTGTGTTTGAAGTCAAGAGTGATCAGTCGTTCATGGCAAATGGCCGATCTAGACAAGATGTGCGCGTTACGGGCTGGGAAGCCAACGTTCGTGCTAAAATGGGTCCTCGGATGATGGAGCTCGGCGGCATTCTGGACCCGATTCGTCTTGCAGAGACGTCGGTGGATTTGAATTTGAAGCTGATGAGGTGGCGTCAGCTGCCGTCGCTGAATTTGGAGTTGCTCGCACAGACGAAATGCCTGCTGCTTGGTGCAGGAACTTTGGGGTGTTACACAGCACGGAGTCTTCTCTCGTGGGGGTTGCGCAACATAACCTTCGTGGACAACTCTACGGTGAGTCACTCCAACCCAGTTCGGCAGCCACTGTTTGAATTCAACGACGTCGGGAAGCCGAAGGGCGAATGTGCAGCGAACGCTTTGAAGCGGATTTTTCCGTTAGTGAACTCGCAAGCTGTGCATCTGACGATTCCCATGGCTGGTCACGCCCTGAGTAGCCCGCAACTAGTGGAGGAGGCCAGGAAGGGTCTCGAGACGCTGGAGCAGCTGATTGAGTCCCATGATGTTATCTTCTTGGGCACGGATTCTCGCGAGAGTCGCTGGCTTCCGACTGTGATTGCTTCATCAAAGAAGAAATTGCTGTTGAACGCGGCCTTGGGCTTCGACAGCTATTTGGTCATGCGCCACGGTGTTCATCCTGACCACGAGCACGGTCCATCACTAGGCTGCTACTTCTGCAATGACATTGTGAGCCCTCGTGACTCGCTAAAGGATCGCACGTTGGATCAAATGTGCACAGTGACCCGCCCCGGGCTGGCTCCGATTGCTGCAGCAACTGCTGTGGAGCTTCTGGTCGCTGTGCTGCACTCACCCCAAGGAAAGTATGTGGGAGCTGAAAAGCCAAGCGACGGCTCCGCCCCGATGGGTTATATCCCACACCAGTTGCGGGGCTTCTTGAATGCGTTCCAGAATATGGTGATCACCGGTGAAGCGTTTGACAAGTGCATTGCGTGCAGCTCGAAGGTGATTGATGCTTATAGCGCAGACGCTCTGGGTCTACTGGAAAAGGCGTGCAATTCTACGGCGTATTTGGAGGAGCTCACGGGGCTTAACCAGCTAACGGAAGAAGCCGATTCCCTGATGATCGAACTTGAAGACAGCGATGAAGACGGCGACATGGTCTAGGCGTGTGGGGCGATTGCACGACGTTTTAGCTATTAATGATAACAAATCAGCTCTCTTTACTGATACCGGTAACCACTTTGGTGGGTTGCATTCTACAGATGGCGAAAATCAAAGGAGTGAACAAATGCAAGTGCGCTCGTAATGATATAATTCCTAGCAGTATATTTCCATGAAACGGAAGTATTAAAAACACTTGAGCTTGAAACATGGACTATGAGTACCGCGCAAGCTGCATACTTCAAGCACGTCAGTTCCAAGCGATACATTCTTAATACAAGGCCGTGCGCAAGCGCCCGGGCGAGCTCTGAAATTTAAAATTGAAGAATGAGTGTTGCAGCGAAGTATGTTGGTCGCATCGTTGCTTGGGAGTTTGGAGAGAGAGAGAGTTCTATTTACATGTTACTTATGTGCAAGATCAGCTCAAAAGTTTGGAGTCGTTGTCTTACTCGAAGATCGTGAAATCCTTGCGGGGCCTTTTTTCGTTTCTGTCACCTTTTCTGGTTACGGTGAATGAGGGGTTAACTTGATAGATGAAGTTACTTCATTCAAGTTGTGCATACTACTGAAGTACATGGTGGGCTACCGGCGGCATCATTCTGACCGTCTATAAAGATTATCTATTCGTTTTTATATCATCTGTACATTTGAAGTGCTGCCCGAACGTCCCTGTAATGTAGAGGAAAGCGCCAGACTAGCACGTACGAGGTCGATGGCCTGCTCGCCCTCGGCGTTGACGTTAGCATTCATTGCGCGCGCCGTGGCCTCATCGGTGGCGACGAAGAAGTCGCAGAGCTTCTGAAGCCGCTCGAAGTCCGTGTTGCGGTCCGCAACTTGAGGATCAGGCGCGCGTATTGCACGCTGCCCGCAGTCACATCGTTCAGCGCGAACGGTGTGGTGCTCTTGGCGTTCATGTCCGCGTTGGGCTTGGTGGCCTTGGCGGTGGCATTAGTGCTCGCGCTCTTATTGGTGCGCATTCTTGCCGTCGTTGTAGTTCTTGTTGGCGGTGGGATTCTTGCCGGCCGACGCCACGCCACGTCGGAGCTGCAGTGATGGTCGTGGAAGAAGTGTCCGCAGGGCGAGAGTACGAGTCGGTTGCCGTCGAGCCCAGCCCACTCACAGAGACAGATGGGGCACGAGTCCGAGTCCACTTGCACATCGCGCGGGTCGACGTATTTGAGCTGGCGAATGGATCGGACGTGTTGCTGTTCGTGCTCCAGCGGGAACTGCAAAAACTCCTTGACCATGAATCTCGTGGATGCGATCTCGCTGCACGCCTCCACCTCCTGCTCTGCAGAGAGGTACTCGCAAATGGCGACGATGAACTCCTCGAGTCCAGCGGTGCGTCCCCCCACCAGCGCCGACGGGTCCTTGAACATGACGATGCGACGAGGGAAGCCCACGTCCTTGAGCTGGTCGCGCCGCACACTCCACACCCTCGGTTCTTCTTGTGCGCCGCCAAGCGCGCGAGCAGGCGCTTGCGCAGACGGTAGAACTCGGAGTAGCCCTTGCACACGACCCACTTCTGCTTGTAGTAGTCGCACGTGATCTCCAGTTGGTACACATAGTAATTGCCCGAGGCGCCGCGCACGAGCACAGCCTGGCAGCGCATGGTCAACTGCGTCATGGACTCCTGGTGGATGCGGCGGATGAGCACGCGCTTGGCCGCTACGCCGTGATCGGCCACGAGGCCGATGGGCATGTCTTGGAAGCGCTACTGGCCCATGGACTTGGCGGGCATGGCCGCAGCCTTCGGTGCCTGCGTTGCAGCAGCCGTGGCCACGGCGCCAGGTGGCTTCACCTGTGCGTTGCCGCCAACTTGGTGGGGACTGGGGAGCGACGGGGAATGGGTTGGAGGCACCGATGCAAACGAGCGTACTCTTCACGTTGCTGTCTCGCCATGCTGACGCGCCTTTGGATTTGTTTTTGCGTTTGGAAAGTTTTTTTTTTGCAGCTCGACCTATTGTCATAATTGACAGTGAAATTGTGAGATGTCGCCTGAATGTTGAACTAGCACGCCACAGGCAACATCCAGATTTTTTATTAGTAATAGATATATATTAGTTATTGAAGGGAGATGTGATCATTTTAGTGTCGAAATCTCTAGAGTCTACAAATTGAAGTTGGTTTATGAGAGAAGTATGACCAAAAGCGAAAATTGACGTGTATTTTTGCTAGATCTTGGAGGCTTATTAGATTTGGAGGTGACGTTTTGAGCGAGAGCTGATTGTGCCTTTTTTAGATCTTAGACAAGTATAGTTTGTGAGCGGAAAATGTGATTACTGATATACTCTGAAATAAATTTCAGAGAATAACACCACTGGCAACGACCCTTGAATAGTTCTTCAGCTTTTCTTCTTCGTTCTGAGGAACATTCGATGATGCTCCTGTGCACTTGCAGAGTGATGAAGATTGTTTCCTTTGCCAATGAGATTCTGGTTCACTATAATAATCCTAGTCAAGCCACGTCGAAATTGGCATCTTTTTTAACAGAACTACTTGCAGATTTCGCACAATCCCACCTCTCAAATGGACTGCGAACCAGCATGAGAAACACGAACATATTTTTACCCTGACCATCACAGGACGAAAACTAAGTCAGGAATAGCTGTCTATTTTCCCACGCCCACTGGATGTGATGTTCATCACGTTCCTCACATTGTTGAATCAGTCTCTTCCGCCGCAAAATGGGTCGCAAGCGCTCATCGCTGATTGGAATGTGGGAGGCTACGCAGGTGGAGCTGCAAGGCACTTACTCGACCGGGAGAGTGATCGACCTGGCCAAGTACATTCGCAGCGCAAATTCAGTGCGAGTTGTTGCAGTTATCATCGGGACTCCAGTGCCATGTCTGCTGGTCACACTAATCATCGACTTTATGCCGCTTTTCGATCCGTCGAAGGGTATCGAGGCCAACAAACTGTTCTTGGTGCGGGAGTTTTACGGCTTCACCGTGATGACGCTCCTTGCCATTCACCAATTCCGCACGGGGGTGCGCACGGTGCTCTCGTACCCAACAAAACGGGTCATCCGAGACGCACTGATAGTGGCGGCACTCACGGTAGGGGGTCTATACGGCGCCATCTTGTGGATCGGCTTCCCATTACCGTTCACAACACTGCTCGTTGTGCCTGTATGGCTGACGCTGACGGTGATTCCAATGGGGATTCAGTGGGCAAAAGATCTCCTGGAAAACCCGAAGGCTGTAGCGATGCTCATCGACATGGTCAAGTTGTGGTTGTGCGATTTTCTCCTGGTCTTCATCTACCCGCCGTATTTTTACGTCTTCACCACATTAACGCACACGGCTCAGATGGCTTTTGCGCTGTTGCTACCGCTGATCAAACTGTTCATGAGGAACCTGTTCGCTCGAGCTGTGGCGCATCTTGGCGACGAGACACCCGGACTCGTGATTTTCAATGCCGATGTGTTTGGTTCGCTCTTCATAGCGTATTGTATGCAGAGCTCACCTTCGATCTGGACTACGATGGAGCTGATGGTCGTGGCTGTCTGCTTGATGGGGTTATCGCTGCGTGATATTGAGCACGCGCGCAAAGGTTTGGGTGAACTTGAACGGAAAGTTGATAGCGGGTATATGTGGAGTAGTTATCATGGTGCAGTTGGTCATATCAGTCTGGGCGGGCGATTGCCGACTACACTTGAGCGAGCGAGTATTCTCCTCGAGAGGGAAACGCAGTCACCAGCAAACAACTCGCGCTCATCGCAATTGCTTGAGCTCAAGCGGATGATTTTGGATGACGAACAAGAGCGGGAAGGACCAACATTGGTCACGAAGATAACCAAGAAATCGTCCGTAGGACATGACATTCTCAGAATGTTTGGGTCGAGTGCTCGTATACATCCAGATGCTGAACAAAGTGGCAAAAAGGTGGAGGAGGACACTCGGTCCACAGGAAGCCGTACCCTGGGGGTTCAGGACAGACTCAAGTACACACGCAAGGTGCGACGACTGCTATACATGGCGGAGTTTCTTCTCCTGCTCAACTACGTCGAAGTTGTCATCCCGCTCATCTTCTGTACGTACTAGAGGCTGCCATGGATATATTGTATTTTTGTTTGAATTAACCTTGGATGTGTGTGTGTGTGTTTGAAAGCCATCTATTTAGTCATCACCTACTACCTACCCAACCGAGAGTATTATGCGATATACGACGGGATCGACCAGATCCAACTCATGCAAACGCTTACGAATGTCCTATTCTACTGCTTGCTCCAGCTCGCATCTTTTCTGCTCTTGGTCTTCATGCTCAGGCGCATGCTCGGGTTTTCACCGATCCAGCAAATTGCCTTCATACTGAAAAAGCAAGTCGACTACGTGCAGATGTGCCTTATCTTCTGGCTATATTACAATGTCCAGAGTTCACTGCGGCATTTGGGTAGGTCGACAAGTATTTGCTGTTTTCAACCCCTGCCGAAGGGATCCTAACTTTCGCTCTCCGGTCTTTGACAGGCTACGATTACAGCTTTCAGTTCATTTGGCTGTCGAATTCAGGATCGACATCAGGAAATGGATCGTCATAAGATGATACGAGATGCTTGGATGCAGTACGAAGATCCATTTTGCTTTAAGCTTATAACCACTTTTTTAGGAAGCCCACTTCGACGAGGGTTCAAATAGTATATTCATCGACAACTGAAGTACAGTACTTCGTAGTAATAAATTATGTTCAAGGCTTGATTCAACTTGAATCAATTGAATCAAGCCGCTTGAACAACCAAGCACGACCAGAACGCACTTTCGATGTTTCACCACCAGTCAGCTTTGTCTTGATCATGGCTTGAATAACGCAGGTCTGTTTATATTTACTCCACGTGAGGCGTCAGAAGCGATGTTTCCTTTTATAAACCAAAAACATATTTCCACCGGATTCGAAGAAGCAGGCACCGGAACCACATCAGCCTCATAGACATGAGTTCCAAATTGCAAAAGCTCCTGTAGTGTATGATAATTTTTCATATTTAAAGGCATACTGGTTCGCTCTTTATGCCATTCCTGTACCCTGTTGGCAAGGAAGCGGAAGCTTCGTCCATCAAGCAGTTTGCACTCAACCCATCCCCGCCACGTACCCTTGTGGCTACCCACGTAAATAATATCCCTCCCTTCGTTTCATTGGTCCATTCTTCCTATTTCTATTGGCCAAAATCCGGTTACGCCACATACATACGTAAATACTTGTGAATGGACAGCGCGACGTACGTTTCGCCCCCTCTCGCTCAGAACCGAGAAGCGCCAAGAAGCAACAAGCGAGTTGCGCCACCTCCTCTCGCTTCCTCTAATCCCTCCCACGTCGACAATGTCCGCCCCCGCCAACGCCGCCGACGACCAGGTGGAGCTCTTCAAGGTGAAGAAGCTGATCAAGTCCCTCCAAGCCGCTCGCGGGTGCGTCTTCATTCCTCTCTAACCAATTCTCTAACCCATTCTCTAACCGTCCACATCTCTTTCTAACCCGTATTTGCCATCCACATCCATATCTAAAATCCAGCAACGGCACGAGCATGATCTCTCTGATTATCCCTCCGAAGCAGCAGATCCCGCTCATCTCCAAGATGCTGTCGGACGAAATGGGTACCGCCTCCAACATCAAGTCGCGCGTGAACCGCCTGTCGGTTCTGGGCGCCATCACCTCTACGCAGCAGCGTCTGAAGCTCTACAGCAAGTGTCCGCCCAACGGGCTCATCATCTACTGCGGCACGATCATCACGGACGAGGGCAAGGAGAAGCGCGTGAACATCGACTTCGAGCCCTTCCGCCCCATCAACACGTCGCTCTACATGTGCGACAACAAGTTCCACACGGAGGCGCTGGGCGAGCTGCTGCAGGACAACGACCGCTTCGGCTTCATCATCATGGACGGCAACGGCGCGCTCTACGGCGCCGTGTCGGGCAGCAACCGCGAGATTCTGCACAAATTCTCGGTGGATTTGCCCAAAAAGCACGGACGTGGTGGCCAATCGGCGCTGCGATTCGCGCGTCTGCGACTGGAGAAGCGCCACAATTACGTGCGCAAGGTGGCGGAGACGGCCACGCAGCTCTTCATCACGAACGACCAGCCCAACATCTCGAACCTCGTGCTGGCCGGCTCGGCCGACTTCAAGAACGAGCTCAACGGCTCGGACCTGTTCGACAAGCGGCTGGCGGCTATTGTGGTCAAGGTGGTGGATGTTTCCTACGGAGGGGAGAACGGCTTCAACCAGGCCATTGAACTGGCGGCGGAGACGCTGGCCAACGTCAAGTTCGTGCAGGAGAAGAAGCTCATTGTGGCTTACATGGAGGAGATCGCGCTCGACTCGGGCAAGTACTGCTTCGGTGTGGGCGACACGATGAAGGCGCTGGACTTGGGAGCGGTGGAGACGCTGATCTTGTGGGAGGACCTGCCGCACCACCGCTACGTGCTGCGTAACGAGTCGACGGGAGCGGAGACGGCGAAGATTCTGTCGCCGTCGGAGGAGTCGGTGGACTCGAACTTCGTGGACGCTGATACGGGCGCCAAGCTCGAGACGGTCGAGCGCGTGCCGCTGGTCGAGTGGTTTGCTAACAACTACAAGCAGTTCGGCACGACGCTCGAGTTCGTGACGGCGCGCTCGCAGGAGGGCTCGCAGTTCTGCCAGGGGTTTGGAGGCATGGGCGGCATCCTGCGGTGGAAGGTGGACTTCATGGAGATGGACTACGAGTTCGACGACGACGACGACTTTGACGAGGACGCGTTCATGTAGAAGTAATTATTGCGTGACGCTTTGCGCTTAGTTAGGACAACGAGGCGTCACGCACCGTGGCGCTGCGGGAGGAACGAGCGCAACCTGAAGACAAGAAGAAGAAGACAGAGAAGAAGAAGATGAAGACTGCATTTCTTTTCCGGACAGCCGCGGGGACGTCGCCATAGAGTTTTCGAGCAGGAGGGACGAGCAGAGCAGAATACGCGACTGACCCGGACGAGCTGTAAACACCCAGTGAGGCGAGGAATACACGGCTGATTCCATGCTTGCTGACTTGTCCAGACGTGTCCGGCGCAGTGAGGGGCCCGCTAACTGACAGTTCGTGCTGTGTGATGTTTGTGTTGTCCGGATTAAGCCAAGCAGCAGCGACCCGACAGGCGAAACGACCGAGTCCCAGGCAGCATCCACCATGGGGAACGAGACCCCCGTCGAGCGCATGGAAGGCAACGTGGACGAGGTGCACGAGGTGCGCGAGCAGCAGGCGGCGGCGTGTTTGCAGCGGATGTTTCGCTGTCGGAAGGCGCGCGTACGGCTGCGGCAGATGCTGGCGTCCGTCTTTGAGAAGTTCTACGACGCCGAGTCGGGGCTCTACTACTACTTGGACAAGCGCACGGGCGAGACCACGTGGGACAAGCCCCGAGTGCTCCGCGGAGACGACGACGTGGAGCTGACGGCAGTGTACGATGGGAAGGAGGAGGCCACGTCGGAAGCTGAGCCTGCAGAGCTGCAGGTAGTTGATCTGGACAAGGACGAGAACAACTCGGGCAACGAGGAGGAAGGAGAAGGCGGAGAAGACGCGGAAGAAGAGGAAAAGTATTTGGGCTACTCGGCGCAGGATTTGGAGTTGGCTCGGGAGCAGTTCGCGCACTATGACACGGATTCCAGCGGCTCTATCAACGCTTCGGAGCTCCACAAGTTGTTCACGAACCTCGGCGAGCAGCTTACGCTCAACAACGTGCGTGAGCTCATCAAGGCTGTCGACACGGACGGCAACGGCGAGGTGGAGTTCAACGAGTTCTTGCGTCTGCTACGTAAGCAGCAAGACAAGAACCAGTACTCCGCGTCGCTGACGTTGGCCTTGCTGTTCGGACCCAAGGAGCTGACCAAGCTGAAGCAGCTGTTCATGGTTCTGGACCTCGACGGCAGTGGCTCCATCGATGAGCACGAGCTGCTGCAGCTCGTGAAGAAGCTTGGCCGTCGCGCGGACGAGTTCGACCTCCCAGCCATGCTGCGCGAAGTTGATGCCGACGGTAGCGGGACAATCGGCTTCAACGAGTTCTTGCAGATTGTGGCTGCCATGGCGAAGGACGATGGCCCCAAGTCAGCTTTTGCGGCGCTGCTGGACCTCGGCATCGCGCAAGGGCTGCTCAACGGACTGGATGAGGTCGTGCAAGCCTCACGCCAGAAGATGTTTGAGTGGCTCAATGCTGACCTCATTGCAGAGCAAAAGCGGCTGGCACTCAAGCGCGAGCGTCGGCGACGCCAAGAAGAAGAGAGGCAGCGTCAACTCGCAAAAGACCGAGAGCTCTATGCACAGCACCAAGCAGAGCTTGCAGCCCTCGACCGCGCCCGCCACGCGCAAGTCGAAGGCTTGATGGTGGACGTGGAGTTCGAAGGGGACGGCCGCAACTTCCCGACCCCAGGCCAATTCGCGCGTGTGCACTACGTCGCGAGCTTCGAGCGCACCGGAGAGATCTTTGAATCGACTCGAGCACGATGCGGTAGCGCGCTTGAGTTCTGCGTCGGCGCCGGACACACCATCGCGGGCTTCGACCTTGCATTGCAGCGCATGAGCGTCGGCGAGACGGCTCGAGTTGTCGTTGCTCCTACACTGGCCTACGGCGTGAAAGGCCGACCCCCACGTATCCCGCCCAATGCTGCACTTGTGTTTCGCATCGAGCTGATCAGTATCAAGGAGAAGCTCCAGTCGTCGATCGGCGTGGCTGCTGCGACGCCTGTGCAGCGACTACGGAATCGATAGTTCTCCCACTCAAACCGACACCTGGTCATGCAGAACGCCAACGCGGGCAGCGAGATGATTGGGATCGACACGATATGCCGCCTATCGCCACGCTTAGACGGTCAAAAGTTCAGCGTCCGAACTCATTGTGGCGAGTTCGACTGGCCATTGGAATCGATTAGCGAGTTAACTGCTGCACCGGAATGCTGTCTGATTCGTTGACCATTTGATCTCTGATCATCTCAAGCTCAAGCTCGAGTCCACCAAGTCGCAGTCATGCCGATGGTCAACGGTAGCGTCATCTCCTGCTTGATCCCGCGTTGCTTTCGGCGTGACAAAACTCCGCCAGATTCCAAGTCGACTGGAAACATTTTTGAAGAACGCATGAAGCAGCGACTGCAGAAGCAGAGGAAGCGACCAGCGCGTCCTAAGTACGCCCAGACACACACAGTCGACGAGGAATTTGCTACCTTTGACCTGCTGGCGGCAATCGATCGATCGGTTGCCGCCAAGTACGCGAACAGAATACGAAAGGTGCAATGGCCGCACCTGCTGAGCTGGGATTCCGTCGCGGATACCTACGTAAGTCCCCCTTCATCAGTTGGAGCTGAGGCTGGAGGTGACATCGCCCCAAGACAAACGACGGACTACGATCCGGAGATCTTGAGCAGATCCTCAGCGCAGTTCACTCGACAGGAACTCTCTCAAGAAGCTGTCTTCCGTTTACAGCAACTCGGCCATTTGGACATGCGGAATTCTGTATCATCGTTCGTGTACCAAGCCCCGCGGGAATCTGCCAGAAAATGGAGCACGGCCACTACGAATGGGAGTGACTCACTCTGCTCAGTGGTACACGGCAGCTATATATCGAAGGATAAAACCAATTCCTCCAACACTTTAGGCATAGTGAGCTTGGCGCAATGGCGATAATACATGTAAATGGTCCCGATTAAGCGGGGGCTCGGCGTTTGGAGTTCAGTTCTTGAGAATTGCTCGTTCTGACGATACCCTGTGGACACATTGACTGGAGGTGCGTTGTTGGGATTCAAGACGCATGTGATGTTAGCAGGGAGTTCCGAGTAGGTGCTGTTTGGTGTCACGCTCGCATTGGGTTGACACCTGGTATCGTAGTGACCCATCAAGGAACTGTCGAGATGGAAAGACTGGAGACTGATTTGTTCAGTCTCCACGAATCTGCTCTGACATTTTTCTCTTTTTGGAGTTGTCGCTATCTGAGCATGGATCCGACAATTAGCCCCCCATTCGGGGATGTGGGGACACCCGCCTCGTGCACTCATATTGACCGTTTCTCCGCAGTGTTCATTAACAGTGAGCTGGGTAAAGAGCTGGGCCCTTGTCTGCAAGAGTGTGATCGGTATCTTGACCAAAAAGAATCTTGACTTACATGTACCAACTTCATGTTAAGCTTAGTAGTGACGTGAACATCGAGGACAAAAGCAAATCCATCAACACGAAAAATATCAGTAAATTTCATCTCCACATTTATCTCCACGTTTGATCCGTCTGGGTATTATGAATGTCTAAATCATGTGGGGTCTTTGCCGCTCGACCACAGTGGTGTCGTCAGACGGAGGGATTGTCGTAATTTCGCCATCACGATGTGCTCCTGTCACTGAACCTGTAGTTACGTGTATCGTGAGCTTGGATTGGCGCGATGGTGCTCATGAGGCACGTCACGGACAAGATGAAGAGCATGCGGCAGAACCTCCGCAATTGCTGAAAAGTTCTCCACGACTGCCTTGGGCTTTCCTGGTAGCGTCACAATCAACGTATTCTTGCGAATACCAGCCACAGGGCGGGAGAGCACTGCCTTGGCCGTGATCTTGAGTGAGCTCTCCAGCATTGCAATGGGGAACCCTGGGATCTCCTTGTCGAGCACAGGCTTGATAGCCTCAGGAGTGACATCGCGAGGACTAAATCCCGTGCCACCAGACGTCAGAATCAGGTCCACTACGTCCGAGTCAGCCCAATCCTTCACCACCGCCTGAATCTCATTCACGTCATCGGGCACAACTTTGGTGACCACCACGTCCATCTTGACCTTGTCGACTTGGTGTAGGACATCTGCCATAGCCGGCCCACTCATGTCCGTTGACGTTCCAGCAGAGACCCGATCGCTAATCTACAAAGTACAAACCTATGCATTAGTATCTAGCTAGAATGTAAGCACCATCAGCAGAGACCACGAACCGTTAAAAGTCCCGCACGAAAGATCTTCTTGGGAGCGTTGGGTTGGTCTTTCACGTGCTGGTGGCTAGACTTCGTAACAGTACTCTGGGTTGGTAGAGTTGGAGCAGCGCTTGCGGCATTTCCAAACGTATTGTCCAATACGAGAGCTGGCACAGCATCCCCGCCACGAATTTCAGTCCCAGTCGGCAAGCACAAGAGAGCGTTGGCATTCCGGCAGCTGGCCATGATAAGCAGATTCGGACAGCACAACAGTGAGGCTTAGAAACAGTTTGCGTGGGTGCAATACTAGGAAGCAGAGCAAAGGTACAAACCTAAGCAGACGAGAACTGATTTGCCGACCAGTGCTCGTCGCTAGAAACCTGTGCTGCTTGCCGTCCCATTCTAGATTGGCGCGATGAAATTCTGGGCGTTCGGGATCCAGTTTGATCGGATGGGTCAGCGTCGCGTAGACCTTAGCATGATGGCACTTTGAGATCGGAAGCCCACGAAGCCGGCGCAGAGCCGGCAGAACCAGCAAATGGCACGTCGTGAAGGAGCTCACTGGGTTGCCTGGTAGCGCAAATACGAGCTTCTTCGTGCCCTGGACGTCGAGCGTAGCAAACGTCGTGGGTTTACCAGGCTTCATCAGCAGTCTCCCGAAGTGAACGGTGCCCATTTCCTCCAGCAGAGGCTTGATGAGGTCATGATCACCCATGCTCACGCCGCCGCTCGTGATCAGCACGTCAACCTGTTCCAGTGCCTTCACGATAGTATCCTTCAACGCCTGTTTCCTGTCCCCGCACACCCCCAAGTTGAGTGTTTTGGCTCCCCACCCTCCAATCAGTGCCAGAAGCATGGGACGGTTGCTGTCTCGAATCTTGCCTGGTGTCGTCGTGCCCTGGAACGCCTCCACAAGCTCGCTGCCCGTCGAAAGAACGCCCACCACAGGCTTCCGATGTGCCACCACCTCCGTGATTCCCGCCTGTCAACAACAACAAAATCATCAAAACCTCCACCCCCACCACCAAAAAGTCACACCAGCGTAAATTTCTCACCGTCGCCAGGAGTCCGATCTCCGCCGCCGACACCAGTTCACGGGCGTCCACGAGCACTTGTCCGGGGCTGATGTCCGACCCAATGGCTCGGATGTTCTGCCCCGCCTTCACCGCCTTGAGGATCTTCACCTCCAGCTCCTTTTCCACCGTCTCACTGCCGTCGACGCTGCTCGTGTCCTCGACCTTCACCACTGCGTCGGCCCCGTCCGGAACGGGCGACCCCGTCGTAATGTACGACACTTGGCCAGGCGTCAACGCAGTCACCGGCAAATCCCCCGCCGCGATGCGTTCTACCACCGGAAACTACCAACAGCAGTACCAATCAGCACGGATCCAAAGCAACAAGGTAGAATAGAGTAGAACCCCCTACCGTCCCCACTCCGTCCGCTGCGACGACCGCGTACCCATCCATGATACTCGCGCGGAACGGCGGCAGCGGCTCCTGCACGAATATTACAGAATAATAATAAATATTATTGTCATTATTGAAGTATTATAATTGTTTATAGATCAATTGGCGCACGACGCTGTGCACGGGCTCCGCCAGCACGAAGCCGTCGGCCTCGTGCGCCGGCACGCGCGCGGCCCCCAGCGGCTGCGCCTGCTGTAGCACCAGCTCCACCGCCGCCTCCACGCGCAGCATGTCGTACGCGCTCTCGCGCCGCGTGGGCGACACGCCCTCGTCCCCGCACTCGCAGTCGCACATGATACAGTTGGTCTCAATTCCCACCCAAAGTGAGCTCTCCACTTCAAAATGGTACATGGTACCGTATGTTTGGCACCTTGTACCAAGATCAGGGCGTAACGGCCACTAAGTATACTGCAACTTGGGCCGTGGAAGATGCCGTCGACTGCTGTGCTGCGCCTCGTGCTGCTGGTGGCGCTGGGTCTGAGTCTGAGCGCGCTCTCGGCCAACGGCGCGTCCGAGTTCGAAGAGGTGGCCGCCAGCAAGCCGCGCGACATCGCGGACGACCACGTGCGCGTCCTGCTTTGCACGTCGTGCGGCTTCCAGCAGAACTTCCAGCAGCTGAGGACGTACCTGGAGGACACTTTCCCGCACCTGGTGGACAGAGTGGAGAGTGCCAACTACGATGTGGACCCGTTCAAGATGGTCACGTGCAATATTATTACGTCTGTCTGTTAAGACCCCATGGGGCTGAATGTTGGACCCTTTTGCTGCTGCTTGCTGTGGCTCTGCAGATGCTGGCGCAGTTTCTGGGCTACGCGCAGGCGACGGCCATGATCCTGTTGGTCTTCGGGGAGTTTGTGAGTCTGCAGGGGACTGACTGGGTGGAGGCTGCTGGGGGCTCACGCGTTGTGCTGTGCGGTGCAGATTCTGCCGGCGCTCGGGGTGGACGTGACGGCGCTGCGCTGGGCGCTGAACAACCGCGTCGCGGCCTTCTTCATTGTCATGTTCATGGGGACGATCGCCAGCAGTTTGACGGCGTCGGGGGCCTTCGAGATCTACTTCAACGGTGCGGTGGGAGGCTGAAGGAAGGACTTTGCTCGTGCGGACTTGACTGGCTGACTGTATCGTGATGGTGACAGGAGACTTGATCTTCTCCAAGCTCGAGACCGGACGCTGGCCGACGCTGCTGGTGGGTCTTTGGAGTGATTTTGAGGTTGAGGGTTGGTCGATGTTGACGCGGGTTTCTTTGGTGTCCGGTGCCTGCAGGAGGTCTCGAACTCGATCAGCGAGTATGGACTGCTGGACAGTCCGGCTGCGTAGGGAATTACTCTAAACTGGCGATTTGGACGGCGGCAAGGCGTGACCCTGTTGGAATGCAGCATTGCGAGACAGAACCCACATCACACGGGACAAGATTAGCTGTGCTGCGACATTGTAGTTGGTCTATTAAGGCCTTGACCATCCAACAGAAGTACAGACGTTGGCACTGTTCAACTACTTGGCCTATACACGCTGGGGCTCGAAGCTGGTTTCCTGCTGAGGAGTCAGCGGTCGCATCTTCACTGGCACTGTGATGACTTCACCGAGCGGCGAGCCGGCGCGTCCGTACGAGGTGGAGCTCCCCCGCCGGTACGCGGGCTCGGGTCTTGAGCAACACGCGAGCCCACGGTCGCCGCAGCAACATCTCGCACAGCCGTCACAGAGCGGGACGCAGGTCGATTCAGCGCACGCGATGCAGCACCCACCGCAGCACCCGGCACACACGGCCTCGCAGAAGTCGTCCATGGCGGTTCCTTCTCCTCTGTGCGACGATTGAAATTGTCACGTGTCCAGCACTGTCCAGCATGGCAGAGCTAACTTTACCGTATTGTCGGATGGATATGAACGGCGACTCTGCCGCTCACTTCAAGAAGACACGCATGACTCGTCTTGTGGAGATCATTCAAGGTAAGACCCCCACGGCTATTCGTTCAAGCTTCTTGT
This sequence comes from Phytophthora fragariae, assembly GCA_009729435.1. Lineage (NCBI taxonomy): Eukaryota > Oomycota > Peronosporomycetes > Peronosporales > Peronosporaceae > Phytophthora > Phytophthora fragariae. Next base: position 65,774 of record QQOI01000072.1, on the reverse strand, counting down.
ATTTGAAATTATTTGTCGGCAGCGAGCACCGTAACATGCATTTGGCCCCTTTCAACAGTTCGCACGACCCATTCGGTTCGTGGTGAGGAAGCTATGAAAAACAAGGCGTTTGCTTACACGCCCGCTCCGTGTTGGTTCGCTGACTGCACGAAGTTGACGGCAACTGGTACGACGGGAACGGGCCCTGATCCGGCCGTCCCTCTTGCAATCATGGACGCGTATCCTTCGGCGGGGGCATTTTCAGGCTTGGCCATGAGATCGTAACAGGAGCCGCTGCATGTACAGAAGTCGACACAGTCGCCAGCATCACAGTCAGCAACGGTGTCGCACCAGTCGTTACAGAGCTCCAAGTCGCAGTATCCGCACTCGCACTCGCAATCGAGTCCTCCGAGGATGCACTCGAGACAATCTGCCATGGATTAGACTGGAATCGGCTATGGAGCGAGCGCGACGTCCAGCAGCGATGATGAGAAAATTTTCTTCACGATTCCCTGGTTCTCTAAGACATTTCCTCGACTTTGGGCAGTCTTAGACCGCTATTTTTGCAGTACGGATCCAATTTAGCAACTATCTTACCCCGACTTCGCATACGAAGCATTCTTCCGAGTCTGGGTCTTGATCCTCACCGCTGAATCCGAGCCAACCAACGAAACAAACGTAGTTTTTTCAGCTACGACGTTAGACTGTTGAACAGGATGCCGCGCTTCGCGCGCGGCACCGTGAACCCCTCGCCAACAACGACTGTTGCCAGCCGACGCTGTGGCAGCGGCTTCCTGCCGGTCCCTATGTACTTTGAAGTACCTGAAGCCGACCAGCGCATCCAAAAAAAAACGCGCCGCCGGCGCCACACCACCATCATACTTAAGTACCACACAGCCGCCAGCTACCTAACCACTTTCACGCTTATCACCAATTCAGCGGGCGATCGTCGAAGGACAGTCAACTTTGAGGGTTGACGCCCTCAGCTCCTGTCACCACCAGTCGTGGCGTCGGTGGTAGATGGGTGGTTCATCGTCAGATGCTGCGCGTGACGAGACGACTTTTGGAGGCCATTCACCGACCATTGCCCCATTCATCTCTGCACCAGCATTCGCGAGCAACTCGCGCCCACCCACCAGTTTAGTTGGTACCCGTTTGGTCGGCTTTGGCTCAGCGGTGGTGGCCCGTTGACGGGTATTGCTGCGAGTACCGAGGTGAGCTGGGCGACATGGTGGTTCTCCTTGCGTTGCTCGCACCGTCTTCTGTGTCAGGACCGACGAGCGACTCGTGAGTATCCATAGGTGGGTGACTTACCAAGGAGTGCCGCGCCGCGACGCATCAACGACGGCGTGGCGGAGATGTCGGTGCCATGGGGTCAAGTCCTGGATGGCCGCGTTTGGCTGCGTATCAACTGACGCATCGGTCGCGGAAGCCAGACTGACCAGCGTGACGAAGACCTGAGCGTCATGGCGACGTAGCCGTTGGTGGTGGTGAAGTGCGTATTTGGTGTCTGCAGCTAGGCAGAGGGTACTTGGGTCTTGACTTCGCCATTTGGAAGGCACCCAAATATTTGGGTGCCTTCCAAAACCCATATAAAACCGTCTGATGCGTTTAGTCCGTAATTTAAAAAAATAGATTACGGATTAAAAACCGAGCAAACGGGTTTATATGGGTTTTGGAATGCGCCCAATTGGAAGGCACCCAATTGGACCCTCGGGTGCAGACTGCATAACGCATCGCTGATGGCAAAACCTACGGAACCTCCACTGCGAAAGTACAGGTGGCAAGTTCGCCCGACAGTTGTCGCATTTGCATTCTGTGTCCGGGGAGAGGGGGGGGGGCTATCGATCGATCGATGTGTTACTGACATGAACGTCTGCCCGCCTCGAGTCTCGCAAGGTTGTCGGATGCCTCGTGAGCGAAGGGGTATCGAACACTCTGCGGATACATGTACATGTACATGGCCGATTGAAACCGCACTAGATATACATGTAGACTGAAAACTACTAATGTAATCAAGAATCAAACTCGAATGGAATCTGTCATTTGGAACATGTTAACGGAATGCAAAACGGCTTTATATGCTGGCCTGCACAGGACGCGCTAGCTTAAAAAGCGCAGTCCGACGTGTGGGGCTTGGTCACGGCAGGCGTCACAGAGGGGGTCTCCGGCGAAGGGGGCTCCTGCTGGCTAGGGTTCTCCGGCGAAGGAGGGGTGTTCTGCACCGGCGTCTCGGGCGTCGTCGGGGCAGGGGCCACCTCACTCTCGTGGCTGCCTTGAACGTCCTCAGGCGTGGTGGGGGCAGGAGTCACATCGTTGTCGTAGCTGCCCTGCACAGGGGTCTCCGGCGAAGGGGGCTCCTGCTGGCTAGGGTTCTCGGGCGAAGGAGGGGTGTTCTGCACCGGCGTCTCAGGCGTCGTCGGGGCAGGGGTCACCTCACTCTCGTGGCTGCCCTGAACGTCCTCAGGCGTGGTGGGGGCAGGAGTCACATCGTTGTCGTAGCTGCCCTGCACAGGGGTCTCCGGCGAAGGGGTAGGCTCCTCCTGGGTGGGGATCTCCGGGGTGGTCGGCGCCGGGGTGGGCACCTCCTGCACCGGGGTCTCCGGAGTAGGCGTCGGCTGCTCCTGCACGGGGGTCTCCGGCGTCGGGGTAGGCTCCTCCTGGGTGGGGATCTCCGGGGTGGTCGGCGTCGGGGTGGGCACCTCCTGCACCGGGGTCTCCGGAGTAGGCGTCGGCTGCTCCTGCACGGGGGTCTCCGGCGTCGGGGTAGGCTCCTCCTGGGTGGGGATCTCCGGGGTGGTCGGCGTCGGGGTGGGCACCTCCTGCACCGGGGTCTCCGGAGTAGGCGTCGGCTGCTCCTGCACGGGGGTCTCCGGCGTCGGGGTAGGCTCCTCCTGGGTGGGGATCTCCGGGGTGGTCGGCGTCGGGGTGGGCACCTCCTGCACCGGGGTCTCCGGAGTAGGCGTCGGCTGCTCCTGCACGGGGGTCTCCGGCGTCGGGGTAGGCTCCTCCTGGGTGGGGATCTCCGGGGTGGTCGGCGTCGGGGTGGGCACCTCCTGCACCGGGGTCTCCGGAGTAGGCGTCGGCTGCTCCTGCACGGGGGTCTCCGGCGTCGGGGTAGGCTCCTCCTGGGTGGGGATCTCCGGGGTGGTCGGCGTCGGGGTGGGCACCTCCTGCACCGGGGACTCCGGAGTAGGCGTCGGCTGCTCCTGCACGGGGGTCTCCGGCGTCGGGGTAGGCTCCTCCTGGGTGGGGATCTCCGGGGTGGTCGGCGTTGGGGTGGGCACCTCCTGCACCGGGGTCTCCGGAGTAGGCGTCGGCTGCTCCTGCACGGGGGTCTCCGGCGTCGGGGTAGGCTCCTCCTGGGTGGGGATCTCCGGGGTGGTCGGCGTCGGGGTGGGCACCTCCTGCACCGGGGTCTCCGGAGTAGGCGTCGGCTGCTCCTGCACGGGGGTCTCCGGCGTCGGGGTAGGCTCCTCCTGGGTGGGGATCTCCGGGGTGGTCGGCGTCGGGGTGGGCACCTCCTGCACCGGGGTCTCCGGAGTAGGCGTCGGCTGCTCCTGCACGGGGGTCTCCGGCGTCGGGGTAGGCTCCTCCTGGGTGGGGATCTCCGGGGTGGTCGGCGTCGGGGTGGGCACCTCCTGCACCGGGGTCTCCGGAGTAGGCGTCGGCTGCTCCTGCACGGGGGTCTCCGGCGTCGGGGTAGGCTCCTCCTGGGTGGGGGATCTCCGGGGTGGTCGGCGTCGGGGTGGGCACCTCCTGCACCGGGGACTCCGGAGTAGGCGTCGGCTGCTCCTGCACGGGGGTCTCCGGCGTCGGGGTAGGCTCTTCCTGGGTGGGGATCTCCGGGGTGGTCGGCGTCGGGGTGGGCACCTCCTGCACCGGGGACTCCGGAGTAGGCGTCGGCTGCTCCTGCACGGGGGTCTCCGGCGTCGGGGTAGGCTCCTCCTGGGCGGGGATCTCCGGGGTGGTCGGCGTTGGGGTGGGCACCTCCTGCACCGGGGACTCCGGAGTAGGCGTCGGCTGCTCCTGCACGGGGGTCTCCGGCGTCGGGGTAGGCTCCTCCTGGGTGGGGATCTCCGGGGTGGTCGGCGTCGGGGTGGGCACCTCCTGCACCGGGGACTCCGGAGTAGGCGTCGGCTGCTCCTGCACGGGGGTCTCCGGCGTCGGGGTAGGCTCTTCCTGGGTGGGGATCTCCGGGGTGGTCGGCGTCGGGGTGGGCACCTCCTGCACCGGGGGACTCCGGAGTAGGCGTCGGCTGCTCCTGCACGGGGGTCTCCGGCGTCGGGGTAGGCTCCTCCTGGGCGGGGATCTCCGGGGTGGTCGGCGTTGGGGTGGGCACCTCCTGCACCGGGGACTCCGGAGTAGGCGTCGGCTGCTCCTGCACGGGGGTCTCCGGCGTCGGGGTAGGCTCCTCCTGGGTGGGGATCTCCGGGGTGGTCGGCGTCGGGGTGGGCACCTCCTGCACCGGGGACTCCGGAGTAGGCGTCGGCTGCTCCTGCACGGGGGTCTCCGGCGTCGGGGTAGGCTCCTCCTGGGTGGGGATCTCCGGGGTGGTCGGCGTCGGGGTGGGCACCTCCTGCACCGGGGACTCCGGAGTAGGCGTCGGCTGCTCCTGCACGGGGGTCTCCGGCGTCGGGGTAGGCTCCTCCTGGGCGGGGATCTCCGGGGTGGTCGGCGTCGGGGTGGGCACCTCCTGCACCGGGGACTCCGGAGTAGGCGTCGGCTGCTCCTGCACGGGGGTCTCCGGCGTCGGGGTAGGCTCCTCCTGGGCGGGGATCTCCGGGGTGGTCGGCGTTGGGGTGGGCACCTCCTGCACCGGGGACTCCGGAGTAGGCGTCGGCTGCTCCTGCACGGGGGTCTCCGGCGTCGGGGTAGGCTCCTCCTGGGTGGGGATCTCTGGGGTGGGCGTGGACTCATTCTCATTGCTCCCTTGAACAGGGTTCTCCGGCGTGGGAGTAGGCTCATCCTGGTTAGGCGTGTCCTGGTCAGGCGTGTCCTGGGTAGGCGTGTCCTGGTTAGGGGTGTCCTGGTTAGGAGTGTCATGTTGGTTGTTGTTGTCCTTCTCCTTTTGCTTGTGGTCATCGTCATCCTTCTTGTTCTTCTTCTCCTTCTTCTCTTTCTTGTGGTCGTCGTCCTTCTCCTTCTTGTTGTCCTTCTCCTTCTTGTCGACCTTCTTTTCCTTGTCGTCCTTCTTCTCCTTGGTGTCCTTCTTTTCCTTGACGTCCTTCTTTTCCTTGTCGTCCTTCTTCTCCTTGTCGTCCTTCTTCTCCTTCTTCTCCTTGTTGTCCTTCTTTTCCTTGTCATCCTTCTTCTCCTTCTTTTCCTTGTTGTCCTTCTTCTCCTTGTCCTCCTTCACCTCGTGCTGGCCCTCCTCGCCCTGCTTGTGGTTGTCGTCCTGGTTGGTGTCCTGCCGGCTCGGGGTGTTTTGGTCCTGGCCAGTGTAGCCGTCGTCCTGGCTCGGCGTGTTCTGCGCCTGGGAACCGCGCAGGCCGCCACCGGCACCGAGGTTGCGCTCGAGCTGCAGACCCTCGACGATGCTGTTGGACTTGGCATTGTTCGTGTCTTGGCTCTGGGTCATCCAGCCCCAGGCGGCGTCCGTGGGCGACGCGGTCGAAGCGACGATCGCCGCAGCGAGCGCGATGTGCGCGATGATGCGAGAAAGCTGCATGGTGCTGGTAGGTGGTAGGTGGTAGGTTGTATTGGAAGCGGGCCCCCAATTAAGCAAGCGAAGTCGTTCGCTTGGCTCGGCAAATTGCTGAATGAGCTCGCTTCGGAGACTTCGGGCAGTGCAATCGTGCAGGCAGGTAGGTACACCTACAATATGGAGCTTGTCAATCAAATCCTTTCGAACAGCAGCTCACCGGCTTTGTTCAGAAGGAGCCCGTCGCATTGATGCGAAGTCAGGTCGCAGGGATTTTGCTTCCCGACGGGTGTCCGAAGTCAGAAGCGCTGCCTCTACATGAGCTCCCTCCTGGCCAGTCCACGAATGCCGCAGCTCCAGCCGCCGTGTGCAACCTTGCGCTCTCTGTCGCCGACCACCTGGGGGTGCCACTTGCATCGTGGACGGCTGTAAACTGTTGAAACTCGCTCCGTTTTCGTCGGACATTTCGGGGAGGCAGCTTCGTCTTAGTGAGCGCGCCTACATGTATAATACCGTATGTAGACTAAAACTAAAAGCGGGTGCTATGGTGCATTTGCTCCCTTTTTCGTTGAGGAGTGCGCTTGCTGTGCACGAAATTTGATGTGAAGTTCCGTTACACATGATCTTGTAAGAGGAAGGTTCAAGTCTTTTACCGGCCTCCTCAGTCGAAAAATACGACGATCTTATTGGTCAATCTGCTGTCGTCATCTCTGCCCACTCAGCTCACCTCGGCGACCTCTGCTCAGTCGAAAGGTCCTCGGTTATTAGATTACACAGGTAGCTAGATGCTTGGCAGTCACAAAACGATGGCGGAGGACATCGATGAAGAGTGCGTGGTCGTCGCTGCAGCCCTCGCTGCAGTCGTAGCTGCGACGCACGATGGACGTCACAGCAGAGAGCCATCTACTGCAGTTTGGTCTACACGTACATGCCCGTGGGATTCTGTGCGGGGGAATGTATTGTTTTGTGGCTGGTACCGACGCTATCTATGGTGCACATTCGCCAACTTCAAGACGATCGTTGGCCGTATTGAGGCTAAATGGACGGACATCAACTTGCCGCTGGGAAGCAACGCTGTATTCGACATCGAGACGCGCGTCGGCGTGACTTTGTTCTATCTTACGCATGAGGGGTCATATCAAGTCGCTGGCAGCTTTTTCGGGGCGAGCAAGGCTCAGGCAATTGCCCATGTGGACCAAGTAAGCTGTGTTATGATTAAGTATACTTTCCTGGTAGACTAACTAGTATTTGCGTACGTTTTTTTATTGCGTAGGTTGTGGCGATACTAAATAGCTGCTATCTAGAGTCCACCGTCCGCTAACCGCAAACGCTTCACGAGTGGCACGTAGTTTCGATGGGCTTTGAGCGAGTGTGCGGTGTGCCCAACGTGGTAGGTGCAATCGATGGGTCGATGTTTCCTGTGCACCGATTCGCAGATTATGAGGGTTGGTACTGTAGGAAAGGATTTCCAGCGTTCAACATGCAGGTAAAAAAAAATCCGTGTGTGAAAGGTATTTCCGGTAACTAACTGGTGTTGCAGGTTGTAGTCGACTCCAACAAGAGAATCATGTCGTTTTCTATTAGAAGTGGATCTCAAAATGACAAGGCCGTGTTCAACAACTCTGACTTCGGTAAGACATGCCACGATGCGATCCCAGCCGGCTGCTTTTTCCTGGGAGACGCTGGATATAAACTACTACCGCACGTGATGACGCCGTTTAAGATTTACTACGGCATGCCTCGCGACGAAGCCCGCTACAACTATTTGCACAGCAAAATGCGAATTGTCGTTGAGGGCGCTCTTGGCTTACTTAAAGGTCGATTTAGACTTTTCAAGTTGCCACTCGGGCACCACTCGCCATCTAAAATGGCCAGCATCGTATCCGGAAGTATCGTGTTACACAACTGGCTTGTGGATCTAAATGATACTACAGCGACGGACGAGGTGGAAGACTGGATGCATATCGGTGGGGATCTTGTCCCCGAAGGAAGTCAATATGCAGCATTCGACGAGCTTGCGATAACCCGTCGCAGTTTAATAAAAGAATATATGACAACGTTGTGATTCAGCGTGACGAGCATGTATTGATTGAGCATTATGAGCCTAAGCTATCGGGTGTCTAATGTTCTTTGCTCAGAAAGGAGAGTAGTGCTGCATTCACTGCGGCTGCACTCTCAATATGCGCCGCGACCTGCTGCTGATTCGACTCTATCAGTTGAAGCATGGCGTACTGCTTGGACGCTAACTCGGCAAGCAATGTGGGGGCAAGCACCGGCTAGGGGACTTGCCGCTGCACGAGCGCCTTCGCGAGATTCTCGCCAAGTAGAACGAGACCTGCAATAGAGCACACATCAACAATATTAGATGTTATAGTCAAGAAACAAAAATATATCGTAAATTTGAGTACCTTGACCGATATCGACCTTCTCCTTCTTGCGGCGCTGCTCGCGCTGACGCTCGATCTCAGCGTCGACCTCCGCCTTGCGCTTTGATGAGTCCGAGTGCACACTCTGGCCGAAGTTGACGGAGCCCAACCCGCTTTTGTCACCGATGTACTGGACCAAGAGGTCCCAGTACGCTGGGTACACGATAGGCTCGTTTGTCTTGTTGCCTGTGTCGCTCTCCGCGAGCTTGATGGTCGAGAACTCCTTCTTCAACGCCTGATACTTGTTCTTGAGCTGTGCAGTCTCGATCTGCACAGCCTGGACAAGAGCGAACTTGAGCCGGAGGCGCTCCCAGGCAGCCGAAAGCTGAGCGACGCTACGACTGCCATTGAAGGAGGAAGCCATCGCGCCTAGGCGCAGAGACAGAAGGCACTCAATCATCCCCTCAGACCACACAAACCTCTTGCGCTTGGTCGGCGTCGAGGGGGCTGCGGTCTTCTCCGCCGTCGAAAGAGCGTTGGCCTCGTCGAACTCTGCGTCGCTGCTCATTCTTGCTCGTCCTGTTTGCAAGTGCTGCTCAATCTTGGCCGTCCTCTTTGCAAGTTTTGACTGGATGCACTGAGTCCAGTCAAAGCACTATGTGGTACAGTGTACCACGAATCTATATTAGTCGAGAGAGGTTGGTGCCACAGTGCCACCAAATCCAACAGATTTGGTCTCTCTGTTGGCTCCTTTCAACAGATGTGAGCTCAACAGACTTGAACCTTTCCCTAAGCAAACCCGGACATGACAAGCTAACGCTGAGGGCTTCGTCGAAGAATCCAAGAAGCGGATCTCGCGCACAAAGCACAGATTCGCCAGGCTTTAGGCGGCAGTTCAGCGTCGCTGAATCACGTTGGTGTGTGGCGTGGCGTGTGGCATTGAACTTGTCCGGCGGGAGGTGAGATTTCGTGAAAGAGATGGCCCATCTGCACTCAGTTTTTCTGTTCGTGTCTGTCGTTGCATTGCAGACTCTATGGTCGTCCACATGACCGCGAAATTCGCGGTCATGTGTCAGTCGAGTGCCCCTCCAGTCGACGCCGGAACGAAGCTCGACAGACTGCTGTCCCGGCGAAAGCAGCCGCAGTTGCGGTCGCCCACCAAACGGTGTACTGCACCGGTAGGATATTACCCATTATTTTCCTGTCGCTAGTGGTTTCTTAGGCCTCCACTGCATTGGACGGCCGATGGGAGTCCGTAAAGGCCTCGCGCAGCACGCACGTCCACTCTGCGCTTCGTGTAAAAATTCTCCCTGAGCTTGAGATTTGACCGCCGCACATTGCTGCTGCATTCTGTTGCACATTTGGGACCGTCTTTCTACATGCCAAGTTGGAGAGGGTTGGAGTCCACCACATCGTATCATCTCGCGAAGTTCCGATACGAACGCAACCTCGCACGAAAGCCAGGGCAGCAACATCCAGCAGCCGTCGCATGACGCAAAGGTGTCTTCCCCACGCGCAAGGCTTGTTTCGCTGACGGAGCTTGATCGACCGTGGCGAGTGGCTCGCTTCCCCGCATGACACTTCAAAATTGTCAACGATCTGTACCGTACCGGTATGGACCTCGTCTCCGTTTGATTCCCCGGTTGAAAGTGAACCGCGCTGTCCAACATCCAGTCCCCTGCATGACTTTCGCCCCGACCCCCCCCTGCGTTTAAAAGTGTGATTGGTACAGTATCCGACTCATAATTGACTCTTTGTGCTTCTGGTTTCGTTTAATTAAAAGTTCTCTTCACACGTTCTGATGTACAGGGATCGTTACACTACGCTCGGCATTTCTATACATGTACTGTGACGTGGATGTCGAGAATTTTGCTGTTTGAACATTCGCGAATCAACATTTCACGGCCAACATGCACAAATTTTGCTGAGACAACCCAGGACCAAATGATACTAATGCGCCATTTAGAGTTATCGAGATAATCGCGTTTAAAGTTGGGCCATCATTTTTCGTACTTATATGAAGTTTCGAGAAAACGGCCGATTTGTGTTTTGAAAATCAAACTGTCACTAAACCGAGCTTGCTCACTCAAGAACCTGAGAAGGATACCAGTGTCCTGCTACGATGTCTTCCCACCAACCCTCACCCACGCTGCCAGCCTCCACCGAGTCTTCTGCTCCGGAGACACGCTCCACGCCTTCCCCCACGCCGTCCCTCAGTGCCCCATCAACCGGTGCGGCACTGTCAAGTGAGGATAGCTGTCCGCCGCAAGAAGCCGACGTCCAGCTCGCGCAGAACACCTCGGGTGCTGACTCCGTACTCAATGACGCTAGCTCTGGCGAGGAGGAGAGTGATGAGCCAGACAGCGAAGAGCCCGACGACAGTGACGACGAGGACTGGAGTGACGACGATGGCTCTGCTGATGAGGAAGATGTGACCGGAGAGAGCGCAGAAAGCGAGGCTGATGTGGAGGAAGAGGACATCAGTATCAATTTGCTTGACGTTGATCTCCAGCAGTGCGTGACGAACCTGATTTGCGATGATGCGTGCGAGCGGCGCTGCCTGCAAGGAAAAGCGGGAGAGTTGGAGTGGTTGGCGTGCTCGCTGGGGCAGATGTCCAAGCTGGAGAAGACGACTTGCATCCTGACGCTTCTCGGCGTGCTGATGCAGACAGACACAGCCGAGAGACGTCGTGGCAATGGTGAACGCGAGAAGTTTCACTACTACTTACCTTTCGTTGGGCGTGTGTGCCGCCCTTCGCTTGCCCGCTACCTCGGCGTGCAGCCGCTTACCATTCAGTGCTACAAAAAGCGCGTGCGTGACGGCAACATTGCTGCCAAGGTGCACGGCAATCGGCTCAACAAGAATGCTTCGAAGATCGATCTAGTTTGGTTGGTCAAGTGGTTCAAAGAGTTTGCTGCTGAAGTCGGCGAGGTGGTGCCCGTGAGGGTGCGCATGCAGAAAACCAAGGACGGTATGGTGAAGAAGTACTACAGTCGTGAAGACTACACTCTGCTACCTGCTACATTTACCTGGGAGGCTCTGTACGACGAGATGCACAAGTTTGTGAGCTCGGTTTGCGTGTTTGCGAGCCTACACGCTCCACTTTCCGCAAGTTGCTGTCCGTCCACTGCCCCAACAACAAGATCCGTTCCGCTCAGTCCAATGTGTGTGACTTGTGCACCATTTACCAGTCGAGGATGCGTCGCGGGGCTTGTGCTGAACAAGTGGAGGAGCTGGGCCAACACACGGAGTCTGCACGTCGAATGAGGTACAGGGACATAGATATCAGATTGATCTACCATGAACTTTTCACTTGACCATTGGTAACATTTTGATTTGTTGTTATCTATAGACGCGAGTACAAGAAAGACAAAGCTGCCGTCCATGCAAGTGATGGAAGCAGCAGTGACGTCGCCGTGCTTGTTATGGATTTTTCGCAGAACTTGACGATTCCTTCGGTCACCACCACTCCGTCTCAGTGGTATTTCTGTTCGCTGCTTGCAGTGAACGTCTTCGGAATTTTCTACGAAAATGAGGGAGCGCAGACGAACTACGTATACGATGAATTTGTGAGTGGAAAAGGAAGCGACCAGATCAACTCAATGCTTCAGCACTTCATTCGCACCGTGCTGCTCCCTGCAGGCAAGAAGCACCTCATCGTGTACGCGGACAATTGCTCAGGCCAGAACAAGAACAATTATGTTATCAAGTTCTTTCTTGCCCAAGTTCAGATGGGCGTCTTTGAGCGTATCGACTACAAGTTCATTGTGAAGGGCCATACCAAGAACTCTTGCGACCGTGGCTTCGGCCACATTCGCCGCCATGTTGGCCGCGCTGACTGCTGGAAGATGGACCACATCGTTTCCGCTGTTATTGAGGCGGCCACTTCAAGCAGTGCAGTGCACATCTCGCGTGGGAAGGAGTTCTTCAAGAGCTACAAGCCGCTCGTGACGGAACTTTACAAGAAGCTAGTTGGGGTACAGCAGTACCAGATCTTTAGTATGGAGGCGACTAAACCCGGTGTAGTGCAGTGCAAGAAGGGGCCAGACGACGAGCCGGTTGAGCAGGATCTACGGCGCAAGGTTGACGGGGTCCTGACAGAGAGCACTAAGGTGGAGCGGATGCTCACCCACTTCCTGGAAGACCTGAGCCCTCCGACACTAAACGCGGAGAAGAAGACAGAGCTCTACACCAAGATCCGTCCGTACGTCCCTGATGAGTTTCAGGATGATCCTATCTACACTGCCCCGAGCCAAGACCAGCAAGACGACGCTAAATCAGCGAAACAAGCTCGCAGAGAGCATCGGGCAGCAATGGCAAATGCTGCGAAGGAGAACAGCGACCGCCGAGGAAGAAACGAAGGCAGCACGAGTGCAGCGACGAAAAAGAGAAAGACAAACAGCGAGTAAGCTGCTGCAGTCTAAGGGGATCAAAATGATACTTCCATCCATTTCCCAAACAAATTGTTACTTATGGACATACGTGTGTCACTAACTTGGGGTAATAACTTCAAGACACGATTTGAGCACGTTCCGCTCGGAATTTGAAGAAACGGAGGCCGCCATTGGCTCCGCCGCACAAATTTACATCTAAGCAGCCAATAAAAAAATTTCGATTTTCAGTCTGGGAAGGGAGACAATATTTTTGAGGGCCTATAACTTTGTCGGTTTCAACTCCTGGGAGGCGTGGGTGGGCTCAAATGAAAGAGGAGACACCCCTCTTTCCATTGGTGTGCCTAAATCGCGATTCGTACTTAGGTTCATTAATATTCTTTTGTTTGACGTTTTCTCAAATGTGATTGAATTGATAGCTATCTCTAGCTTACCGTGCTCTATTCGTTGAAGTCAAAGGTTGCGGCTTACTGCATACACTGCTTCTGGTTTGGGGCCCTTCAAGGAGCCAACGTGAGTTTGCTGGATGTGCGGGTGTGGTTTGATGGCTTAATTGCCATTAAACCACACTACGCAACGTATCTCGGTAAGTTTGTTTTTACTTATTGACATGCTAACCGAAATTGAGCTCTAAATCAATTTATTTTTTGTAACAGGACCCCGGACCGACATCGTGCACAGCCCTGACTTCGAGTCGGGCTGCGTTCGGGTCCTGGGAGGGAAGGCGAACCGCCTCACGCGGGGTGAGAAGGCGGCGTTGCGACCATTTCGCTGTGACGATGCGCAATCAAGTGTTGCCGAAGACGCTGAGAGTGGTGATGAGGGCTCGTTTGTAGAGCAGCTCCAAAAGCGACGCCGCTTAGCAGCGGTGGAGCCAAGGTACGAGCTACTGGGGCGCATCCCTCCTACTTCTAACGTGGCTGAGCGTTTTTTTAGTGTCGCCAGAACGACTTACGGCCAAGAGCGACACAGCCTGCAGCCGATCACGCTGGAGATGCTGCTCTTCCTTCGCCAAAATGAGCAGTATTGGTCGGCCCAGACGGTAGATGAAGCAACGAGGTAAATGGTAATATCATGTTCCTTTATGCTCTTATGTATTTGATGGTCGTTGGGGATGACATTATTTATTAGTCGAGAGAAGAGAAGCAATTACATTATTTATGCTGTGTAGGTGTTCATGATAAATATCAATACCATAATCGGGAGCCCTGGGCATCTCACCCACGCACGATCTATCCAGCTTCTGCAAGTCTCCGCCGCTGCTCACATACGACGCGAGCACGTTCATACCGCACGTCTCGCCCGTGTAAACGTTGTCGATGGGGAAAGACCACGCAACAGTCCCATGCCTTGTGTAGTTGAACGTCACCAACTCCTTGTTGTCACCTTCAAGTACTTCAAGCAGATGCTCGGCATATTTGTGTGGCGTGATCGGGTCCAACTTGCTGCTCAACAGCAACGCGCTGGCTTGGCTCGGAATTGTGGTGCTCTTGTTCCAGTATTGATCGCGCTCATACATAATCGCTTTCGCGTCGTAGTCTCCGACACCCAGCTCTTCGCACCATGACGATTTTTCCTTCGAGAAAGCGCAATACACCAGGGCAAGTTGGTAAACGGATCCATCCGACAGCTTCGTGCTGGCAAACTGGGGGTTCATCTCAGCGACCGACGGCCCAGGTATTTCCCACATTTCCGAGAAAACGATCAGGAAGAAAAGCAGGTTCGAAAAGTATGGCTTGTTCTGGCTGGGGTTGCTGTCTCCGTTCAAAACGTCAAAAAAGCTGCTCATGACGTCGACATCCTCGGGCGAGCATCGATTCAGTCTATAGACAATGGGCGGGATCAATGTTCGATCCTCCGGACCGGACAGAAGTTCTCCCAAGGTCTTCCGCAACTTGAATGATGGCTTCACATCGCCGCTTGCTTTGTTGTCCACCAGTGTAGCACATGTCGAGTTCGGATCCTTATCGAATTGTGTGAGAAGATCTTCAAGCGTATCCGGCAGACTTTTATTCGCGAAATGGGTGCTGCATACACTATCCTGAGCGCAGAATCCCAATAAATGATCACCGACCTCACCATAGTCTGTTTCAGCCACTGAAAAGTACTGGAATTTGTCCGCTGATGTTGCTGACGTTGTAGAAATACCGTCCATCACATACCCTACCACCTCGGGAGGGTTCAAGAACATCAGACGCTCTACGACTGTCGAGCCGTAGCTCACTCCGTACACGACTGTGCTTGCACCATTCGTGTACTTGGAGATGAGGGTCGACAGATCTGTGGCTGCACTTGTGATGGAGAAAGTTGCATAATTGTCGTACTTGAACTCTAGTGCTTTCGCGCACGAAGCTACTTCAGTAGGGTCAATATCACGACCATGGGGGGAGCCTGTGGTTTGGACCTGCGCGGCAACGCAGTCAAACAACGTGCTACGCCCCGTGCCACGATGCTCCATAGTGTATACGTTCGCAGTTCCGTTGAGTTTTGCGTGCAGTTGTAGCATGGCCTCCTCAACTGTAACATCGCACAAAGGTGTTATGATGGGAAAATTGGCGACAACAACCATTCGTGAAGCTGGGAAAAGTACTTACAGCCAGTCGTCGGTGCTCCCGGTCCACCTTCGATAAGCCAGACGTTGGTTGCCTTTTCGGCAACGCTCACAGCGGGCAGCCGTTTCACGAAAATGTCGACCTTCGAATCTTGGGACTTGGGCGAGTCACAAATACCAGGGTAGCACATTGGTGCCATGTAGATAGCACACTCGGCCTTCTGGCCGCTGGAAGTCCCTTCATCCGAGAAGGTGTACTCAGCACACGGGTACCAGCCATCCAGTTGGTCGCTTGCCGAGACTTGGAAGATCGCCATCGTCAACCCGATGGCGTGACAAAACTTCATGGCGGCTGAGAGCCCCTCGGTTGTTCGGAGGCAGTAGATTCGGAAATGAAAGCTTGGGTATCATCAGGCATTGACTGCCTGTGTGTACCGGTACCCGAGTTGGAGACGTCGTTATGACAAGATCAAGTCTGCAAAAGCAAACCGAGATAGCATATCGGATGGGATTTTCACGTTTTCCCCACATGTTGTACATGATGTATCCTTAGGTACTGTACATGTTTTCTTCAGTAACTTACAGCTGAATGGGGCAATCGAATAAAATATTGGTACATGTACAGTATTTATCATAGTCGATACAAAACTATACAAAGCATTGATCTTACATGGCCCCTCTCCATCTTGACAAAAGAGATTGCATCGCAAGCGTACTGAAATAGACACCTGTGATCGATCATCATCACCCAGCGTGCTGAACGGGAAAGAATCTACTGTTCAAGCAGTGCAAGGCGAATCTAAATTGGAGTCTAGAAGAAGACTCAGTTCCATGCCAAATGGTTCACTCCCGATGTCGAAATTGGTGGGTATCATTAGAAGAAAACACTGAAATACTGGCTGATCGTTGCTGCGACTGTGTGTTTCATGCCTGCGTCGACCAATCCTTTTTTTTCGAGAAGCATGTGCAATAGTAGCTCTTGCATGTACGCCGACGGCATAGCATGACAAAACGTGCACTGCGGCTAAAAGCGCGTGAGGCCGAGAGCTCAAATTGAAGTGAATCTGAGCCATAGCTAAGTCTAACGAGTTATTCTTGACCAATATAATTAGGTAGAGTTTTGTATGCACTTGAGTTTGATATTGGTCCCATAATTTCCATATCGTAACCCAAAATCCCGTGATAAGCTACTGTACTATTTAAAAATACATGTACATTATGGAATTATGGAACAAGACGGGGTTGAATGATCTTGCAGAAGATGTTGCATGCTTTGTGTGATCCTACATGTACATGTAGTACAAAATACTATTTTGAAAATAGTACCGGTACATGTGTAAAACAGGCAACATCTTCTGCTGTAAATAAATGTATGCAATGTAGTCTACCTAAGTGAGGTAGTAGAAGAGAACGACAGGTGCTTTGTGATATGGGCATGTGTACATGTATACCAGGCCTCTTTAATGGTGATTTTTTGGAAAATCCCCACGGTTATTAATAGCATAACAGTTTCAGTACTGTAAATCGGTACAGTTGCTGTCACAGCAAGTCGGTTTGGTCATCCAGTATGCGTTATAACATATATACATTACCATATGGTATCCCCATTCTGGCTCTTTTTTCAACCTTTTTGTCGTTATTATCAGGGGGTATGTAGGACAATGTGGCCGATTCGTTGAATTGACGACTGTGGAGGCCGTTATGATTTCGTTTTAAGTTTGCACATAAAAAAATCAATCCTTCGAATGGAACGCACACTGCGCACAAGAATCGCCGTGGCTGTTCAAACCGCTCACGACGAATGTGCCTGTGTGCCAGACTGGCGTTTCCAGTGAACGTTTTTGTTGGCTTTCCACTAATTTGGCAAATCGAACTGCAAAGTGCGAGGATTCGTGTAGCAGGTTCTTTATGATCTTGTCAAAGTAATCACCCATCTGAGATCGGTGATTATGTACTTGACATCTCAGCTATTTTCTTGTCACAACGACATCACCCGTGTCGGCAGTGTTGGCAGGTTGTTGGTTTTTGGTTTTTGCTGGTTTTACAAAAACCACGGTTTAACCAGGTTGCACAGCCAGTAACAACCAGAACCACCTGGTCGTGACTGGTTCTTCACCCGACCAGATTGCAGACCATGTGAGTTTTGACATAAAGCGCACCATCAACAGACAAAATGCGAACAGATCAAGTAACTTGCAATACAGTATCTGGTCGATCTGGTCGGTGCATGTAGCCTGAAAGATGCAGAAGAAGGTGGTGCGACCGCCGGCTTCATACCTTCAGAGCTCGTTTTCCCCCGCTGGCAGCACCAATCTAGCTGCGGACATGGGGCACCCCGCGAGCCATGAGCGCTCGCAGTTCGTCGATCTAAAGATCGACTGCGGCAGCAGTCGGACATGGCACTTCTGCAAGCACTGTCATCGCGCCTACAATGCGTCTAAGCTCCCGAACGGGACGTACTCCCTCCCAGAGCCAAAGCGAATTAAAGGACGAATCGAGAACTTCAAGAGCCACCTTAAGAGGTGCGAGCACTTCATTGCGCACGGCAGCTCGACAGGTTCATCCGACGCAGCGACAGCAAACCCGACGGTTGGTGGATTGCTTTGTTCAGGCGATGGCGCCAGCACACTTTCGCAGCAAAACCCAAGAAAGCAGACGCGCATTGACGACTACTACGTGGGCTTTTTCGAGGAGAACGAGCGTCAGTTCTTTGAACGGGTTATCCTCGAGTTTCAGGCCGACAACAATCTGCCGGACACGTTTATTGAGCGCAAGTCTACGTATCGACTCCTGCACCTAGCACACACCATGATGATTGACGTTAGCCCTCTACCAAATCGCAAGAAGCTAGGAGGACCGGTCCTGGACCGATATGCGTTGGCGTGTGAGGACGATGAATCTACAGCTCTTTTGGAGTGTAAAAAACTACAGAAGGACGTGTCAACTTCCTGTCTGACGTGTGGCAGAACATTGCACGAGCCCACTTGTTGGGCTGTTTGTTGTGGTTGTATGGCAAACAGCTTACCTATGGTCTCTTCCAAACTGGGTCGCGGCACGACGGTGTAGCCATCGCTGCGCAGATGGAGCGGGTGATGATTGACATGCAGCGTGAAGGTTGGAACATCGGAGCTGTCGTAACAGACAATGCGGGGCAATGCGGTCGAGCAAGAATATTATTGAGTCTTCGATGGCCTCATATTGCCTTCGTTATTTGCTTCGCTCACGACCTAAATAACATGGTGAAGGCAGTGCTCAAGTCAGAGTACGCAACAGTTACAAAGAATGCGTCGGATGCTGTGAACGCTATCAACGCTTCTTCCTCCAAGTGGCTGGTTGAAGTTCAACAGTGCATGCGTGACACCTACGGCTACGAACTATGCCTGCAACAACTCTGTGAGACGCGTTGGAACAGTATGCACGCCTGCTTTGCATCTTTGCTGCGTGTTCGTAGTACAATGGAGATGCTAGAGTTGAAATTTCGCAAGGATAGCGAGTTACCAAGCAAAGTACGAGTGTTTGGACAAGTATCGTTTTGGGACACGTTAGCCGACACTGAACAAGTAATTCGGCCACTCGTATTTGCATCGCTGAAGTTGCAACGTGACGAGAACACCATGGCCGACGTCGTCGTGTGTCATCTTGACATTTTTGCGGGGTTTTCGAAGCGCCCATACGCGGGCAACAATCTCGTGCGTGAAGTGGAGAAACGATGGCGCCAGTGTGAGCAGCCATTGATGCTTTTGGCTCTCTTCTTGCATCCCGCTCACAAGGAAGCAGGCAAGAAGCTTCTCAACAAAACAGCGTTGACTAGTGTCGGCTCACTTTGCCGCATTGGTGTGTACTATTTTAGACGTTTTAAGCTGGGCGAGGATACGACTGGACTCTATGAAGATCTGCATTGCTGGATCAACGATGAAGACGACACAGTGCTACCGTTTGGTGATTTTACGTCGATTCACCGCTATTGGATTTGCATGAGGACTGAAATGCGAGGAAGCAAGCTACCGGCACTGGCACTTGTAGTTCTTTCAATCGCAGTCAACACGGCAACATGCGAGCGCTACTTTAGTGAATTGGCGCTCATTCACATTGCTAAAAGAAACCGAATGCACCCTGAGAAGTCGAGAAAGCTGGCGCTGGTTCGAAAGCGTGTGAGAGAAGCTGACGGTATGAATGCTCATCGATCCGCGAAGCGAAAGCGCTTAATAGACCCTACCGAGCGCACGCGGCTTCAAGATCGCGACGATCGATTTTCTCACCACGAGACTACGGACAATGATTCCGACAGTGAAAGTGTTTCTAATCCTGATCGGGCGTTGGAGTACTGGAGCGAGGTGTTGTGCGAGCTGGTAGGCGACGATGATCCGCCAGTGACGCCTGACGATAATTCTGATCACGGTAATGCAACCCAAGTTGACGCTGCTGCTGCTGCTGCCCAAGCAGAACGACGCTTTAACGAAAAGGTGAAGGAGATAAGAACCCAGTCCAAGGAGTCTATCCCCGAGCAGGATCAACGCCCATTTCCCGATTTCAACGACCGCCAATTCCCGCAGGAAAAAGTGTTAGCTGGACTGCGCGGTCAAAAAGTTACTCTAGCGGAGCTATCAGAGACGTCGGAGATGTCTTCAGCGCAGCCAGGCACTAGTGAACAGTTTTCAGGGCACCCATTCTGCTGATACTAATTATCTGTTGCTTTGTTGAACAGTATGGCACTTTGCAAGCCCAACCGCGATTCAACGCAGACGGTAACTCTCGTTTGTAGATGACTGCAGTTTTCCTGTGTAATGTTGTGGTCACTTGCTGCTACGCACACACAAAATATATTCTTTCACGTGCATTTGCTTTGCTAATACACCGAACAACACGAAAGCTAGTACAACATCGTCATCATACGACTAGAAATACCTCCGTGCGCGAGCCTGCAACCGGAGCCTCGAAGGGCTTGAACATGTGCACTGCATGCACGCGCAGTAGTGGCGGTCGCATGTCACCTTCTGCACCAAGGCCTCGAACTGCACATGGCCTCCGTGTACTTCCAGACCTTGGGTTTGAACGCGAAGCACGCGACATTGCCGTCCTGCTGCACGAAGTCCGGGAACCGCTCGCCGGTGATCCACTGGTCCTTCATGGGGTCCATCTCGCCCGTCTTGATGGTGTGGCCGAGCATGCACTCGTGGATCCCGGCCTCCTCGAAGACCACCGGGATGTTCTCGAGTGAGTGCACGCGGCCTAGCGCAGCAGCAGCAGCCCATCGAACTGAGCGCGACCATCACGACGAGGATGCCGCGACACTTGTCCCACATGAACTCGTGGTGCTCGCGGTCTTCGATGTTGATGGCCGAGTAGTCGCCGAAGACCTTGCAGCTCAGGAAGCACTGCAAGTTGCAGCGGCCGCTGCGCCAGTATTTGAGCTTGAACCGAGTCATGACCTTGATCATGGCTTCCTGCGCCGTGCCCGAGGCGGACTTTATAGGCGCGCATGTCCGCGTACTGTGGCGGCACGCGGCCACCTCCTCTTGAACACGTCCAGCGGCAGCATGATTCCGGGCGAGGGCGCGTACATGTGCGCGGTGGCCGGTCTGGTGGAGAACTGCAACTGCATCGGGTCGTGATGGCAGCTGAACGGTTCTGGGTACTTCGGCGCAGCGCCTGCTGCGTCGTGTACGGGCTGCGCCGTTGCTGCTGGCCCTGCACGTACACGGGGTGCGAGCCGTACGAGTCCGCGTAGCTTGAGGATGTGGCAATAGTTACAGTCTGCTGCAGCCCCGAGGACGCGTCGTCGCGCGGATACCTGCGTCTGCACTTGAAGGGAATGGGGTCAGCCGCGTAGTTCTCGGACGTGATCGGGCCGGGCTTGGCCAGCAACTGACTGCATGGGCAAGGGGGGCGCGGCAGGATACGCTTCCGTCTGATCGTCCTGCCAGCTTTCGCTTCAGCTGAAGCACAAAATGACACTATATTGTATACACCATATTTACATAAAACCGAAAAGCCACTAATAACCTGGTCGTAAAACCAAAACACCAGGCGCATTGGTCGTCATGGTTTTTGCAACCACTGGTTTTTCCACCACTGGTGTCGGATATGCCGTGTATCGATTCGTTGGGCAGTCCTACATGTACAAAGTCGCGCTTCGCACGAAGAAGCTCAGAAATTTAGAAAGTTGTATTGCTTGTTGTTCATGATACTTCATTTTCTCTCTACCATCGCTGGTGGTTTTACATTTCTTCGTACATTAAAACGTCTTTTTTTCGTTTGACGATAATAAAGCTCAATTTACCACATTGATAAGATGTGATTCGTGGTCACATGCCAATGGTATGATATGATACCATTGAGTAATCACCCATATGAGGAGTGCTGCAATGCCTCGCCGACGCGCAGGACCAGTCGGAGGCCGCGCTGGCCACGGCCGAGGACCTGTACAGGTACCGCCTGCGCAAGTAGGGCGAGCGCTTCGCCGCGCGCGTCTGGGCGCAGGAGCGCGTGTGCCAGAACTCCAGCGCACGAGTCCAAGCCTGGTTACCGTTCCAGTTGCACATGAGGTCGGCGTCGCAGGCGTAGATGAGAACCCGCAGGTTGTCGTTCTGAAGATCGGTCACGTACGAGTTGTACGGCTTGGCCATGTCGGCCGTCATGTAGAATGCCACGTTCACCTCCATGTTGCACTCCTGCCAGGCACCCACGCGCTTCGAGTCCACAGACGTGGAAGGAGAACCCGAAGTGTTTATCGCTGCAGCCACCAGACGACGTCAGCAGCAGCAGCAGCAAGAAGCCGCCGACCGCTAAGACCGTCAAGGTGGCCTTCTTCACCTCCGCGACGGAGGCGGAGCTCATGCTGCACTCGCGCCAGTTCGACGTGCTTCTGAAGGCCGGCGTGCCGACGCATCTGCGTGATCAGGTCTGGTGTCTGTGCAGCGGCGCCGGTGAGCTCCGCCGCGCGGCCAAGGAGTCGTACCCGGCGCTGCTGCATCGGCAGTACACGTTCAGCAAGTGCGCGAAGATGGACATCAAGAAAGACCTACCGCAGACCTTCCCGCTCTCGCTCCGCAACTCGATGCGCCAGTCCCAGGAGCCGTCGACGGACGGCGACCCCTTTGGAGGGCTGCGGCGAGTGCTGCAGGCCTATTCGCTGTGCAACCCGGCGGTCGGATACTGACGTTTCTTCAACCTCGTCGAACTGTGAGGTGCTTAAATGACTTAGAATTTACTTTTGAAATGGGATACATGTAGTCCGATGACACGGATACTGCATGCAACTTCCATCTCGACCTCGACCAAAGTGGCAACGTATATGGAGCTCCGCAGACACCAGCCGCACCTGTGCATCCGTGATAGAGTCTTTACCCAGCTTTGTTAGAAATATGAACGGCCAGTACGCTTGTACTTTGAGCCGCGGGGCTCAAGGCGATATCAGCATCTCCACGGGAGCGCATACATGTACAATGCGTACTATCTTAACGAAGTGCATCTCAACGCGATGTACACGACAACAGATTGCGTGTATGTGTCGTTACAAGATTAATGTCTGTGGAGACAGCGAGCTTATCAACGTTTTTTTTAGGAAGGAGACAATGGTGTGCTCGAAATGATGATTCAATGCAGCCCGTGATCGACGTTTGCTTTTGCTCGATGTTCGAGTCGGTGCGAGACGTAGCTCGGACTGGAGATGATTTAATCGTCTTTTGCGATTCAAAACACGAGAATGGGTATCTGGTCTCCTGATATTGACGAAGCGTCCGACGACTCACCATTCCACATGGGTCTCACTTCCTACTCGCTGTTGGAATCGTACGTTAACCTTCAACAGGATCCTCGCTGCGTCACGATCTTACGTTTAGACAGCACGCACAACACTAGCACAAACGCCAGACAACTCTACCCAGTGCGTAATGACAGCTACTGGGACACGCTATTGAACTCTCAGCACCGCACCTGCACACCAGAGTAGATGGGATGTCTGGAGGTTTGTTTTGTTAGGGGGTACTAGCATGACTACGCGAGCGATTGCATCGCTGTCCACAAGACGATTATCAACTAACCGCGGATCTTGCGACGACACCAAACGACGCCGATACTAGCCATAATAGGCTGGACGAGAAGGCCCAGTGACGACACTGCAAGATGCATTAGGCTGGAGAAGGGAACGATGCACCTGGAATATAATAATGAATGCATTATACCGATAATGGTATGTGTTTTACGGAACTTGAACCTCTTCAGACACGCTTTCAAACTTCTAATACAGTGTTAGCGACCACGCCATTCAGTGCTCGCGACCCACCTAACCCTCAGTGTCGACGTCTATGTGTTTCAGTGCTGAAGTCCATTCTTACAGTGTTGAAGGCGGCCCCTCCCATATGAAATGGGTGATTACTTTGACACATCTCGGCTGTTTTCTCTTCACTCCGCGTCGAATAATATTATGCCGTCTATTGATTCGTTAGACTGTCCTACATGTACAAATTACCATTCACTTTCGAATTCACCGGCCCCGACCAACAACTTACTCGACGATTCGCTGTCGTCATGATATTTCGTCTTGCCGTCGGGTTGGCGATTGTTGCTGCCCAAGTATCTGCGGAAACCAACACGACGGGTAACCAACTCAATGGTTGGTATCCCTGCGCTGAGTACACCTTCTCGGATGATGGGAATTCTACCGGTCAGTTGGCTGAGTGCGCTGTCTACATGGCGCCGTTGTGCTACCCTGGCATTTGTGCCTCGGTCAACTCGAAAATCGAAATCTTCGTCAAGCGGCTGCCGGCCGTGGGTGGCGATCCCGAAAAGGCAACCAACGTATGGCTTGTCGAAGGTGGACCGGGACGGCCATCGCCTTCCAGTACGTATGGTTTCTAATATTTTGGTGCCACTTTGGCCATGGACTAATACTGTCGATGTCAATTTTGCAATACCGTAGTGGGGTCCAGGATGCTTGATCTCCACGCGAAGCTCAACGGGTCTTCGAACGTGTACACCATGGACCATCGTGGCACTGGACGTAGCAGGATGCTCGACTGTGTTGCCGCTCAGGCTCAAACAACAGCCTCTCCCAAGGGAAGAAACATCGATCCTACAGAAGTAGCTGCGTGTGCGAAGTCGCTGTCATTCAAGTACACGGAGTTTGCGGGTTTCTCCGTCACTAGTGCCGCTACAGATTTGGCAACTCTCATTTCCAAGTACACAAATGGCGCCAGCACGATCGTGTACGGAGTGAACTACGGCACGATGTTAGTAGAACGCCTGATGCACCTGGACCCTCCTGAGGTGACTGGGTATGTGATGGACGGCATTGTCTCAACGCCAGGAGTAGCGACGGACAAATTTGAGTACTTTTCAGAGTCGGAAGTGAATTATGGCGAGGTCAGAGATCACTTCTTGGGGTTTTGCGCCGAGCACAGCGTATGCAGCGCCCATTTTGCGAAGAGAAGTCTACCAGACACGCTTGAAGGCCTCCTAACCCAATTCGATAAAGATCCCAACTCAACGTGCGCTGCCCTGGTGAGCAACAAAACCAGCAGCTGGTGTAGGGATACCGAATCCCGAGATGCAAGTGGGCATCTTCGAGATGCATGTCAAGATTCACACACAAGTTCGCTGGCATCTCGGCGGTGCCGAGATTCACGAGGGCGTGCTGCTGACCAGATTCATGAGAGCCTTGGACGATGGCCTCAACTCTCTTTCTTCTTGTATACCGCAGCCGATTCAAGATCGGCCTTGGGCGCCCAGGCGTCATGCTGCATGTTCGTTGTAGTGCGTGTTTTCCGCTTTGGCACTACATCATTAAAAATGTCATTCTACTTTTTACCTGCTTTCATACACTTCTCCCAACCAGCACTCAACCCACTTCTCCTCTACGCCTCTCATCGACTACCCTCTGCTCTGCGGCTAAGTGCTACCAGAATTGGCGACCAATTACGCACACGGTCCCAATATTTGGTAGCACTTGTTGGTCAAGTGCCGAAGTGGTGTGGACGACACGCTATTGTGGTCAACACATCCACTGAAGAATTCGGTGATAACGCGTGCTACGTCAGCCCGTATCACCTCAAGTTGAAGAGCCTTTGACGTACAAGCGCCGCGCCTCCGAGCCCGCTGTGAGAAGTACAGTTGTACTCTGGAGCCGATGGATCCAGACATGAATGCCCGCCTGCTGGCGGAAGTGACTACGCTGTTGCGACAACAACAAGAACTGATGACCAAGTTGGTCAACCGGCCTCCGGCTGAGAAGCGTGTGGAAGGCATCTCCATGCTGAAGTACAGCGGCTCGCTCGGTGAGAGCTTGGAGCTCTTCCTGGACCAATCCCGGCTGTTTTTTTAAGCCAAGGATACCGACTATATGCACTCCAGCAACAGTCGCCGGGTCCTGGCGATGATGGTATCGAACCTCCAAGGTCAGACCGCCGCGTGGTATGTGACCCAACAGAGCAGCATCGACACGATAGATGAGCTCGCAGATGCTTTGCGACGCGAGTTTATCCCCGCCGATCTGCAGGAGCGACTTCGCGATGCTCTGTACAAGCTGAAGCAACGTGAAGGACGTGATCTTGCTGATTATGTCACACGTTATCGTCAGCTGATTATGCGAGTAAAGGACATGAGCGAGACCGACAAAAATGCTCTATTTACGAGAGGCCTAGTGACCCAGACACGAGCTGAGGTTGTCTACCGTCGCTGCACCACGGTTCGCGATGCAATCAGCGTTGCAATGGAGTACGAGCGCGCACACCCACAGCAGCAGCAACATGGCCAAGGGAATCACCGTTTCCGAGGGAGATTCGCCGAGCAACGCGAGAACCACGGTCAACGAAGTCACCCCGGACCGGAGCCGATGGAGATTGGCCACGGGCAATTTGTGTCCCGGGATGAGTGTTTTTAACGGAACCTATGCTTTTTCTGTAAGAAGCCAGGCCATCGAATGGCGAACTGTCGTCAGAGAGGCAAAACGGATCGTCGACCAGCAGAAGACGCCGGTGTTATCGCGCGCCACCGTGTGGGCAACATGAAAGAGAGCAATGAGCCAGAGGTTTTCGACCATCTGACCATCAATGCAGCTGCCTTATTGGGATCAGGACGCCACCAGCTGTTGCGAAAACCTGGTACAGTGGGCAACAACGCGGTGATTATTCTTCTTGACAGCGGGGCGGATCATAATGTGATTCGAAAGGGCCTGAGCACAAACGTGCTTCGCCGTAAACAAGCGAAGGCTGAGCGTTTCGACGGCTCCACGACGACAGTGCAGTGGATCAATGAGGTGCAAGAGTCCATTGACTTTGACGGGTTCATACTTGCTGATATGGTGTTTTCAGAGTGGGACCTACCTCCAAGTCATGATGTCATTTTCGGCAAACCATTTTTCGACGAGTACAACCCAGTCATCAACTGGAGAACGCACGAGGTGCAGCTTGAACCAGGGTTGCAGAGCCTACATGCCGCCTTCCAAGCCGAAATGGACTTCTTCGAGTCGGCTGTAAGGGCTGCAGACCCCGACGAGGAACGAAACGCTCAAGAACGGGGCGCTTTCTTTCTAGAAGACGCGAATCCTGATCGCTTGCGCAACGACGACCGCTCTTTTCTTCAGGAGCACGAGTTGAGTCCGGACATGGTCGAGTGGCTTCAGACCCACCCGACGCCTCGAAGTACTTGGCTCCCGCCTGCACATATCAGTGACACAACCTTCGAGAAGAACCTTCGATTGGGCTCTTATGAGGAAGTGTATAGAGTCAAGGTATCGGCTTCCGCAGCGTCAGAAGTGGTCCCTGGATTCTTGGAGTCCTTATTGGCTGAATATGCAGACGTCTTTCCGACGGAGCTACCGGATGACCTGCCCAAGGAACGTGCCGTCGAGTTTGAGCTCACGATGAAGCCTGGGGCACAGCCGAGCTCACGTGCACCCTTCCGCTTGTCTCGAACGGAGCAGGATGCACTGGATGTGTTCGTACGTGAGCTTTTGCACAAAGGCTTGCTAGAGGTGTCCGATTCTCCGTGGGTCTCCAACATT
This sequence comes from Phytophthora fragariae, assembly GCA_009729435.1. Classification (NCBI taxonomy): domain Eukaryota; phylum Oomycota; class Peronosporomycetes; order Peronosporales; family Peronosporaceae; genus Phytophthora; species Phytophthora fragariae. The sequence continues at coordinate 38,841 of QQOI01000072.1, read as the reverse complement.
TTCGGGGTACCAAAGAAAGATGCAACGACGGGGGTGGCACCAAGCCGATCGCAGTGGATTAAGAGCGGAAACAGTGCTCTACCTATTCGTTGGGTGGTGGATTACCGCTACATCAACAGCCAAACCGAAGTACCCAAGATTCCGCTTCCAAGGATTGATGAGTTGTTTGACCAAATGGTTGGATGCGCAGTCTTCTCAACGATCGATTTGGCACAGGGGTACCATCAAATGCGAATTGCCACCAACAGCCGAAAGTACACAGCTTTTCGGACAGACAAAGAGACTTATCATTGGTGTGTGGCTCCGATGGGCCTAAGCGGCATGCCCGGCGTTTGGTCCCGGCTTATGAGACTTCTGTTCGGCCGATTCGCTTTCGTGGTCGTCTATCTGGACGATCTGTGCATTTATTCGCACTCGGAGGCGGAACACTGCGAGCATCTTCGCGTGGTATTTGATGTGCTTCGCTCTGAACGTTTGTTTGCACGTCGCAGTAAGTGTGTCTTCGGAGCTGCGTCAGTTGACTTCCTGGATCACACCGTATCCCAAGAAGGTCTGTGTGTTGACAAGCGCAAGACACATGCCATTGAGCAGTATCCAGCTCCCACTACAGTCAAGCAGCTACAAATTTTCCTGGGGTTAGCCGGTTACTATCGTCGTTTTATCTACGGATTCGCCGAAATCGTGCTTCCGCTGAGTGAGCTGGTGAAAAAGGTGGCAACATGGAGGTGGGGGGAGGAACATCAGCGCGCTTTTCTCCAATTGAAGCTACATCTGCAGCAAGCTCCAGTTCTTCAGCTCCCGGACTTCATGAAGCCATTTGTTGTCACCACAGATGCTTCTGGACGTTGCTGTGGCGGTGTGCTGTCGCAGCAGACAGAGGGTCATGATCTTCCGATAGCGTTTTTCTCAAAGAAGTTATCGGATGCAGAGCAAAACTGGCCAGTTCACGAGCAGGAACTTTTCGCAATTAAGTTGGCACTTTCCAAGTGGCGACACTACCTGCACGGTCGACCATTTGCTGTGTATACGGACAATTCGGCATGCACTTGGTTCATGGCGCACCCGTAAGTCTCAGGGAAATTGGCTCGCTGGCTGGACTTTTTCGGTCAGTACACTTTCACGCTGCACCATGTCAAGGGGGAGGCCAATGTAGTGGCGGACGCCCTGTCACGACCTGCTATGACAAAGGCTGAAACTACATCTATGGCGCGCACTCAGAACTATCCTATGGATCATGATTGTGGCGGTAACTGCCGCGAGATGGAGTATTCTCTTCTTCGACATCAGATTTCCAGCACACAGCTTGGGTTGCTTCAAGACACGGACGCTCGTCTTATTCTGGACGACGACTTTGGGGGGAGAAGTGGTGTCGCAGTACCAGTGACCGTGCCGCACGAAGTATACTCGATGCATGTCGGGGAGATGACAATCTCAGTGACGAATGTCCACCTTGACGCAGCCACCAAACGGGATTTTGCTCAAGGATACCGCCGTGATTCGCTGTACACAGGGCTGGGAAAGTCATCGCCATCGAAGACTATACCGGCAGGTGAACTCAAGTGGGAACAAGGTCTGGTGTACCTCGAAAATGATGCAGCACTTCGTCGTCTTTGTGTGCCGGACTACAGTAATTTGCGCGTGGCGTTGTTGGCAGAATTTCACGATGGCCCAGTATCCGCACACCCGGGCATTCGTCGCACCCAACTCAAACTTTGCCAATGGTACTTCTGGCCTACACTTCTAGCCGATGTCAAACACTACGTGCAGAGCTGTTCGACATGTGCACGCTTCAAGTCGAGCAGTCTACGCAAAAACGGGGAGCTTATGCCGCTACCAGTACCGTCAGAGTGCTGGGAAATAGTCGGTATTGACTTCGTGACGGGACTCCCAGCGTCTTCCGGTTACGACGCGATCATGGTCTGCATAGACCACTTGAGCAAGAGACCGAAGTATACTCCAACCTATACGACTGTGACGGGAGCCCAAGCAGCAGCAATCTTCTTTGAAGTTGTCGTCCGCAACCATGGCCTTCCTGCTGCGATCGTGAGCGATCGCGATCCAAAGTTCTCAGGGTCGTTCTGGCAGGAGCTCATGCGCATCATGGGGGTCAAACTCCGAATGACAACAGCCTTCAGAGCACAAGCGGACGGACAAACCGAGCGCCAGAATCGAGTGCTTGAAGACGGACTCAGGTGCATGGTATCGCTTCACGGTACGAACTGGTCAGACGTACTATCTACGGTGGAGTATGCTCACGCCACGTTGGTGAGCGCATCAACGAAAAGGTCTCCGTTTCAAATCGACACGGGGCGCGTGGCTCGTACTCCAGGAGTAACGACGGAAACAAGGAACGACTATGCTGCCAACTTCATTCAAGAGCGCCAGAAGATTATTGACAAGGCTCAGAAGAATCTACTTGAAGCGAAGGCTCGACAAAAGACTTATTATGACCAAGGTCGCAGTGGTGTGCAGTTTCAAGAAGGCGAGTGGGTCTATCTGAGCACACGCAATTTGCCATTAGCTCACGCAGCGCGTGGAACACGCATTGATAAGGACAAGTTGGCTGCACGCTTCGTGGGACCATTCCAGATCATCAACATGCTGAACAAGAATGTAGCCAAGTTGAAATTGCCGAAATCGATGGGTCGCCTGCACAACAGCTTCAACGTCGACATGTTGCGCCACGTCGTGGAGTCTCCAGCAGAATTTCTGAGTCGACCGCTACCGAAGGTGTCTCCGGTGCACTTTTCACCGGATAATGACGACGGTGATCTTCATGTGATTGAGCGGTTAATAAAGCAGCGAACCCGTCGTCGCAAGCGGCAGTATTTGGTTCATTGGCAAGACTTGCCGGACACTGAGGATACCTGGGAAAATGAAGCCCACATTCGCCACGTCGTGCACTGGAAGCATTTGCTGAAGGAACTACGAGCTCGCCGGCGCTAGCTCTTCGAGGGGAGGATGTAGGGATACCGAATCCCGAGATGCAAGTGGGCATCTTCGAGATGCATGTCAAGATTCACACACAAGTTCGCTGGCATCTCGGCGGTGCCGAGATTCACGAGGGCGTGCTGCTGACCATATTCATGAGAGCCTTGGACGATGGCCTCAACTCTCTTTCTTCTTGTATACCGCGGCCGATTCAAGATCGGCCTTGGGCGCCCAGGCGTCATGCTGCATGTTCGTTGTAGTGCGTGTTTTCCGCTTTGGCACTACATCATTAAAAATGTCATTCTACTTTTTACCTGCTTTCATACACTTCTCCCAACCAGCACTCGACCCACTTCTCCTCTACGCCTCTCATCGACTACCCTCTGCTCTGCGGCTAAGTGCTACCAGAATTGGCGACCAAGTGCGCACACGGTCCCAATAGCTGGGGTGATGTCAAGCCGTCGTTTAAGTTGCGAAAGGCGTTGGGGACGATTCTCAATAGCATGAAGAAGCGGACGCTGATCGCACCGGTCGTCTACAGACTAAACCGCTGCTCTCCCGACGATGTCGATGCCGTCGGACTCTTCTTTGACATCCTGAACAACGATTTGAGCTTCCCTAGTCAGCAAGACGAGATTTTTAGCTCGAACCTGCTTTTTTTCCTGATCGTTTTCTCGGAGATGTGGGAATTACCTGGGCCCTCGACCACTGAGATGAACTCCCGCTTTAGCAGCTCGAAGCTGTCGGATGGAACCATTTACCAACTTGCCCCCGTGTATTGCGCTTTCTCGAAGGAGAAGTCGTCATGGTGCGATGAGCTGGGTCTCGGAGGCTATAAGGCGAATGCGATCATGTACGAACGTGACCAGTACTGGAACAAGAGCGCCACAATTCCGAGCCAAGCCAGCGTGTTGCTGTTGAGCAGCAAATTGGACCCGAAGACCCCCCACAAGTTTGCCGAGTCCCTGCTGGATGTCCTTGAAGGTGACAACAAGGAGTTGGTGACGTTCAACTACACAAGACACGGGACTGTTGAGTGGTCTTTCCCCATCGACAACGTTTACACGGGCGAGACGTGCGGTATGAGCGTGCTTGTGTCGTATGTGAGCAGCGGCGGAGACTTGCAGAAGCTGGATAGATCGTGCGTGGACAAGATGCCGCCGCTCAATTTGACCACACCGATCGACTACCAGTACATCTACCTGAGCTCCGAAGACGCTTACGACGGCACCTTCAATTCAAGTTTGCAGTATCTCTACTGGTAACGTTAGAGCGCTTTCACACAGTAACACGGCCTTCAGCTGGACCTAGATTGAGTCTGAGAGTGAGTGACTTGGGAGAGATGACCCAGCCTTCAGACTGCGTTCGTGAAAATACAAAGTTCCTGGAAACCTATACAACATCCATATCTCCGATGGTATCCATAAGCTTATTCATGTAAACTTACAGCTACCACCAAGAGAACAGGCGCATCCCCTTTGTTGGACGATGATTGGCCGGTCATCCTCCGACCAGCATTGCGTCCTGCCTGCAGCAAAGGGGTCAGTCATTCGTGTTCTGAGCCATTCGAGATGAAGCGCGTGACTGCCGTCTCCCTACTCACCGCTGCGGTGGCGACGCTCTCCCCCTACACGTCGGCCGCGCCGATGTGTTCGCGCACGTGGAAGCAGCGCGAGCACCTGCACCCGAATGTGCATACGCTGCCCCCTCTCACCGACGTGCAGGTGACCGAGCTCAGCGCGCTGCCCAGTCAGTTGGACTGGTGCGCGCGTGGCCTGTGCACGCCGTCGTGGAACCAACACATCCCGCAGTACTGCGGCTCGTGCTTCGCCCACGGGGCGCTGTCCGCGGCCCAGGACCGCATCAAGATGCTGCACCGAGCGCAGGGCCGCGTCGGCCCCGACGTGCAGCTCGGGCGCCAGACTTTCCTCAACTGCGGGCCGGCGCACGGCCTATCGGACGGCTGCGGGGGCGGCGAGCCGACCGACGTCTTCGAGTTCATGCACCACTACGGACTGCCGGACGAGACCTGCGTCCCTTACAGCGCCACGGACTACCGCAAGTACGCGGACACCAACGGCACGTGCCCCCCGGAAGGCTACTGCATGAAGTACGTGGCAAGGCAACTTCAACTTGGGAATAAGATGTGGCTAACTTTTTGTGGTCGTGGTATTTTATTTTATTTTACTTGCACTTGAACTTTAGCTGCATCACGACGCCTGACCACCCGCAGGGCCCGCACTGCTTCCCGGTCAAGACCGTAGTGCGGTACCGAGCCAAGGAGTACGGCCGTGTGGCGGGGGAACACGCCATGATGAAGGAGCTTCTGAACGGCCCCATCACCTGCGGCATCGCCTGCAGCGACGAGTTCACGTTCAACTACTCGGCGGGGGTGTTCCACGACAAGACGGGGTTCCTGGACATCGACCACGACGTGGAGATCGTCGGCTGGGGCGAAGAAGCCGACGGGACCAAGTTCTGGAACGTGCGCAACTCGTGGGGGACGTACTGGGGGATGAAGGGCTTTTTCAAGATCGTGCGTGGGGTCAACAACCTCGGCATCGAGTCTGATTGCCACTGGGTGAATCCCGACATCTCGGACGAGGAGCTGGTCTTCTCGCAGACGACGCCACTGTACGGTGGCTCACTCTGGGGGATCGTGCCGTTTGCCAAGGGAGCAGCGACATCGCACCCGATCAATTCGACTGCGGATGTAGTGCTCAGCAACTTGCCGCTGCAGTCCGAGGAGCTGCTTCTTGAGACGACGGTACTCGCTGGAAGCTCGGAGACGGTGGTACTTCGGATGACGGGGGAAGCTGACGTGGGTGGAGCTGAGACCTCAGCTGTTGAGCACGAGAGCATTGGCTTCTCTCTCTTCGCGCTCTTTGCAGCGGTTATTGCGCTGGGTATGGTGCTCAGCCACGTGGTCGCTAGATTCTCGCGCAGTGAAACATACAACCGTCTGATCTAGGCAAATTGCAGACACATGAAACAGTTGGCGGTGATCCGGATCACCGCAAAACGTTTTCGGTTTTTTCGAATTATTTATTTTTGCTATAGTGCTTGACGAGTGTGGCTATCTTGGGAGTGGGTGGCATCCCTGCTCCGCAATGCAACACCAAAGAGAAGGACAAAGGACAGAGAGTCAAACACGATGGCGATCCGGCGTCGAGGTGATGGCTCTCGCGCGATCCACCCGGCGTGGAAATCGCGTCCCTGGGCGAAAAGAAGCAGCGCGTGTGCAAGTGTTGGAAGCCCTCGGGCTCGAGACAGTAGAGAAGATACGACGCGATTGGCTTTCGTGGGACACAGGGTGGAACGGTCGTGAGTGACAGCAGTTAGAGGGAGTCGTCATGCAGCTTCTCCAACAAGGATTCTCTAGCATCGAAAGCAAAGCCATCATTATGGGCCATCGCTCGCGCTGTTGACAGCGATGTCTCTCAACTGGCCCAAATCGACACGACAATAGCACCGAAAAGTAAAGTAGGTCGAAGAAGCCTCAACTCGCACCCAAGTACTGCTTAGGTAGGCTTGGCAAGCGGCCATCCTTTTTCAGCATGAAGACAAACTTTAAGAACCGATAATTTTACCGATATAATTTTTGAGATTGGATGCTCGTGATCTGGCGGAAGGCCAAGTTGTTGGACTCGCCGATATCGCGCAGCGTCACGACGCCCTCCATCATCTCGTCCAGCTCCAGCGTGCGGTTCGGGTCCAATCCTATTAGGATCACGGGTGGTGATCCGGATCACCGCCAACTGGTTCACATGTGAAGTGCTCAAGTTGAAGTGACTCAAATTGAGCAATATCATTGGTCCCCATTTCATCCAATCCAATCGCCCACAACGCATCGACTAATCGTCACCGAATCCATACTCAGAGTCAGCCCCCCACTCTTCTAGACAGTCATGTGGAGTCGCGGTCTCCTCGTCGGCGCCGCCTCCGCGCGGCTGCTCACGCGCCCTTCGCCGACTCTGCAGCTCGCGCGAGCCATCACCAACTCCGCGCCGCTGCAGTACGGCCGCGCGCGCGCCATCGAGCTCAAGTACCACGACGGCACGTGCACACTCGCGGTGCCGCTGCCGCTCAACGGCTTCGATGAGGAGCGGGTCTTCAGCATTCCGCCAGGTAATATATATATGTATTTTATTTAGAAAAAAAAGATTGCGTATACCTAGCTATATCTTGTTTTATTTTACTTTTTATTATACTATTTTATTACTCATGTTTTTATTATTATAATACTGCTTGTTTTTAGAGACGACGGTGGCCGATATCATTGCGCAGATTGAAGCGGAGGACAAGTCGGTGCAGAGTGTAGCAATCCGCTCAGCCAGGGGAGAAGAATTCCAGCCCGAGGACACGCTGCTGAAGGTACTGACGGACGACTTCGAGCTGCTGCTGAACGACCAGGTGCTGCCCGTGCGCGCGCCGGTGTTCACAGGCAGCGCGTACCAGAGTCTGGCGGACGACGGAGACCTGGACGTGCGCTCCGTGGCGCAGAAGGCGGCCATCATCATGCTGCGCAGCGACCTGGAGAGGCTCGGCAAGTGGAAGATCAGCCACCCGGAGTTCCTGCACATGTGCCTGGAGAGCGGCATCCCCAAGAAGCAGGCGCCCGAGGTGCTACAGGCGTTCCACCAGTCAGGAGTCGTCTTCTACTTCGGCAAGTCGGACGACGAAGACTTGACCCACTCGGTCTTCCTGCAGCCACGCAGCATCCTGGACTCGTACTTGGAGTCCATTGGACTCTCGCCCTTGTCCTCGCAGCTCTTCCAACAGCAGCGAGAGGCTCTGCTGGCGAAGATTCAGGCGCTCGAGCCGGAGCATGTGGCGCTTGTGAACTTGCGGCGTGAGCTGGAGGCCACTGCTACACGACAGGCGAACGTCATTGCGTACGGATTGTCCACGTCGCTCGTGGGAGCTTTTGGTCTCTACTTCTGGCTGTCGTTTATTCACTTTTCGTGGGATATAATGGAGCCGGTGACGTACTTCACGGGCTTCGGAGTCTCCATCATCGGCTATGCGTGGTGGAGTCTCACGAACCAGGAGTACGAGTACGAGAACATCTACCACTATGTGTACACCCGGCGCCTCCGTCGGCAGATGGCCAAGGCGAAGTTTGATCAGGAGCGATATGCTGCGCTTACGGAGGAGCTGCGCCTTGCCCGCGAGCAGCTGGCCCAAACGGAGCTGGTGCTCAGCAAGTCCACACCGCTGCAGGCCAACTACTTGCATCTACTCGACACCAAGCGCGAGCTGAAGCCGCCAGCACTTGCAGCCCCACGGACGCCCATCAAGGCCGAGGACCTGCCAGTGTTTTAGACGATGCGCTCCAGCTGACCGAGTGCACGGGTACAAAAGTAACTTTGTTGTTTTAAAAGCGTCTGCCGCCGCACGAACGGAATGCGAAATGGCGGACGCATGCATTGAAATACCAGTGAGTGGGGCACCACAGCCTCGCGGAACGAGCTTGATAAGTTTTGAGACCTATACCTCAATCGTATAAATGTACAGCACAGTCACGAATCGAGCTGCAGAGAGAAAAAAATCTTCCCACGCAATGGAGTTGGTATCGTTGGCACACGAAAGCGACAGCGTCTTAGGTCGACATTCCATGCTGGGTAACCATTGCTGACGTTTGAGTTTCGTGCGATCTTCACTGATACCGAGGCGTAGCGTAGCGTATTGCAGGGTACTGTAGATGTATCTGAATCATGCCAAGGGCGTTTAGTCGGAGAGTCCAGAGGTGGTCGATATGTACGGGGTTTAGCTTGGCGACAAGCGAAACAAGCAAGCGAGTCGCCCATGCAAGGTACGCCACCACCTCCAATTACATCTCGTACAGCTTAAGGACGAGAACGCTGGAATACAGTGACAGTATCACGTTACTTGCTGCTGGATTTGTTTGGTTAGGGAGTAAAGTCGCTTGTAGTGAAGCCAGGACTCGGCAACGCTAACCGTGCCAGCTCGTTTAACGCTGCTGCTGCTGCTCCTGTCCACCAGACAAGATCAAAGGCCAGAGCGCGCTGGAGAAGTCACAGAAGACCAAGACAAGTTGTTGCAAATTGCAACTTGCAATAGAGCGTATCCAAAAAAGTGCAGGTTGAAGTTGTCACATCGCTGACCAAAAGGTGTAGCCAAATCGTCAAACCCTTCACCGCCATCGCACCGAAACCGCGCAACATGCAGATGAAGACAGAAACCACATTCTACAGCAAACTCACAGTCTTGCTCGCATGTACATGCACCGGACTCACCTCGGACTCCAAGTCCTCGAGTGATTCTGAGCGCAGACACCGTCTCAACTATGACCCTTCACACTACAATATATTCACATATCTAGTACAAGTATTACAGTATTTCATCACACTGATATACATTCAGCCCGCTAAACCCAGTCGCCCTGTCAATTCAGATATAATATCATGCATCGCAAATATCCAATATGACCGACACCCAGCTGGTCACGCATGGCGTCCATCATCCATCCCGTCACTATCCCTCACTGAAGGCGCTTCCAAGCGCCGCGATGTCGCCCGCCCTCATCCCCGACGCCGCACCGGACGACGGCCTCGTGTTCCTTCCACAAGCGTCTCCAGCACTCGAGCTGCTGTGCGTGGCCTTGTACCTGACGCTGGCGCTCGTAGCCGCGTGCCGCGCGCTGTCGCTCTCTGCGCGGGCCTCGGCCTTCCAGCGCAGCACGTTCCAGCGCCTGATGGTGGCGTTCGCGCTGGCGCGCGGCGCGTCCTTCGTGGCGCAGGGCGTGCCGCGCAACCTGCTGAACCGCGCGGCGCTGTGTCTGTTCTTCAGCCTCGTGCTCTTCCAGACGCTCTTCTGGCTCGACATCGCCAACCCCAAGGTCTCGCGCCGCTCGCGCCGCATCTGGGTGGCCTTCATCGTGGCCAACGGCGCCTTCTACGCCGCCGTGCTGGGGCTCTCGCTGCTGCACGAGGCCAAGGTGGCTGAGGCGGCGCACGCACGAGCAAGACTCGACCGCTCCGCGCTCTGGACGGGCGTCTTACCCGTGCTCTTCGTGGCTGCAGGCAGCTTCGTGAGCTCGCTCGGGCTGCTCTACTCCACGTGGCGGATGCGCCAGCGCGTGGCGCGCGTGCTGCGCCCCTCGGGCGATGGTCTACGCCGCCGCCTGGACGAGAAGGTGGAGCAGAAGCTCACGCGCGCGCTGCGCTTCACGGTGCTCGTCATGGGCGCGTGCTCGGCGCTGTTCCTGCTGCGCACAATCATCTACATCCAGCGGCCCTTCTCGCACCAGGGCTGCGGCGACATCCACAGCGCCGACGTGTGCGTCGTCGTGGGCTACGCCATCCCGGAGATCGTGCCCTGCGTGCTGTTCCTCGTGCTCATGTGGGAGGTGGAGCCCACGCTCGAGATCCCGTCGCGCCGCAGCCTCAGCTACAACGGCGGACGAGTGACCTCCGAGTCCACGCCGCTGCTGGACCACGAAGTGCTGCCGCGCCCGCTGCTGGTGGCGGCCAAGAAGTTCACGGACGGGATCGGAGCAGTGACGCAGCCCAACTCGCCGCCGGGCGGCTACTTGACGCTGGGCCGTCGCCCGAGTCCGCTCTCGCTGGGACTGGGCAACGGCGTGCTGGACCGCGCCAAACGACGACTGGAGCTCGTGGTGCGGCAGCATTTGGGTGGAGGCCACAAGGACAAGGAGCAACAGTCGATCGACAGAGCTACTCAACTCGATTCCACCAGCAGCGCTGGCTCACCGATGGTGGCGGACTATGAACGACAGGCAAAGCAGATCACGGTGTCTGACGGATCATGGGGCTACGACTCGAAATGGCCGGCGCAGTCTCTTTCGACGGCGCCCTGCGCGTGGTTGTCGTTCCAGTGTTTTAACCTGACGCTGCCGTCAAAGTCATCCGTGGGGTCATCGTCGTTTGTTGTGCTGCATTTGATGAATGCGGAGACAGGGGCGGTGATGGCTGAGGTCGGACGGACGGAGATCTCGCACTCGGAGGACCCGTGCTTTCACATGATGCTGGCGGTTGACATGCGCGAGCACGATTTGCTGCGCGCTTCAGTGTACTCGGTTCGAAACCCGAACTCGCTGGAGGATCTCGACAGCCAGTGGCTCGTCGGCGACCCGCTCGTCCCGTTATCGTCGTTTATGACAGGCTCAGCTCCCGCAATTGGACGGGCGTCCATCTTCTCGTTGTATTCCCCTTTATCTCGGACGCAGTCTACTGGAGAAATTGTGATTCGCTGCGAGGCGGAAGTGAAAGGTTTGCATGCCGGAATGTCCACAGACGGGCTGGAGCGAATCACTCGATCATTTATGTATATTGGAATCAAGAACACTGGCGCCGAGGACCCCTCCACCCCCGATGACTCGGGATACTCCGAGATAGCTCAGCAGATGATTCATCTTGCGTCGACCTCCCAACGCGCTCAAGGCAAAATGCTGGTGGAAGAAGAGCTGATCGAAAGTGTGTACACATGGGAAGTACCTTATCAATTGCTTCAGCTGATCCTGTCGGACTTACTGGTGAAACTTGATATACTCAAGCGTGAGATTGCACTCGAAGATGGAGATGACAGCTCGTCGTCAACCCCCTCCAGCCAGCTATCAACACCTAGCGTCGGTGGTTATTCACTCCCCTCGGTGATTCCTGCTTCGCCAAGAGCCCTCGGCACAGTGCAAGAAAATGAAATGGGCCACACCGCCCAGTCGTCAAACGACTCCGAGTCATTTCCATCGGCAGCCTCAGCATATAGTTCCTCATATCAACATGAGAACCGCGTGAGGCCGGCAACCAGCATCGGGATGTTATCCGAGATGATTATCCAGATTCAAGATGATGTTATCGAACGCAAGAAACGAAAGTGGCGCTTGGACCTAGTCAAGACCATGGAGCAATACATTTCCGAAGTGGAAGACTCGATTTTGAGGTACGGAGCTACCCAGCACGCTGGGCTCACTTTCAAGCCCAGCACCATGAAAGCGGACGCCGATCTCCGCTTTCTGGCGCTAAACCTTCATCAGCAGTTGATGACGGTTGGAAATGCTGCGCCTACGTCGGAAAACGACGTCCAATATGGCGACCAAACGAGTGCAGCGCGCTACGCTCGCCTCGTAAATTCGTTCGTTGGCGCGCTCATGTCTTCGCCTTTGCACGTATCGGGAGAATCCAGCGGAAATGGACAGCAGACGGACCTCGATTCCGTGCAGTTTATCGACGATGACATCAATGACGAAAGTGAAGTCACTTCATCTCCCCCGCCAAGTGAATTGCCACTTGAACCTGTCGAGGCTCTGCGACGACGCGTTATTTCGTTTGATTCTGCCGAGACGATCGTCAACAGGAGGGCTGCTGGGCAGGATATTGCTGTTCCATCTGAGCAGCGAAGGCTGGCAGAAACTCTCGTGGCGATGGGGATCACAGAGGAGGAGTTCCAGAGCGTCTACGGGCTAGATGATAATGTCGACTCTTCCGATGCCATGGACGTTGTCGCCGATCTAACTCCATTTGGCTCGTATATCGAAGAAGTGAAAATTGCAGTACCGAGCAGTGAAGGATACGGGTCACCAGAGAACTCACAGTCGAGTGTGCAGTTGAAGAAAGCATCAATGTCGATTGATACAAACGCTAGACCCCGCCCTCCCTTTTACAAGCACCGGATGTACGGTACGATTACAGTTGGAGCCTTTGCGGCGCACGTGTACGGGTTTAAGAGTGGCGGTGTGCGGCAGATGCGCGAAGAGCTGGAGAGACTTCACGCGCGCTTAGTGAAGGAAGCACAAGCGAGCTCGGATCTTACTATGGACGCGTTGGAGCGCAAGTACAACGAGCTCAAATGGGACGTGGAGCGTCGACTTGAGGTGGCATTTTGCCAGGCGATGAGTGCACTTGTCACGTGCTTCCAGCAGACGCTTTACGTGCACACGCACGATCACCGGGACTTCGGTCCTTATCCGTTAAAAGCCTGCGGCATCGACTACCTGGAAATGCTCACGAGGGTTGGCTTCCTGTTTTCGGTAGAAAGTCTCCTATCGACGTATGGCAACGAACTCGGAATGCTAGGTGATACAGAGGCGGCCGTTAAGGAGCTTGGGAGAGTTCACATTAAGCTGAGGCCTGTGAAGTCACCGCGCGCCGCTGCTTTCCGCGTTTCCATCACCTCGGGGCCTTCAGGTATCGTCATCGAGCTCCCTATCATCACGCGTCGCGCCAGCGAATTTCCGGATCGAAGTATGCACCGCGTTCCGGGTCAGGACGCAGTCTCAGGGGCCATTTACCTGTCTCTATCAACGCCAGAGCAGAAGATGCGCGCGAAGTTTTTATTCCAGAAGCCGATTCGAGTGGTGCCAGTGATCTTCTCGCAGGGACTGAACGAGATGCAGACGGTTGCGAACACCGTCGGCAAGGCCTCTCTACAGAAGGAGATCAATATGGAGAACGTTGTCCAGCTCGAAGCCTACGTGAGAAGGTTCGCTGACTGGTGCCTGAAGAAGCAGCGCCGAGACAAGGCATCTGCTCCGGTTTACGACGCCGAGGACCTTGATCACATCCAGGCATCCCTCACGGCTCTCAAGGTCAGCATTCAACTATCGGGCCGGTCGAAGCAGATGTCGATTCTGAGTGTGTCGTCGTCCATTGCGCGCTGCGTTGGCGGCGGTCGTGTGACAATGTGCAAATCGGCCAAGGACCGCACTTCCATGTCAATCACCCTCGAAGAAGCGAACTTGCTCGTGTGCTCGCACGGACTTGTTGCGGACGAGATGGGCGCGTTCACCAAGCTACTGCGCACATACGGAGTTCGACGCGAGAATGCTCGGAAGAACATTGGCAAGGCGCAGTACTGCTTCAGCGCGCTGCAGAACTACATGCTGCCGCAGGACTATCAGTGTCCACCTGGCACAGGGGGCGGAAGTCGAGCGTATTCGTAGAAGAATACAGAGGTGGTGAGCAGTGAACTGGAACGACATCGGCGCTGAGCAACTGAAGGGTGTAATTTACGTTTTCGATTTTTAACAGGCTACGGTCACGCTGATACGAAGTGGACGGGGGGGGGGCTAACTGACACTACACTTATTGTCGCAGCGTCAAGATGTCTTGCATCGACATGGTGCGAGTGCGGCGCTGGACCTCCCGAGTTGACGTAAGTTGCGACGTCATGTCACACTTGAAGGCTGTGAGAATGGAAGCGTCGACGAGCAGGTTCAACGATGGCATGAGTGACGGTGAAGGTGCGCTTGTCGGGGCAGGAGCAGCGATGCTGGGAGGTGCCCACGAGTCGCTTTTGAGGTGCGAGCTCATCGAGAAGGCGAGGCTGGTCTCTTTGTTGGGGCTCACGCGCTGCAGATCGAGGTTGAAGCTGTGCATGCCGGACGGTGGCGTCATGAGTGGCGCTGCTGGAGAGTACGGAGGCGGAATCGTTGTCGTCGGTTGCGCTGCCATGGGCGCGTGTGCCATGAAGTCGCTTTCATCAACATCGGACATGCGTTCGTCGTCGTCGGAAATGGTGGTGGTGGCGTTGGAGAGCGTGGGGGAAGAGCACCAGGATCCTGTTCGTACCGCAGACAGCTTGGACTGTGCAGCAGCCCCCTGCATCGACGGCAGACCAATTTGTGGCATCTTCATCTGTAGCAGACGCTTGGCGCTGGCACCGCGGAGACTGGATGCATTGGGGTGCAGTACCGCTGTGGGCAACGACTCGCCTTCCATTTCGAGCTTGCGTCGCAGGTTTTCCATTGCTTCCTGGCGGATCCGCTCGACGTTCTTCTCGCTGCGGAAGCCCAGGTACGGCCAGCGCCGGATCCCGAGCGAGCGACAGACGCGGATGAGCGTGCGACTGCTGATGCCGAGGTCTTCGGCGGCTTTCTTGGCCGTGCAGGTGAAGAGCTCGGCCAGCACATCGAAGGACAGGGTCTTGATACCGTGTCTTGTGTGGACGCGCACGACGTACGACGCGTAGGATGCTGCCAGCGAGCTGCTCTTGTGGCGCGCCATGCCGGACAAGGACGGGAATGACGCCGTCGGCAGTGCGATCGAGTGCACCGAAGGCAACTGGCTGGTCATCGTGGGTGGTGTGAAGGGACTCGTAGCTGTGGTCGAGTGGATCGGCGAGCCAAGCAATTGGATGCTGCTGGCTGGTCGGGGAGCTGCTGGACTACCAGAGAGAACGCGGGCGGCGCTGGCGTTTCCTTGGTCGTGATCTGCCACGGCAAATTCGAAAGTGGAGAGCGTGTGGGCGGGCCACTTGGCCGGTGGATTCGGAGGCGAGGCTAAGAACGGTGGCGCGACATGCGTGAGGAGTGGGGACAGACCGAGTAACAATGCAACCGATGGAAGATGGAAGAAGAGAGCTCGACACGGCCAGCATGGCGCTGAGAGGTAACCGCAGGCCGTCTACGCCACTCTTCCACCCTGGTACGTCTTTCCAGCCTTCCCTGGTTTTGGTCGCCAAACTGTGCTGAACGTGACGCACGCGTCGCCGCTGTCTTTCGACGGAACTCGCACGGAAGGCCGGCCTCCGCGTCGTTGCACTGAAATGCCGATCAACGTTAAACCTGAGAGAGGAAGGGGTCTCCACCAGTACGGAGCAGATTGTGTGGAAGCCGCGCTGACCCGTTGAACCCGTTCCGACCTGCGGTAGTCAGCACGAGGAGCCAGTTGCGGTAATTTCAGTCTCAGCGCGACTACCCAAAGGGCACTTGAAGACGGGGCTCTGGGTGGAGGACAACAGCGACATGCCTGTCCCTCTCAAGGTGGTGGCCACCATCTCCCGTCTGAGTCCGCTTGGCGGATCGCGCGTTCAGCGCGAGCATTTGGTCGAGGTGCTACCAGCGGACAGGCGTCAGGGCGCCGATAACGGAAAATTCGATGGTCGATGGTCTCGCGAGCTGATTCACGGCACGATTACGAGGGACACGAGCGAAGCACTTGGGATAACTAAACGGTCACGTCCGAGCAACGAGAACTGCGCAACCGATCGGAGCTGGTGCTAGAAGTCGCCAGTGGTAGAGTGGTGAAGGCCGTGCGTGGTGCGTTTCTCGCCGTCGGGTACTACTACTACATGTACTACTGCTGTGCTACTTCGGCGTATGAGAAGATCAAACGAGGATACCAGGAGCCCCATCTGGCCGATTCGACTTGTGCTACCTAGGTAATAGAGCGTTTAAGCTACAGTACCAAAACGAATTTCAGAACGAATAAAAACCTCGTTCTCATTTTTCGTTACGAGAATCCTAAACGGAGCTTAAGCTGGATGTAACGCAACGAATCAAATCAGTTCATAATCTCCCCCTGACTGGCAACGAGCTGAAGGAAGCTACGTTGGACGCAGCCAAGGTTGAGCTACCCCGAGAGGAGCTGCAACAGCGCCTTAAAATCAGTTGGATCAGCAGAGACGGCAGCAGGTTCTGCTATGCGAGCCAGCAACAAGCTGCTCAGATCGAGGCAATTGTCAAACTACTGACTTCTGTTACTGTATATAATATGATGCGGATTTATGGAGTAGTATTTTGAAAAGACTAGCTCTGCAGTTATAGAAGCTCAGCGCCCACATATGTGTTCCTCCACGAAGTATTTTGATACAACTTGTAAGGGCTACTGCCGTTTTGTGTAGCGTCGCCACTGCAGAGCCATTCTACCACTACACCATGTGAGAGGGTGACGCAGTGCGAGACAGCATGAACTGTCTCGCACTGCATCACACTTGCAAGCGGTTAGCTAGCGTAGTTGGTGCCGCGCGGCGGCAGCCGAGGACGTCATCCTCGCTGTCGGGCTGACCGTTGATTTTGCACTGGCTTCCCCTCTGATTCCGTTTCGTTGCAAAAAGCGCATACGAAAGTTATCGTCCACAGACAACGCAACGAGATTGAACACACGACAAATTCTCAGGTTTTCTCAGATTTTCCTCAGATTTTCGTTTCGTTCCGAACTGCTTAAGCGCTCTAATGCTACCAACGCACCCTAAAACACGAACCGGCAAGTCATTCATAGAAACGAATTCTTAGTCGGGGCGAAATCATAATGATGGAAGGACTCCAATGAACAGAAAGCAGATCAAAACGTTGATAGCGTTCAGACGATAGCAGACCTCGTAGACCCGTAGGTCACGCTGTTCGAGGCGACACCGGCAGACTTGACCGTTCATGTTTTGTCGAAGTTGGAACAAATGAGGCCGAGGTGGCGGATTTGGGAGGCGCCTCGGACAGGGGCGATCCTTGCAGACGCGCGGAGCCTGCACTGACAACCGAAGTATGTGAACACCAAGCAGATGCTCCTCGAGCACCCCAAGTGAGCGTGAGTCGCTGTGTTGCAGTGTAAGCAACCACGAGCCACGTGCGAAACACGAAAGGGGGCTGTGCTCAAGTCAGCACAGTGAAAACACGCGCCTCTCCCCTCTAGTGATTCTGACGGTGCGGACGTGACTCATTCCCCCAATCGACGAACCCAATTCCGACGAGAATGCCACCACTGGGTGCGATCCTCTACGGGGCTAGACGGGGGCCCTCGAATGTTGTCCGTCACCGCAGTCGTGCTTTACACTCGCGCCGTCACTTGATTTTTGCTTTAAAAAAACTTTAGCAACCACCTCCAGGAAAGTTTTCCGTTCTTGAACGGCACGAAATTATTCACGGACCTCGACTGCGATCGACGAGAATCATCAGCCAGCGCCGTCACTCAATCCATGCTCGGGGTGGCGACACATTTGCATCATTGTCGCGCGCTCTCGCCTCCCTACGCCGGATGATAATCGAGAAAGCAAAACATCGCGGAAGAAGTTGCCGCCTGCTTTCAATATCCCAGCTTCGGTTCCCCCCCTCAAGCTTAGTCCTACGCAAAGCAGACACAGAGTTAGACCGCATACAAGTGGATCACCCATCACCTAAGACCCCCCCCCAAGTCACAGGATTTGTCGCCCGCTCTTGACAGCGGCAATGGTTTCTCGCCGATGAGGCGTCGACAGCCGCAGCTCGTGCTCTCACTTGCTCTCTTTATTACTCGTACACTGCGGTCTCTCTCTCTCTTTCTCTCTAGAGCGCGCCCAACCCGATGCCTTCGAAGCCAGCGCCCGTGATCTCCATGGCTTCGGCCGCCGCCGACTCGTCCTGCACTCGGCCCGCGCGCCCTCCCGCGCTCTTCTGCTTCTTGAGCTTCGGCGACTTGGCCGGCCGCGTCACATTCTGCTCCAGCAAACATAAAAATAATAAATAATTAGTTCTCTCTAATAGATAAGAAAAATGGTGATGTCTTAGGATATCTACTACGTACAATGGACACGCCCAGCTGCTTGCAGAGCGCCTCGGCTTCCGCCCACTTGAGGACGCCGTACTCGAGGCACCACTTCTGCGCCATGTAACTGTCGGGGCGCTGCTGCAGCAGACTCTCGTAGAACACGCGGTCGGCGAAGCCCTGTGCCAAGCAAAATAGTAATAATAACAATAACAATAATACTAATACGTTAGAATAGAATATATAGCAACACGGCGCGCTGGGTGCGGGAGCTGCGACGCGCGCGTGACTGCGCGGCAAGGCGGCGACGTACGGGCGACGGCGTGGGGTGCTTCTGTCCGGGCTTGCGGTTGGCCTCCAGCTCCTTGGACCACTCGTCCTCCTCGATCATTATCTCCTCCGCTTCTTCTATTCTATTCGCTGGACTAAAGTGATGGCGACGGTTGGATTTGTGACGGGTTTCGATGATTTTACTTTTTAATAAAAAAATAAAAGCGTACGTTTGTTAAAGCAACGTTTGCTTTTTTAGGGGAGGTATTCGACGACCATCAAGAATGACGAGACGCGTGCATGTAACGAGGAGTTCGCTGGTCGCACCACGCGCTGGCTGGCGCGAGTTGGCTGGTGTGGTGTAGCAAGCGAGTTCCTGTGAAGTACTACCGTACCAGAGCGGGCAATAGGTACGACGCGTCCGCTGTGAACAGGAGTTCGGGCTGCGACCCAAGACTCCGGAGCACCGCATTGCAACGAGCCGTTCGGCGTAGCCGTTGTTCTCGGCGTAGCCGTTGTTCTCGGCGCCCTCCAGCACCAACACACCGGACAGCAACGTGCCAACGGACACTGCCTTGGTCCAGCTGCAGTAGCAGCCTCAGCTGGAACGAACTTCAGCAACCCGAAGCGCGAAACACTGCGGATTTAGGTTCGCGGTTACGAATGCCTTTTCGACCGAACCTGAATTCACGGTTTTTCGTCTTCCATTGAAAAACCTCGCGAACCAGCGAAGCAATTTGGCCAGTTCAGTTTTTTTAGGTTCATTCCGAAGCCCAGCTACTTTGCAAGGTTCACGGCAGTTTCATTCAAAGGTCGTTTTCTCAACCTGCTATTGGAGAATAATGGTGCGTACTCTCACGGCCTTCCTTCGCTTGGAGCCGCACTTGTGCAGGTTCTTCGTGGTTTTATGGTTTTATGTAGACGTCATCAAGTTCAACTTTGTGCTCCATGGCTTTTGGTGACAGGACGAAAAACCAAGCTGCCGTGGACGCTGCATCAAATGGCGCTGGAGCGAAACATCTTGGAGACAGTTCAGCAATGCATGCTCGGTCGCGTGTCCATCGGCTCGACGGGCTTCGTGGTGAATGCCATGAGCACGCTGATCACGCTGGCCCAGGACTTTGTGGACGCGTCCGACGCGCCCACGAAGTCGGCGAAGTCTGAGAAGTGGTCCTTGAACACAATGACCAGCACCACCAGAACGACGACAATGGCGACCCGTAGCACGACGTACTTGACGGTGTTGAGTAAGCCGCGGGTTACTCGGTCATCTCCTAGACGCCGCCCTTGTGCTCGTTCTCGGCGTCGTCCACCGACATCTTGGAGCTGCGGCGCGGCTCGCGTTTGGCGTGGCAGTCTCCACGTAGCTCACGGAGTTCTCGAGGTCGCGCGGTTTTCTCTTGTGCATGCCGCTTAGCGATGTAGAAGGCCGGGTTCACGATGACCGCGAACGCGACGGTGATGTGCAGCTGCACGAAGAGGTAGACCACCCCACTTGAGCGCGAAGCCCAGCGTCGTGAGTTCTGTCCGGTAGATGGTGAGCAGCAAGTTGCCCATGATATGGCAGCCCACGGCTGAGTACGCCGTGCTGGTGGTCAGCATTAGGAAGATGCGTGCGATGAGGCCCACAGACACGCCCACAACGCGGGGCATGCGGCTCAGGTCGCTGTGCTGGCACTGCAGGTCTGGGATGACGATCCCTGCTCCGTCGGCGAGCAACAAGTTGCCAAAGACGCCGGTCACCTGCGAGAACTTGAGCTCCGGGAACTGCACGCTCGGGTGGCCTGCATGACGACTGCGACGCCGATGACGTTGGCCAGGATGGTGCCCAAGCAGCCAGCGAAGGTTGCACCTGATTCCATCTTACGGGTGGGGACGAGACACACGGGGCGGGGCAGCACCACCAACGCCATCTAGATGCTCTACGTGGTCTGGCTGAAGGCGCTGGGGAAGTGGCCGTCAAGGAGCGAGCCTCCGAGCACGAAGAAGACGCACGGGATCAAGTAGACGTTGGCGAAGGCCAATGGCCACCACGGCGATGGCCGGCCCGGCCCGAGCAAAGTTGCCCGGCATCCCGAGCGTGTCAATGCTGTAGATGCAGCAGAAGAATTTGAAGGACGTCTTGACGTCCTCGTACGTGAAGGAGGGCTTCTTGACACAAGCCACTCTGTTTGCCAACGCGAACGCAAAAGCTGCTTTGATAGGATTCAAATCGTGTCGTGCTTAATGTGCGGACACGTCGAGCGCTCCCGTTTTCGTGTCAACAAGCAGATCCTCGTGAGCAACGGCGGTCTGTTGGGCAAGCTCGTCAAGGTGCCCGTGCAGCATTTGCATCATGACGGGCAACATCAGCTACTTCGAGCAGAACTACCGGCCCAGCAGAAAAGTGGCGCGGGCGACGAGATGTCCTTCCGGCCCATTCGCTTGCGCGTGTTAGTAAGCGCGCTCATTTTGGCATTTAGTCATTTATTTGAACCATGGTTTTTGTAAAAACATATATATAACATCACGCGAAAGTGAACCATGAAAGAGGCGATCTCTCTGCTAGAGCCGCACTGATCAACTGGTGTTTTGGCCAATGGCGAAACGGAGAAAGGAATAAGTTCGTTCGTTTCAAATGTGTTCGGACCCGCAGCACAGTCCCAACCGAGCCAATAAAACCTCGCGAACCAAGTTCTCTGGGTTTTATCGGTTCGCGGAAAATCGGGGGAACCAAGGTTCGGTCAATCTTCGTTCCAGCTGAGGTAGCAGCACACTGCAGCGTTGTTGAAGCTCTGTGGCGGTGCAACGGATGCTGCCGTTGCCCAGACTGGGAGGACGACGCCTTCACTGGTAAAGCTGCGATTGCGTGTGCCTGCGAGTACACATAGCTATACGTAATGAGCGAATACATTGCAATGGGTTGCGAGGGTAGGCAGGCGAGCAGCGTGCGCTGCGCGCACGGAGCTGCAGCTCACAACTCAACTTACCTTGAGCCTGCCAAAGCCCCTCAAGTCCCTGTGAGGCTGCGCCTTGCACGACTGGTGTCCACGTAGTGTTCCTCTGTCATCGCCACCTGCACGAACACAACACAAGCTTGGTGAGCACCATGGAGACGCCGAGCTCCAGCGCGCCCACCACTTCTCAGTTCCGCTGATTCGAAAGTTGAAACACGATGCAGAGCTCAGACTCGGGCGCGCTGGGCCAGTAGTCCCGGGTGCGCGTTCAGCTGTAAACCCACGAACGGAAATTCTCGAGTCAACGGCACACGCACGAAAGATATTTGAAGGCATCTTGGCATGATCTAACGCATGCCCCGAGAAGTGACATATCACGAGGGAGTTACAGTGTTATCTATCGTCAAGGCCCGAGCGCTTGCCGGCTCACCTTTCGCCTTGAGTTGGCGGACAATCTGGCGGAGTGGCGCCTTCGAGAACGACCACCCAAAACGAATCCAGCGCCGACCAGAACGTCAGCGCTCGGTGGGTTTTCTTCCGGCCGCCACGTCGGATCTGCAGTGGGTTGCGCGAACGGATTTTTGCAGCGAGACCCAATCAAAGGGACGCTCCAACAACGGCCCGGTAGCCAGCGATCCGCAACCTTATCCACCTCGCGACTGCAAATGAGACTGCGTCAAACAAAACTTTACTAAGGTGCTAAGTGCGATTCGCGATTTGAGCACACCGTTGAAAAGAGGGGCGTCACCTCTGTCGATTGAGCTATCGAACGTCCCCAGATTCAAATTTCCCGCCAAGGGGCGACCGTTTGAAAAAAATATCTCATTTTGAGGGAAAAAAACTCGAAAATATTTGGGTGCTGTTTTGGGGGTAAATCACCCCAAGGAATCGATTGGGAGCGGTCCCATTGGCTAATTCGATCTCCTTCCCATTTAAAAGTGCCCATTTCTCCCCCAAAATATGGGGTCTACCCTTTCGGGCAAAATAGAAAAACGGCTGTATCTCGACACTCCGGTTAAGTTCGATTTTGGTCCGCACATCTTTGAGGCCCGATATCTCGATAACTCTAAAAGCCGCTTTAGTATCATTTTGTTTGATGCAGTCTCAAATGAACGTGTGAACTGCTGCCAACACGTGTCATTGCGAATTTGGGGCTCAATTTGCTGCTCAAGTCGCTCGTTTTCGGCTGGAGATCACCCCGTTCGGGTCAAGTTTTGGATGAGGAAAAGCGACAGGTGGTTGTTTGGGGCTGTGCTACTAGCAAGTGAAACTTTTTCTGGTACCGGTATAGCCAACTTCGAAATCGAGGCACTAACAATGCAAGATACATTTCTGTCGCTTAGGCTCGTGCTGACGCCGACAATGGCAATATCTGTTGGTCCACTGGAGCTGCTTGTTCTTGCGATAATCGTCATTATGCTTATTTAATTAAGCGCCAACGACGGTCGAATTCGAAGCTGAGCCGTCAGCAGAAGCCGCAGCCGTAGCCGCAGGGGCCGTGGTCGGAGGAGCAGTGGTCGCCGTCAGAGACGCGCAGGTAGAAGAGAAGCCGTTGGCGTACTCGTACACGTTGAGCACCAATCCGCTGGTCGGCACCGTCAGGTCGCAGTTGGGCGGGTTGAGCGAGCTGATGGTCGCAATCATGCTCTCGCACGCGGTCGACGCGCACATGAGTTTATACTGCGCGGTGGTGGGCAGCGAGGTGGCTGTCAGCATGGAGTAGCCCGAGTCCTTGGAGCATTGCGTGAAGGACGACTTGGACAGAATGCTCACGAGAGCGATGTAGGCGGCGGTCTGCTGGGTCGACGTGCAGGCGGTGGCGTTGACAGAGCCAACGAGGGCGGCGACGGTGGCGGCGAGGACGGCGGTGAACTTCATTGTGGTGGTTGAGGTGGAATGGGGGGGGGGGGGTAGTTGGCAAAGCAAATTGCAGAATGACCAAACGGGGTGATGGAGGCGTCTGGCAGTGTTTCACTGTATGAACCGCTCCTCAACTCGATGGTTCAAAGTATTGGCTCCGGACCGGAGCCTCCGGCACTACAGTATACATCTATGTGACCGCGTGGAAACTTACCGGTACATGTACGTGTACGCCATGCCTCGCGCTGCTCTCGGGTGCTAGAGCATCTCGATTGACTTGAGTCAATCCGACGACTCCTTGCTGTTGTGATCGCATTTCCTCGAACCACAACAGGTCCAGAGCCGCGTGTCTGCTTCGCTATAGAGTCACTGGATGGACACTTGGTATCCTCCCCTCTCAGCATGTGATCTCCGCTGGACGCATGTTTCAAGGGATCCATGCATGAGGCAGTTTCCGCGCCATGGGCCGAGGCTGGTTGCCTGCGTTGGGCCATGGTCCCACCATGCTGCCCGAACTGCTGCTCGGTGTACCCTAGCAGCAAAGGTGCATTGGTATTAGCTACGACTCCTCGTAGCCTACGAGGAGCAGCCATGGTACTGTACCAGCCGAGGCTCGTTGATTTTCCGCGTGCATGATGTGGCTGAAATGCTCGGAAGGCTGTCCAGGTGAAAAAAGTTTGATTTTTTTGGCGACCAAGCAATTGTAGATCTAAGATGCAGTGCGTTGAGAGGTTGGTGATAATATCACCGTGATAGTACTGTACTGCGTAGTAGTATTAGTACATGTAGTACAGGTGGGACCTCGTGAAATCTGCTTACAGAAAATAATACTACGTATTGTGCCTATTTACTACTACCGGTAGTAGTATTTATTTCTAAAGAGCACATGTACAGCACATAAGCTTACCAAAGACTTTTCGGAAACAAAATTCTTATTCATTCAAAAGCCTTATAAATGATGAAACAACGCTCAAGCTGCGTACTTAGTCCACGCCTTGAGGGCGGAGGCGCTGAGCGTGGCGACTGACATGTGTTCGAAGTTGCACTCGATCCGTATAACCAGGAGCCCGCACCAGGATGGAAAAGAAAAGAAAGTAAGATTGAATCGCTATCGCTACAGCTCCCAAGCTCTAACGATTCTTAAGCGGGCTTGAGCCGCTTCCCAAGTAAAAGACCCGCATATCTTGGTCTCACTATGCTCATCACAGATCTGCTAAACTGCCGGGTCTCCACGTAGTCACACGGCAACATAGTCACGGTCGCCGTGTCTGCATCGGAATTCCAACACGCCTCCCTCGAAGTGTCAGGTTCGACTAATCTACACCTCCGATGCCAGCAAGTGCCAGCATCCGCTTGAGACGTAGCTTGTCGAGCGGCTTCGTAAACATGTCTGCCGGATTCACATCACCTCACACCTTGTGCAGGTCAATCACACCCTTCTCAACTTGCTCGCGCACGTAGTGCCACCGTAGTTCGATATGGCGAGTTCGTCGACTATAGGTAGGGTTGGTTGCCATCACAAGTGCTGCTTGACTGTCCATACCAATGCGTAGTTTCACATCCTGCTGCGGGAGAATTTCCTGCAAAATGTTACTCTCCGAAACTGCCTCCATTGCAGCTTCACATGCAGCCACATACTCGGCCTCAGCTGTAGACAACGCTACAATGGTCTGACGTCTTGACATCCAAGACACTGCCCCACCAGCCAGAGTGAACACTAATCCAGTAGTACTCTTGCGTGTTTCGGGATCATTTCCCCAATCACTGTCACAATAGCCCTCGAGCACCACACTCTTCAACTCTGCTGCCTGTCGTGTATACGTAATTCCATAGTTCTCTGTTCCTGCGAGATACCGCAGTACTCGTTTCAATGCACCCACATGCTTGTGAGAAGGCTTCGCCACGAAGCGACAGAGTTGGCTCAGTGCAAATGCAAGATCTGGTCGCGTACTCGTCGCCAGGTACATCAGCATTCCTATGGCTTCACGGTAGGGAAAGCTAGTATCGCTATCCTCGTTCTCACCGAGGGGTTCAAAGCGAGCATTCACCTCCATCGGGTTCCCAACCGGATGGGCCTCTCCGTAGCCAAACTTCTCCACAATCTCGTGTGCGTACTTACGTTGACGAATGATAACGCATTCATCGGTTTGCTCCACCTCCACACCAAGGTAATGCTTCAACAAGCCCTGGTCCTTGATGCCGTACTCCTTGTCCAAGTCCTGAACAATTTGTTCTTTTCCTCTTCAGCGTTGGTCGCCACCAAAATGTCATCTACGTAGACTAACACCAGCATAGTCATGTCACCCTCGAGACGGAAGTACAAGCAAGGTTCAGTCATTGATCGCTGGTAACCATGATCCAGCATCCACTGGTTCAGCTCGGAATTCCATTCCCGTCCTGACTGTCTTAATCCATACAATGCTTTCTTCACTACATAGATGTGTCCATCGATTTCGCAAGGGAATCCTTCAATCGAACTCACGTACTGCTTGATTCCTAGATCCGCGTTTAGATACGCTGTGTTGATATCGCCACCAAATAGTTTTAGATCCAGCTCTGCAGCTAGCCCAACCATCAATCGGAACGAAGACATACGTGCCACAGGTGAAAACGTGTCATGAAAGTCGATTCCTGGTCGCTGATAGTTCCCGAGCGCTACGAGTCTCGCTTTAAAGCGTATCACGTAGCCTTGACTATCCGGCTTGGTGTCGTACACCCACTTAGTCTTAATCGGCTTTGCACCCTCAGGAACATCCTCGTACATAATTTCCTCCAGGACATGGCGAGCCTTCAATGCTGCCATCTCTTCCAGTTCGGCTTCACAAAAGAAGTTGCAGTACTTGCTACGCAAAGCTGCTCGGCGATTCTTTGGGATTCGCACATCACTACCCCGTATCGGTCGGCCATTCTTGCCAAGTATGCGTGTGGTGCGCTGCGCTACATTCATCACGTAGTCTTCGAAGTAGGCAGGCTTCTTGCGCTCGTGATATTCGCGAAGCCCTGTCCGTTTGCGCTTCGGTTCCTGCTTAGCCGCACTCAGCTCCACGCGAATCTCCTCAGAAGGAGTCTCATCACGTCGACGCTTTCCCATAATTTTTCCAAACACACTCGCCACGACAGTCTCATCGTCGTCTTCATTCGCAGGCTCCTCGTCTTCCGCAATGAGTTCAGCATCATCAGCTGCAGTGCCACATACACTCACAACTGATTCACTCCCATCACATAGTTCCGACGCCGAACACCCAGTTTCATTACCGTCTTCAGATTGTAGCACAGGCTGTAGCGACTGATCTGTCTTCATCTCCATCGAAGCTTCGCTTCCTATCGGTAGACCCAAATTCTCATGTTGTACATCAGTTCCTGCAAGTTCCTCACTCTGGTGACCCGTGGACACCTGCTGCGCTTCCGTTTGAGCACTCGAGACATCGGCTGGAGTATGTGCCCTCGTCTCCACACTTGGCAATGCGGCAGTGATACCACCTAGATCTGCTGTGCTCGCCTTGCACGTGGTCGCGCGCATTTCACTGAGCTCGACGTGTCGTTGTGCAGTGCGAGTCGGAACTGCGCACGCCTCGCCTCCCTCGAGGTCCATAGTGATACTGGCCATGGTCTCGTTCACCACAGTCGCAGCGACAGTGTCATCATCATTAGCCGATGTCATGGTAGGTTCATCAAGCGTCGACTCATCATCACTCGGGGTGGGCGTTTCCGCGGCACGCGTGATATGCAGAGACTCCAAGTCGTCGTCCTCCAACGAGACGCCATGACGGTCTCGGTACATCACGTCTTCCGCAACACGAAGGTCCGATACAAACTTTGCAGTTCGATTCTCAGGGAAATAGACCTTGCAGCCTACCACATCATCTGCATAACCCAAAACGAAACCCAGTCTTGCGTTATCATGATGCTTCTTCCGCCCTGGAGTGACTGGCACGTGGACGTACGCGAGAGCGCCGAACTTGCGGATATGATGCAAATCAGGTTTCACAGCAAACATCATCTCGTAGGGTATACCCTGTGTACCCTTGTTATATGTGCGGTTCTTAATGTACACTGCATTCCGTAGCGTATCTGGCCACAGGCTCCGTGGAAAGCCAGCATCATGCATCGTCGCTTTCGTCATCTCAACCAGAGACCGATGGGTGCGCTCGCATAGGTTTAGCTGCGAACTCTTTGGACCCACGAGTATGTGCTCGATTCCATGTGCCTTATACCAGGCATCAATGTCTGTATTCACGAACTCACCACCCTTATCCGTCTGAACTTGGTGGACTCTGTACTTCAGGTTCACCGTCCGCGTCAGCACTTGCTCAATCTTGTGTCTCCCAGCTTGACGCTCCGCCCACAAGACATACTCCTTCATGTGCTGGTTAACAACGGTACTGGATTTGCTTTTCAGCAAGTGAATCGTAACAAACCTCGAGTACCCGTCCATAATTACAAGGACGGCCTCGTACTTGGTTCCGTTGTCCTTGCTCGGAATCAGCAAGTCAGCATAGACAACTTGATTCGGCTTCATGATGTTTCGGTTCAGCTTCTTTCGGTGTGCTCTCTGTTTCTGCTTGCCAATGTGACAGGCATCGCAGGCTCCCAGCTCCCGCCGGCGCAACATCATGCCACGAATAAGATCTTTGTCCACCATCATTTTCAAATACTGCGAGCATGTATGGCCCAAACGTTCATGCCATACTTTCATCGATGCCACTCCCTCTGCAGCAGTGAAGTTACACAGTGGACCATCCGGCGGCGCAACCAAATCATCACTCATCGGGTGTGTCACTTGAAATCCCCAGGTTGCATCATGGGGTGTTGCAACAATGACTGTTCGCCCATCTTCGCGCACTCTGAACGATTGCACTTGAGGGTAATAGTCAAAGTCGAAACCCTGCTCTGCGGCCAAACCAATCGACAATAGCCCATGCGTAGCCCCAGGCACGAAGAACACATCATTCAGATAAACAACAGCTTGTTCGCCATCGACATTTCTAATTAGCTCCACAGTTCCTACTCCAGCAATTCGAGAAGCCAACGCCGGGGTTACTCCTTGCACATGCTGAGATTCATGAGAATCCGGGGTGAAAGTCACATAGTCCAATGGGTTGCCCGTAACGTGAACATTAGCTGCGGTATCAAAGTACCACCAACTACTCCGCGAATTATTAATACTCTCTGTCTCTTCATGATCACTCTCACCATCGCTGATCCCATCATCTTGGTCGTCAACGAGGTTCCCTGCATCGCTCGTGCTGCCAGGTTCGTCATTCTGGACGTCGTCTGGCGTTCCTGCATCAAGCAGCAGCGTGTCAAGAAGACTGGTAGCTTCGTTCGCTTCTTCATCCTCGCTAGATGAGCCTCCCGACTCGTTATCCTCCCGCCGGGTTGTCATGTTCGCACGCGGCTTCCGCTTCTGCTCAGCAGCATGGGCTCCGCCACCTTCCGAACCTTTCGCCTTTTGAGGACAATCACTCCTCAGGTGCTCAGTACTATCACAGATGTAGCACTTCTTCACTCGCTTCTTCTTCCAGTCCTTGGTCTTGTTTCCATGCTGATGGCCTTCTTCAGTCTTCGGCTTGTTGCCCTCTACCCCGTTGCCACCAGTCTTTGGTCCGACCCGCTGTCCACCTCTGGCTACCTGGTAGGCCTTCTGGCGCGAATCAGCGACGCGAATCAATTATCGGGTGCGCTCCGGTGTGATGAAGTTGTCCGCACTATTGTACCGAACTCCACTCTTCAGGCTTTCAAACTCGTACTGATGAGGCAAGCTATTCAGCATCAACTCCACCATCGTAATGTCATCAAATTGGTAATTCAACGATAACAATTCAGTTCTCAAGTTGAACATTTTACTCAAGTGCTTGTTGACATCTCCACCCGGGGCCAACTTCAACATCTCAAGCTCGTGCCGAATGCTTTCCGCTCTATGAGCCATGGTCGTCTTGTTTGCCCTGCTCTCATAGATTACGCACAACGCCTTCCACATGTCGGTTCCCGTGGTCTTGTCTCGGACTTGATGAAAAATGTCCGCTGGCAACGACATCCCAATAAGCTGCATGATCGTTAATTGCCTGTCATCAAAATCTGCTTCAGTCTCTGCAGACGTCAGCATGTCTCTCGTCACGGCGCCGTCCACGACGTCGACGAGCTTCTTCTTCCTGAAGACAATCATCATCGCCCACTTATACTGCTGCCAGTCTTTTCCGTTCCAGTTCTTTGGAACGCCATCGCTCGTATACTTCAATGGCTCCGTCATCTTGGATCACCTTCGCGCAGTCGAAAGTCCGTAGGCCACTTCTTGGCTTGGGCTCAGAACCCTGTTCGAAGTTGCACTCGATCCGTATAACCAGGAGCCCGCACCAGGATGGAAAAGAAAAGAAAGTAAGATTGAATCGCTATCGCTACAGCTCCCAAGCTCTAACGATTCTTAAGCGGGCTTGAGCCGCTTCCCAAGTAAAAGACCCGCATATCTTGGTCTCACTATGCTCATCACAGATCTGCTAAACTGCCGGGTCTCCACGTAGTCACACGGCAACATAGTCACGGTCGCCGTGTCTGCATCGGAATTCCAACAACATGAACCAAGCTGCTTACAGCGACGCGCACGTGGTCGAGAAGCCGTGCGCGTACGAGTACACGTTGAGCACCAGGCCGCTGGTCGGCACCGTCAGCTCGCAGTCGGGCGGGTTCAGCGACACAATCTTGGTGATCATGGTGTTGCACGCCGTCGACGCGCACATGAGCTTGTACTGCGCCGTCGTGGGCAGCGCCGTCGCCGTCAGCATGGAGTAGCCCGAGTCCGTCGCGCACTGGTTGAACGACGAGTCCGAGAGGATGCTCACCAGAGCCACGTACGCGGCGGTCTGCTGCGTCGTGGTGCACGTGGTGGCCGAGGTGGAGCCGACGAGCGCGGCGACGGTAGCGGCGAACAGAGCGCAGAAGTTCATCTTGGTGGTGGTGGGGAGGAAGGGTGGGGTGGGGGCGACAGAGCAAATTGCACAATGCCAGTTGCGATGTTCGCGGCAGGATGTGTCATCTTGACGCTGCAGCATGACATGAGACTGAATTTACGTCGCTGGGTGGCGCATCGAGTGAAGGAGTCGCCGTAACTTTTGCTTCGAACGGCAGAGCTTTCCGCTGTCGGCGACTGCCGAGAGCTTGAACGTGTATCCGTCCTAGGAGGACGAGAGAAGGGCGAGCATCTGGTCCTCCACCAGAGGAGCGAGAGAAGCGTCTCGCAGGATCCGCTCGGCCTGGCTGCAGGGTTTGGAACAATGCAATGTCATATTTATTGGGTCTCCGAATCGAGACCAATAAATAATTGGCCTAATTGCTAATCGATTTCCAGTAACAGCATGAGACGTGGTGTTCGCTCCATCGTATGGGAGTACACGCATGTGAAAATGTTGGAATTTGTCCACAGTGCGTTCATTGGAATCAGGAGGGGTTTACCTCAAGAACCTTTCCGCCGCGCACACAGACTTCAGCGAATAGTATCCACATCCCAACAGGCGCGACCCAGTCACCGCGAATAACCACATGTACAAGAAAATGTATTGATATTTTGTTAGATAAGGGCATTTACCGCAATCTAAGCGATGAACGTGTTCCACGAGGTTCGACATGCCCATGCTGCGCCTTGCTTGCGCCTAACGAAGCATATACGACACATAAAGTAGTCGAAGCCCTCGGGCGTATAGTACGATGTCGCGGTTCGAGGCGCGGTCGGACATGCGTGGTTCGAGCTGTAGACGACGGGGTGAGTGCAGACGAAAAGTGAGCTGACGAGCGCACTGTTTCGAGTAGCAGCAACCTACTGCGATCCACAGATTCAAAGCGAGAGCGAGAGCCACTCGATCTACATAGCCTCACTCAACGCCAACCGTGTCAAGGACACTGAAATCCACTGTTCTGGGGTCCTAAAAATATTGAGTGTTATTGAGGTCAGAGGGTCAATAAATAATTGCAGTTACTGAATTGCCAATTACGGTTACTGGTATTGGAAAATTCCAAACCCTGCCTGGCTGTGAAAGCGTCCACCTGTACAGAGACACTGACCTACATATTTCGCGCCAGAGTCTCGACATCAAGGACACGGCATCGCCCAGGCGAGAGCGGGTCACGGTGCCTCGTGGTGCCAACAACGCTGCTTGGCTACGTATACTATACTGTACATGCAGCCCCTGGAGCATGACGAGACTGCTGCCTCATAATATTGTTGTAGGCCAGACAGACAAGAACGTCCTTGGGGAGGAGGGTGCGGACACGCGCTGCTGGGTGTCCCAGAGCAGTTTCTCGCATTGTCCGCACCACCACTGTACTCGGCCTCCGTTGCTGCGCCGTGCGCTTGAGTTGCTTCGTTTGAGGATCTGCCGGCAGCGGTGCCGCCGACTGACAGGATACATGCCACTCTCCGGACGCGAAAACGAGGTGGGGGGCCAGTGCTGAATCAGCGAGTGATCAGCACTGGGCGAGTCGCCATGCTGTCTCGCCACGATGTGCGGATGCTGCTTGAAGGGATCCGTTGCCTAACGCATTGGTCCAAGATGGATGCAACCAACCCAGCCAGACTGCGGCGACAATGTAGCCTGACACATGCAGCCCACATGTGTCAGGCATGTTGCAGCTGGAAGCAAGTTCGTCGAGCGGATGCGGCTTCGAGACGCACATTGCTTCAGGCTGCAACCGGCAGATTGTCCGTCATTGCACTAAAAAACGCTCGCGAGGCCAAGGACGAATCTGATTGGCCATGACACTTCAACTTGAAGTGATTCGTATCTTTTTTTCGGTGATCGGGCCCGCTCTTTTGAAACGCTCAAACACACGGCGTCCACGCGAAGAGATTCGTCTAACGGGAGTAGAGTATGAAATCCCTGTACCCTGTTGCTCGGCTAGTTTCGTTTTGACGCAAACATTCGGTTATCGTAGAGCGATCAGCAGAGTGTAATTGCTGCGCAGAACCACACAAAACTCACGGAAACAAGTTTTACAGAACATCAATTCAATCAATCGCTACTGTGCGCTCATAAATCTCACCCTAGCTACCAACCGCGCGGAACATTTCGTAAGAAGCACCGAAAGCGTTAGTCTGGACATTGTGGCGCTAGCTAGCAACTACCTCAAGCACTTGGTGCAGTCAGTGACGTCGCGCCTGATCCAGTTACCACCGCCTACGCGCCTACGACAGCGACGAGCACGTCGACGCAAAGCCGTTAGCGTAAGTGTACACGTCCAGTACGAGACCGCTTGTTGGCACCGTCAGGTCGCAGTCAGGCGGGTTCAGCGAGATAATCTCCGCGATCATCTCCTGGCACGCGGTCGACGCGCACATGAGCGTGTACTGCGCGGTGGTGGGAAGCGCCGTGGCCGTCAGCATGGAGTAGCCCGAGTCGCTTGAGCACTGCGTGAAGTACGACTTGGAGAGGAGGCTCACGAGTGCGACGTAGGTGGCGGTTTGTTGGGTGCTGGTGCACGTGGTGGCGTTGACAGATCCAACGAGGGCGGCGGCAGTGGCAGCGAGGAGGGCGGCGAAGTTCATCTTCGAGAGGGGAGGTGGAACTTGTGAGGTGGGTCGAGTGGAGACTTGTCAAATTGCGGAATGGGTGAGTTGGGGGACCTGGCAAAGGCGGCGGGCGGTGCAGGTAGGTGGCAGTCTTTGGGCCCTTCAAGAGCTATCTAGGGAATAACTATCGGCGGCGACCAGGCACTACGCCTAGGAAGCCGTAGCACGCCGCGACCGGAGCTGTGGACAAAGCTGTCGCAGCGGCGGCATGCCAAGCATATCCTCCTCCTCCCTCGTCAGATTCAGTGAGTCTGTTGCTTACTGCGCTTGCTTGATCCTGGCGTCGCGCAGTCTCGTTGAACGCAGGATAGCGCAAGAAAGTCAGATAGGGGCAGTCGTGAAGCGCCTTGGAGACCAGGCCACTCGCTGAAGATGCGGCGTGGTTTCATCACGTGTGAATGTGGATGGCTTATGCTTTTGCTGTTCGATGGAGTGAGCCGGGATGCTCTGCCGCGCCGTCGTGCGCGCATCAGGGAACGATCAATAATTGAAGCTATGTCCGATCCAAGCCATATCACAAATACATGTACGTGTACTATAATACAAATACTAGGTGTACATGTAATGCTAGAGTCATTCTCGCTTGCAGCCACGCGAGGGGCGCAACACCGGAATCGACGTGTTGTGTCTGTTGCCTGTGTTCCGGTGTAACCTAGTATGAGTAGACTTCTGCAAAACGTAAATGCTCGGTGGTAATAACTACACGTACGAACAGGCGTGCTCATGATTGAACACGCCACTAACGCAACGGAAAACAAGAGCACGAGAGAATTCATACCATTTTCATTCACATACTTCGACGTTTGTGTGAACAAATCACAACTTAAACTTCGAGTTAATGGCGTAGACAGCTACAGTCAGGGAGATCGTGTACAATGGAACACTTTCCGGACGACACTCACCCCGTCATCAAGTCGGAGGACGCGCTTAGAGCGACGTGCACTTGGACGAGAAGCCGTTGGCGTACGTGTACACGTCCAGCACGAGACCGCTGGTCGGCACGGTCAGGTCGCAGTCAGGAGGGTTGAGCGCGACAATCTTCTTGATCATGGCGTTGCAGGCCGTCGACGCACACATGAGCTTGTACTGCGCGTTGGTGGGCAGCGCCTTGGCAGTGAGCATGGAGTAGCCCGAGTCCTTGGAGCACTGCGAGAAGGACGACTCGGACAGGATGCTAACGAGCGTCTTGTACGCAGCGGTCTGCTGGGTCGACGTGCAGGCGGTGGCGTTGGCGGAGCCGACGAGAACAGCGGCGACGGCAGCGAGCAGAGCAGTGAAGTTCATCTTGAGTGGAGGTGGAGGGGGTGGGTGGATATCGTGCGTGTGTCGGAGCAAATTGCAGAATGAGCAAGAGGAACCACAAGTCCAAAGCAATCGCGCCGAATCCGGCTCGCAGCGCAGGAGCTATCCATGCCGGACATATTTCGAACCAGGACATATTTCGGACCACTTGCCTCAAATACAATTTTAAGTCAATAAGCAAAAAGCACCACCCTAGCGATCGTCGCAATTCATCATCAATAATAGTCTTTGGGCCCTGAAATTCACTCAGCAGTCAGAGGAAAGATACAGCTATCGAACAAGCCCCCACTTGCATTCCTCAGATACATTTTGACTCCATAACAGCTCGTAGAAGTCCCCCCAAATGACCAAGGCCCCAGTGGAGACTAGGAGACTGCTATTGCCGCTGTCACTGGCGGTTTGAATGTGCGCAAGGCCGCCAATGCGTACGGCGTCTCTAGTGGGCCTCTTCGCCAGCGCATCAACGGGCTTGTACCGCTCGAAGCTCGCATAGGTCCCCAGCTGGTCTATATATTCAGTAATGTAGCGCCTTTAGTAGAGCCGACCGAGGCGTCGTCGAGATGGTGCGCTACCGCGCGCTGCATGATACGTGTGTGGGGTTTGAAGGGCAGCGCGCCATGTTCCGAGTGGTGGTGGAGACGACGGGACGCGGCCATAAGCTGATGACTTCCCTAGGTATCGACAGGTTCACTTAGCGCTAGAAGCTGAAGCACGGTCAATGTCTAAAAGCTGAGCCTGCGAGTTGACCGTGCTTCAGCTTCTACAGCCGGTGTCGTCTTGCATTACTTCAATAGCCCCCACCGCGTCATGGAGAAGCTGGACGTATTAGACAAGCCCAATCGTATCTGGTATTCCGCATTTTGCAGGGCGAAGTCGGGTGGGGGGGGGTATCTGCCCAACAGGGCTACGAGTAACGTTCGGGAGCGAAAGGCTGAACGAACTGCAGCACAACGTGCGAAGGCACGGCGAACAACTGCCCAGTGCGCGCAGCGACTGAACCAGTAGGGGGCAACTCGTCCTTCCGTCGTACCACATCGTCTAGATGTGGAGATTCTTGGTGTCCTCGGTGATCGTGTAAGTTCCTCCAAGCACATGACCGAGCTCCTAACAGGGATCGTCGACTCGATGCAACTCGATGCATTATTACTGGGACTGCTGATGGGCGAAGTGGTAGACGGCGGAGTGTCCAGGATAGGAACGTCGTCACAGTTGGTGGTGCCATTGCTAACCGACTTCCAGTCAGGCAGCTCATCGTCTCCTTACTAGTGCTGGTTTGGAAGATATTTCGAAATGATTTAAAACGTTTCGCTCCTTCGATATTAATTGCGAAATAGCTCAAAATAGATCAAAACTACCCTTGCTCAATACAGTATAGACTGCGAATTCACGCGCTGCCAGTTCCGACGCTCAGCGAACAGCCTACCCCGGAGAAGAGGAGCTCCACCATTGATGAGCGTTTTCATCATGTCGTCTACAATACTGCCCCAAGCCTCTGCCGCCGTCCCCCGATTTACGAAGTAAATAATTAGTTAAATTTAAATATGTTTCCCATAAGTATTTTTTCGGCTTCCATGCTCTGAGCTAGAGCAGGCTGCTCAGAATATCCAAGTTCGCCTTCAAGGCTGGTGCTAAGCGTGTACATGTTCATCGGCGAATGCTCGGGCACCCAGACCGTCTGGGCGGACCAGAGTCTGGTCACCAGGTGAAGCGGAGTTTTGAGCAATTTTGATCAATTTTGATTCGCTCATATAGATTAGAATGTTCTGAATATTTTGAGAATTCTGAATCCGCGAAACTCCAAACCACCACTACTCCTTACTCTGTGCAATCCAGGAACGCTCGGATCGCCTGAAGCACGCGACACTGCGAGTTGACGCAGCAGCGCACCTGGCACTTCGGCGCCGTGCGGTACACCACCAGCACCATCTCGACCAGCAGGGGTGGTGGAGCGAGCGGCCGATGGTTGTACGCCCTGGGTAGTTGTGTAAGCAGACTCGGCATACAAAAATCAATATTAAAGCTGGGTGGTCCGAAATGTGTCGGGGGTGAATCGGCAGGTATACAAAAGATAGTATAAATCGTTAAGTGGTCCGGCATATGTCCGGCACGGATACTTGTGGTGGGCGCTCAGCTGATCTCGACACGACTTGGCTCGGATCCAGTGGAAAGGCGGACGGGAGACACTGTTGAACAGCTCAGTTCTCTGGCGTTTACATGTACATCCGACAAGCACTATTCGATCGAGAGTATGGAATCCATAATGGACACCATGCCGCAGGCTGTGGCCCACAACCGAAGCCCGAAATTGACCGTTGACCCGCGTTTTTCTATTCGTATTGGAGGACAGCTGGGATGGCAGCAACTTGTCTGCTTTGCGGTCCTGCAGCTCGGATAGTTAGGAAACCCAAAGTTCGGATTCGACGCGTACGGAGAAGCTGCAGGTCAGGGTTCACTCGCGCGTGTTTCTCTTTGCGCAGCTTCACTGTGGATGCAAGTGTGGAGGGCGAACAGCCCGTGTTTCAGGCAGTTGTCGCCTAGTAATGGACACCACCTAGCAATTGACATTTTCTAGTAATTAGCACCTAGTATAGGCCCTTCACGGGCGGGGTGCAGTGAAAGTAGAACAATCTAAGTTCTTTTGGGTGAGGTAGATTGTGTTACTGACTCCGAAGGGAATGAACTCTAATAACCATTCCAGATAGGCAATAGAGCAATCTAAGTTGCTGCTTCACTTACACATTGTCAATGCCTGCAACACGGGCTGTTCGCCCTCCACACTTGCATCCACAGTGAAGCTGCGCAAAGAGAAACACGCGCGAGTGAACCCTGACCTGCAGCTTCTCCGTACGCGTCGAATCCGAACTTTGGGTTTCCTAACTATCCGAGCTGCAGGACCGCAAAGCAGACAAGTTGCTGCCATCCCAGCTGTCCTCCAATACGAATAGAAAAACGCGGGTCAACGGTCAATTTCGGGCTTCGGTTGTGGGCCACAGCCTGCGGCATGGTGTCCATTATGGATTCCATACTCTCGATCGAATAGTGCTTGTCGGATGTACATGTAAACGCCAGAGAACTGAGCTGTTCAACAGTGTCTCCCGTCCGCCTTTCCACTGGATCCGAGCCAAGTCGTGTCGAGATCAGCTGAGCGCCCACCACAAGTATCCGTGCCGGACATATGCCGGACCACTTAACGATTTATACTATCTTTGTATACCTGCCGATTCACCCCCGACACATTTCGGACCACCCAGCTTTAATATTGATTTTTGTATGCCGAGTCTGCTTACACAACTACCCAGGGCGTACAACCATCGGCCGCTCGCTCCACCACCCCTGCTGGTCGAGATGGTGCTGGTGGTGTACCGCACGGCGCCGAAGTGCCAGGTGCGCTGCTGCGTCAACTCGCAGTGTCGCGTGCTTCAGGCGATCCGAGCGTTCCTGGATTGCACAGAGTAAGGAGTAGTGGTGGTTTGAGTTTCGCGGATTCAGAATTCTCAAAATATTCAGAACATTCTAATCTATATGAGCGAATCAAAATTGATCAAAATTGCTCAAAACTCCGCTTCACCTGGTGACCAGACTCTGGTCCGCCCAGACGGTCTGGGTGCCCGAGCATTCGCCGATGAACATGTACACGCTTAGCACCAGCCTTGAAGGCGAACTTGGATATTCTGAGCAGCCTGCTCTAGCTCAGAGCATGGAAGCCGAAAAATACTTATGGGAAACATATTTAAATTTAACTAATTATTTACTTCGTAAATCGGGGGACGGCGGCAGAGGCTTGGGGGCAGTATTGTAGACGACATGATGAAAACGCTCATCAATGGTGGAGCTCCTCTTCTCCGGGGTAGGCTGTTCGCTGAGCGTCGGAACTGGCAGCGCGTGAATTCGCAGTCTATACTGTATTGAGCAAGGGTAGTTTTGATCTATTTTGAGCTATTTCGCAATTAATATCGAAGGAGCGAAACGTTTTAAATCATTTCGAAATATCTTCCAAAACCAGCACTAGTAAAGGAGACGATGAGCTGCCTGACTGGAAGTCGGTTAGCAATGGCACCACCAACTGTGACGACGTTCCTATCCTGGACACTCCGCCGTCTACCACTTCGCCCATCAGCAGTCCCAGTAATAATGCATCGAGTTGCATCGAGTCGACGATCCCTGTTAGGAGCTCGGTCATGCTTGGAGGAACTTACACGATCACCGAGGACACCAAGAATCTCCACATCTAGACGATGTGGTACGACGGAAGGACGAGTTGCCCCTACTGGTTCAGTCGCTGCGCGCACTGGGCAGTTGTTCGCCGTGCCTTCGCACGTTGTGCTGCAGTTCGTTCAGCCTTTCGCTCCCGAACGTTACTCGTAGCCCTGTTGGGCAGATACCCCCCCCACCCGACTTCGCCCTGCAAAATGCGGAATACCAGATACGATTGGGCTTGTCTATTACGTCCAGCTTCTCCATGACGCGGTGGGGGCTATTGAAGTAATGCAAGACGACACCGGCTGTAGAAGCGAAGCACGGTCAACTCGCAGGCTCAGCTTTTAGACATTGACCGTGCTTCAGCTTCTAGCGCTAAGTGAACCTGTCGATACCTAGGGAAGTCATCAGCATGGCCGCGTCCCGTCGTCTCCACCACCACTCGGAACATGGCGCTGCCCTTCAAATCCCACACACGTATCATGCAGCGCGCGGTAGCGCACCATCTCGACGACGCCTCGGTCGGCTCTACTAAAGGCGCTACATTACTGAATATATAGACCAGCTGGGGACC